>OZ020609.1:13056935-13656935 GCA_963971545.1 Philophylla caesio
AAATAAGACCGCAGAAAAACCATCAATATTTTTATTTGCTGACGGTTTCAACTTGGAAATCCCACTAGCCACGTCATTAGAAGAAATTAGAAGAGAACCAAAACAGAAAGCAGATTTACTTTTAAATTTAAGATTTGAATAATTTATACCAGTATCTTGAATAAAGTTAGAACTAAAAAATTTTGCAAACAAATTAGCAATATCTGCAGGGCAGCGAGCAAATTTATCATCTAAGAAAACATTCGAGGGTATAGTAGAACTAGAATTTCTGGACTTAATGAAATGCCAGAAAGACTTAGGGTTAGATTTAATGCTAGATTCAATACCGAGAATATAATTTTTATAGAGGAATTTGTCGAGACAATTGAATTCTTTCAAATATTTCTTTTATATAACATAGAAAGTCTGACTATCAGTCATTCCGAATTTTTTATAAAATTTATTTCTAAGGTTCTTTAACTTTTTTAATTAAGCATTATACCATGGCAACTTGTATGTCTTTTTCCTCAAAAATGGCGATATAAGGAAAACAAATCCCGCTATAATTGGCGCAAACTGTCGGATCGCCATTCTTGTGGATTGGGCAGAGCACACTAAAATTCCAATTAGCAGGCATGGGTTCTTCTGACCATATTCTAGAAATTAGCTCGAGCATGCCCTTAACCAGTTCCGTTCCGCTGTACTTGAAAAACTCAGCTGGTTGAAGAATAAAGCGAAAAATTCGATTTAACATTTAAATATTTTGTGGTTGTAAAATGTTTTTTAAAATTCTTGACGTATTTTCTATGTGTTTGGATTCCCAAAATTCTTTATATTCAGTAGAAAGCAATTAGGAATCTTTTCTAATTATTCGAGCCGTTATTTATTTTCTGAAATCTTAAGCTTTAAGCTTAAAACAAAATCAATTCGCCCATAAATTTTCGTCATATGGAGCACTGCCGCCTGGTGGAATTAATTGCAATATTTCGTCCTGTGAAACAGAACAGTACCGTAATTCGCTAAATCGTATAAGAAGCGATGCTTCCTAATTTATTCGATTACTTATATATTCAGTTGTTTCCATTATATTTCTCGGTATATATTTTGCAATTAATTTATTTTTTTCATTTACAATATTTTCTTTGTTTACATTTCGCCCGGCGGTAGCGGCAGTGGCAACGGCAAAATTAAAATTAAATCTCTCTCGCCAAGTTTCGTCGGACGAACTTCGTCGTCGCTTTGGCTGTGTGTAATCTCATTTACTGCAGTGTTTTTAAAATTTGACAATGAACTTTCGTACGACGAAATTTGTTCGGTGATTTGATTATGTTTATAGCATTAAGTTGAGCAAAGCTGCTGGAGAAATTGATTTTCTCGTGAGTGCAAGAAGTGAGTGCAAAGTGAGTGCAAGAAGTGAAAGTATGTAGGGATTTTGAAATATACACTTACAGCCGTGCTCTCAGTTTCACACTTCAATTCCACAATGTGATTTTAAAAATTCCCTGCAAGAAAACGTCAAGCTGTATAGTTGTGTTTTCTCTGTGCTACTGATTTTTATATTGAAATTTCATTATTTCTTTGTATATAAATTAATAATTTAGTGATAAAAGTTTTGGAGATTTATCTGTGCGCATTTAAAGCTAAGTACAATATATGTTGAGCATTTTTTGCATTGATTTTAAACACTTTAATTTAGTTTTCAATTGCCGAGTCATTAGTTGATTTGCATTGTTATTGTTTCTTATTTACATTGTTTTTGCTTCTTTTTTTGCTTTAAACTTTGTGTATTTGTTTAAGTTTGAGCGCATTTTCTTTTCTCTTTTTGATTGTCATTCTTTAAACAGCTGTTTGCGTTTAGTTTTTTAGGTGTCTATTACTGTGCATCTAAAACTGTTCGTTGCATAAATAGCTCTCAAACCTTATATAATTATAAAACTTGCCCTACCTTGCAAACTGCTTTCTTCTTTGATTTATTAATACAATTTTAGTTTTTACTCATATTGAATTTTACTGTTTCAATTATGTCTTGCATTTTTGACAACTGCAAAAATAAAAGCGATAATGAGCAACGCTCTGTTGCATGCTGGTTGTGCGATGGCATTGCTCATATAAAATGTGCCGGATTGACTGGTAGAGTCCTAGACTTAATAAATGAAGGAAGAGGTATTCGTTGGTCTTGTTTAAAATGCAGATCAACTGAGGTTGAACTTTTCCAATTTTTTAGAGAAACCAGAAATGGATTTTTCGAAATCGGCAAAGACCTTCGGGCACTTAATGATAAATTTAAACGTTATGAAAACGTGTTTAAATCATTTAAGTGCCTAGATAAACAAACTTCGCTACCTGTAAGAGGAACCAAACGCAAACGGACACACAGTCCACCCAAGGAAAGAATTGTGGCTCCTCTTACATTACATCAAAAAAATATTTTGCCTCAACCCCAACAAATTGAGCTAATTAATCTTTTGTCTCGTGTCCCTCCGCCTCAGGGCCCGTCTGCTTCAACTTCATCAAGAGCTATCTGCACTCGCGCTTCTTCCTCTAATAAAAGCAATTCTGATCATGAGAACTTGCAGGTATCTTCACCTGATGTGGGTCCATCACCACCTCAATCGCTTCCACCTTCCCAATCTGCTCCTATTGTTGCAAAAACTGTAGCACCATTGGATGAGGCTGACTGCTCTGCAAAGGAGCTGGTTGTGGTTCCTTTGAGAAAATCGATTTTTGTTTCTAGATTTGCTAGGGACACTTCTTCTGATGATATAGAGTTTTAAATTTCATCAAAAATTAAGACTTGTAACTTAGCAATCCGAAAATTTAACTTTAAATACGAACGTATCGTATCATCTTTTAAAATTGATGTGGCACCTGAAGTTTTTGATACTTTGCTTAACAATTCTTTTTGGCCAACCGGGGCATTTGTTCGCGAATTTGAATACAAGCCACATAAAAATAAAAATAAAATAAATAACTTAGCTTCAATTCCTAATCGTGACACTGAGCCAAAAAACTAATTTTAAATTCTACTTTAAGTATTTTCTACCAAAACGTTAGAGGTTTAAATACTAAATTGAACGATTTATATTTAAAAGGCTTAGACTGTGACTATAACGTAATTTGCTTTACTGAAACTTGGCTTGAACCACATATTTTTAATTCAGAGATCCTTCCTAATCAATATCAAATTTATAGAAATGACCGTAAGGACAGAATCGGTGGGGGTGTTCTTTTTGCAGTTCATTCTTCAATACCATCCGAAGATGTTAATATCCCCCTCATCGAGTCAATCGAATTTAAAGCCATACGAGTTATGGTAGGAAATGGTTTCTTTTATTTAGCTGCTTGCTACATCCCTCCTAACTCTGACTTATCGGTTTATTCTCAACATATTGCGTTACTTAGATCTTTAAGTTCAATGATTACTGCACATGACTCGATGATTGTACTTGGTGACTTCAATATGCCAGGCATATCATGGACTCTTATAGACGACGTTATCGTTCCAATATCATCAAAGGATAGATACAATGTGTTTTTAGAAGATATGGCTGAGCTCTGTCTAAATCAGATCAATTTAACTCCAAACAATTTTGGCACCATTCTGGATCTTGTTTTTGTTGATGACGTATCTAAGTCATCTATGAAGATGTGCGAACCCTTGGTTATTCCAGAGGACTCTTATCACCCTGCGATTGAGGTAAATTACGAGGTTATTGGTGATTTTGGAAATAATGTTGATAAATCAAGTAGCTCAAACGCTCGTTTTATTTTCGCGAAAGCCAATTTCAAGAAATTAGATCGAGAATTATCAAAATTATCATGGCCGACGTATAAAGATGATGTTGAACGTTGCGTCCAGCATTTTAATAACACTATATTTAGCTTATTTCAAAAGTTTGTACCAAAACGGGTTTGCGTACAAAAGGAGCAATCACAACCTTGGTTTACTAAAGAACTAAAAAATTTAAAAAATAAAAAGTCGCGAACGTTTAAATTGTACAAAAAAACTGGTTTGCACACTAACTATATTAAATACTCAGTTATCCGACACGCTTATTTTGAATTAAATAAAAAATGCTACAGATCTTATTTGTGCAAAGTTAAAAGGAATCTAATAAAAAACCCTGAATCATTTTAAGACTTCGTTAACTCTAGGCGCAGAGTGACTAGTTTTCCGTCTGCTATGAAATATCAGAACACCATTTCTTGTGAAACCCAATCAATTTCCAACATGTTTGCCCAATTCTTCAGGTCAAATTACTCCATTAACTCGCCTCTGAGCAAACCTTATCCATATAAACTCTGTTCCCTCACCTCTGCTATTATTCCGCAGATATCTTCCGAGGAAGTATTTTATTATTTGAGTAACTTAAAAGAATCATTTAAGGCTGGCCACGATTCGATCCCGACGTGTTTCCTCATAAACTGTGCTAAACATATTTATGTGCCCTTAACTAATTTATTTAATCTTTCTCTTAAGCTTGGGATTTTCCCTTCAGCTTGGAAAGAATCATTCATTATACCCCTTTATAAGACCGGGAGTAGGTCCTCTATAGAAAATTACCGCGGTATAGCTAAGCTTTCTGCTATTCCTAAATTATTCGAAGCTATTGTTGTTGACCATTTAACGTATTCCATATCCTCTACAATTTCTAGCACACAACATGGGTTCTCTAAGCGTAAATCTACCGTTACAAACTTGCTTGAGTTCACAACTCATTTTTCAAATGGATTCAGAGAATTTATGCACACTGATGTTATATACACTGATTTTAGTAAAGCATTCGACAGAGTAAGTCACTCTTTACTGATCCATAAACTCGATCTCCTTGGTTTTCAACCTAATCTCCTTCGTTGGATGTCTTCTTACCTCATTGACAGAACACAACGAGTTCTTTTTAAAAATAGTTCCTCAAACATTATTCATGTTTCTTCAGGGGTCCCGCAAGGAAGTCACCTTGGTCCGATTCTGTTTTTACTTTTTATAAATGACTTACCTTCTGTAATAAATTATTCAAAAATTTTATTGTATGCTGATGATGTAAAGCTTTTTAGATCGTATCATTCTGTTGAGGAAAGGTCCTTACTACAAGCGGATTTAAATAGCATGACTAACTGGTGTGAAATAAATTACATGCCACTAAACCTTAAAAAATGTAAAGTAATGTGCTTTTCTCGCAGAGCAGTTCAACCAGCTTCTTATGAAATATGTAACCATAACCTCGAACAAGTGTTTAACTTTGTTGATCTTGGAAATACAATGGACCCGAAATTTAATTTGAATCTTCACATAAATGTTACAGTTAACAAAGCCAAGGGTGTTTTTGCATTTGTAAAACGGTGGTCAAAAGAATTCAATGACCCTTACATCACGAAGGCTCTATTCACAACGTTAGTGAGGCGCATACTGGAATATGGATCTGTTGTTTGGAACCCGCGCTATCAAGTTCATTCCGACAGAATAGAGTCAATTCAAAAACAATTTCTACTTTTTGCTTTAAGGAATTTTCGTTGGGATTCTCAGTACAACCTGCTGCCATATATAAGTCGTTTAAAACTCATTAATCTTCCTACACTTGCTAGTCGCAGAGAAATGCTAGGCATTGTATTTTTGGTCAAGTTACTGACAGGCTTGATCTCTAGCCCATCTCTCCTTAGCGAAATAAAACAAAACGTTCCCTCCAGAAATTCAAGACATTTCCGGCCTCTCTTTGTGAAACCATGTAAAAGTAATTTTGAGTTAAATGAGCCACTCCGTAGTTTGTGTCAGGATTTTAACACTCACTCCGGTTCTTTTGATATTTCAGACTCACTTTTTTACATACAGAAAACTATACTCAATCCTCTCAATAATTAATACATACATACATATACATATATTACTATTCGATCAGCTGATGAGCATTTGTTCTGTAGCTGAACAGTTTTAGATCTCGACACTTAACAAACCTCTGCCTTTCATGACTCGGCGCAACATATATGAAAAAAACAAAATTTTTTTTTATATATCCGTGCGTCATGCGGATGCGCCCCTCGCGTCGGTCGGGCGGGTATGGAGGGATAAAACCGTTGGGATTATTATTGTTATTATTATTATTAAAGTGAATTAGTGTGCTCCCAATTTCACAAAGTTCTTTGCATATCAGGTCATCCCTGTCACACATAGCGGTCCTCGTTGCGGCAATTCCCAAACAGCTGTCGGATGCTTTTTTGAGGAGTCATCAGCGAAACACTTAAAAATACTCATATTTGAATGAATAACTAATACAAAAATGTCATAAATGGCTTCTACAAACATCAATGAATATTTTACAAATTAATCCAATCGAAAACAATTAAACGTTCACACACTTTTTGTCATTTACTTTTCATTTCACAAACAACCAAGCATTCGGATTCAATTCACAAAAATGTATGTGAATGTGAAATTGGGAGCACCAAACATGTAATTTCAAACCGAATCCACAGGGAAGTTTGTGAATGTGAAACTGGGAGCACGGCTGTTAAATTTAATTTTTGCGTTTGATTTTCAACGCTGTTTGGCGCGCTGCTTCACTGTGGTTTTAGCCTAACACTACCTATTTCTGCACTGCTGATGGCTGATTTCAAATTGCGTTGCATGTAAATATGCCTGAAGTCGTGTCAATATTCGTTTCGAACTACATTTTTTTTCTCATACTATTTGATAAATTGCTCCCCGTTCCGCTTTAAGGACTGTGATAATTTTAGAATGAATGGCGCCAATTGTTTTTAGTTTTCTACGCCGCTTTAAATATATCAAACTTTTAAGAAGCATTTTTTCTTGTCATACTCTGCTGCAGAGCATGTCCATATTTTTCGTCTTTAACACAATTCCTCCCTTTCGAGTGTACTTGCTTGCGCGCATGCTAAAAATATACGAAAATAAAAAGAAAATTTCATGGAAAATATAATTTGCATACGAACAGAAGAGATGTTCAATGTCGTTTTCTTCAGCTGATAGAAACATATGCATTAAATTTTTTTCGTATAGTATATAGCAAGAGTTATGTATGGAAGAAGACGACGACGTTGAAGTACAGAAAGCCAAAAATAACTTAAAACGTTTTCGAAAAATTACATTATTAAGAACGTATTTGGCAGCAAAGAAAGCTATGTAGAAAGATGAACTGCGACTAACTGTGGCGATAGGAACTGGCGAGCGTCAGGGGTGACTTTAGTTGTTGCGGTACTGCAGCAGACGAAGGATGTATGTATGTATGCATATATAGAGTATGCGAAGGCGGGTGCAGAGGCTGGATAATGCCTTGTATGCACATCAACGCGTGAGCAAATAACTCTGCCTGTGCTGTGCATACGTGTGCATATTTATGTATAAGCGAGCGGCGGATGGACAAATAGAAGAATAGTACAAATGAATCTGTTAGACGTGCTGGCGGGACTGAGAGTGTGCGCATAACTCTCTACACTTGGTAGAACTAAGACGACTAATAGTAGTAGTTGTTGCTGCTGCATAGTTGGGTATGCGGCGGCGTAAGTATTTGTAGTGTTACAAGGAATGGCAAACAATTGCCAGGAATGTGTTACACAGCAATGACAGCAAGCCAAGATGACAAGCTAAAAGTACGGAGTAAGAGATGGAAGCGACAACCAAAGGCAGATAGTAAATAGTGAGGATATAAAAATGGCAACAAATCAACCAAAGGCAATGCAAAGAATCAGCTATGTGAAAGCGACGGCGGGAGAATTGCAACAGACAGGCGAAATGTAAGTGCAAATGACTAAATTGTCTGCACGTCTGAGAGTTGAAATCACAAATAGCTTTGGCGGCGTGGAAGAAGTTTCAACAGAGAACTACTTAACGGAGCAGTAGAGCTGAGACGGGCGCATACAAACGGATTCACATGTACTTCTATTACCGTTAATAGACGACCCAATAAACAATATGTGGCAATGCAGAAGCACACATCCTTTCAGCAGACAGCATATCAAGGGCGAGTTAAATGCGCGCGGCAATTGTTAGACGCATTGCTACTGGCAAATTGCGAGTAAAAAAGGTCGGCGCAGCAAATGTGACCGGGCAATGAGTGGCAGCGCTTTGAAATGCTGTTGGCATATTAAGTGGTACCGAGTAGATATAATGCGCATTTCAAAGTAACGAAAAACAGCTAACTGTCAAGCGCACCACTGTTGGTTCAAAGAAATGTTTTTTGTACTTACCTAGAAGTGAATAGTTGGCTCATTTGTCATTTTACATGCAACGCAACGGCAGAAGACGCAGTAAAAAAAAATGGCACAGCGTGATTATCACCAATGTTGCTATTGTCGGTTGCGTCATCATCAATGTCAACTTCAACGGTTCAACGGCAAACAGGCGAACAAGCGGCCAAGCTAAAAAAAATCACTATAAAGTATGAATGTACAATAATTTCCACATTTCCTGCTATGCCGCCGAGCTTCCTTCCTGCTTTTGCTACGAACGCGCGCTGCAGTTCACTTCTTTCATGTGTCATTGCGAGACCGCGCGCCAATAATACAAACTTTTTATCTGCTATCAACAATCGATACGGCGTACAGATGTGTGAATGCGCGCGCATGCGGTCATTTGTTAATTTCTTTTTGCATTCGTTGGCTGGTTGTCCATGTTTCGCGCACTAACAATAAGCATCTTTATTGCGGAAATGAAGTGTTTTGCACTCGAGAAGTTGTCGAGCCGTTAACGCACACCTGAGTTTTTAGCACGTGCTCTACTATAAAGAGTTTGCAGTTTCTAGTTAGTCGTAACAGCAGCGCCAGCAGCAATTACAACTGACATTTACGTCGCCGCAACATAGTGAAAGCGGAGGAAACTGTGCGTGAAGTTCGGAAACAATTGCGCGTAATGACGTTAATGAAAAACTTGCTGCTAGCGCCAAGCGCGTTCTAATTGGACTGCAACGATATGAGAAGCGCGTTCAGCGTTTTTATGTAAAAAAAAAAAAAAAAATTAATATGTATGTGACTAACGCATTTGCAATCCGCACTGCAGTGCCACCAATTGCTGTTAATGAACGCGGCTTGCCCACGTTCACTTTCTTATTTCTGTTCGCTTTCCTTTTTGCCTGGCGCATGCTGTGCTGCTGCTTCATTACTGCCAACAGTGTTCTTCCCAAAAAGCTTTTTTTTTGTAATTTATTTCAGTTGCGCGCAATCGTCTTCTTTCTTCTGCTGACTTTGGCGCTAATGACCATCATCAATGAAGTTGCGCTGCTCATTGTTGACCATGACTTCCTTGGCTCCCCCTGTTCATCGCGTCGCTTGTTGGTGGCGCTTCTACGAGTGTGCACTCCACCAGGGAAATTAGTGATGCTAGGCGTTATGCGACAGCCGCGCCAGCAACATTGACTTGGGCTGCCGGCTTCCATTCCCAGCACGATGTCAAGTCGCAAGGGCTGGACTTCGTTGCTCGCTTTGGTACGACCCTTCATAAGTGTGCAGCATGCGTGTATATATATCACCACATGTGTAAGTGCATTGTCAGTGCGACGGTTAGCAAGCAAGTGGTGTCTTCTTGCGACAAATAGTCATCTGATGTCCGCTACTGTTTGCTGCTCATTGTCCACTCGGCTGCTTTGTTCTTCGCCACACACTGGCTGCCTGCCACGGAGTGCATTCTGCTGACCGGCCATTGGTAATTGAAACGACGTGAGCAAGTGAATATGCCTGTCATGGTGAATTTTTATTTGCAGCATAACAAGTCGGAGTCGAAGAGGGTTGCAATTGCAATTTCGTTCTTAGCAAATTAAAATTTCTAATTTTCAGACAGGATATGTTCTACATATACATACATACATATGCGGCCTCAGTCATTGAAAGGGACTAATGCTTAAATAATGCTAGAGATTTGAAACATTTTTGCACTTGCATACAAACGCTGACTTACTATATATGTCTATTCAGCTGTAAGTTGCTGTTAGTAGACTATATAGTACAGAATTGATGAAATTTAATGCGAACCCTTAAAGTTTAAGGGTCAGAAAATTATTTGCCTAGCGATTTAGAAATATTCAGCCATGACCATCGGCAAAGGTCTTCTTACAACTGGAAGGGCCGGCTTATCACCATTGACGATTCTGAGTCTTAGTTCTCAGGTAATATCCCAAGGTCGTTGGGCCCGACGGATTAAGTACATCTGTTTATGTTTTATGGAAATGTGGGCCAACGAAAACATGCATGCTGTAGATCTTCAAACTGCCTATGGGCACCTTTATTATTCGACAAATCTGACAGATAAGCAGGATGATTGTAATTGTGAAATCAAGCAAACCGGCTGACAAATGTGAATCCTTTCAACAGATCTCTAACTTATTTTACCATTAGACAAGATACTTGAGGCTCTGCGACTTCCGTAGTTCAACCATCATCTGAGTCCGGCGAAGCATCAACATAGCTACGGGAAAGTGCATAGCCATTAAGTGCACTTAAAGCCATATATAAATAATTATGTGAACCACGGCCGTAAAGGCAAGAAAACCGTTGTGGACACAGTCAACTACCCAAGACTACATAAGAACGAGGTCGCAGTGGAGTTGAAGCAATGTACCGTAAATTAGTTGAACGTCCTTCAGTCATCGGTATTCTTCTGTGACATAACTTCTAAATCCACAGGGTGCGTTCTACAGGAAGCGTCCTATAACCCCTTATTTTTAATTATTATATCACGAAGTTTATCTCATCTCTTACCGCAATGGTTGCACGAAGTTGTCTACCGAAGGGACTATGCTCGGAGGCGAAGCCAGAGCTTACTCATTTCTTCGCTGAATGAAATCTGACTTTCTCCCCTACTAAGTACTCTACCTTGTTTACAGCTTTTACGAAGCAGGTTGGGTTGAATTCATTTATTAATATCGTTGTTGGTATCTATGCAAACTGACGGGCGAGATCCGAACTTACAAAATACAAGTACTTCCACTGGAACTTACGACGTACATACATTGCCTGGGCGACATTTCAATCTTCCTGGACACCCGCATCTAGTTACATCAGAGGAGCTCCAATTGCTTCGCGGACCCCGCGTTACTCTGGCGCAATTCAGAGCTAGAATCAACCCTGTCAGCCCCAAAATATGGCGGACATGCGGAGCCCTGTAAGAATTCTAGAAACAAATATATGTATATCGTTTATTTGTCCACCAAAAATTTTCGTTTTTTCACCCTTTGTTCAAAAATTATTGAAAAAATAAAGTTTTATAATAAAACCCAAAAGTATAAAATTAAAAAGTGTTCAAGCTTAATCGTTTGCCCACGTTTGTCCAGCAAAAATTTTCGTTTGTCCACCGTTTGTTCAAAAGTTATTAAAAAAAAAAATTTTATGAAACAACCCTAGATTTAAAAAATCAACATTTTTCAAGCTAAACTGTTTGTCCATCGTTTGGCCACGTTTGTCCAGCAAACATTTTCGTTTGTCCACCCTTTGTTTATAAGTTATTTAAAAAAAACTTGTTTAGTGAAGTTGACCACCTTATGGGAATTTTAGAAAAAAATATATGCCAAGAGAGCTTTTTGTGTAAGAAAGTGTCAGGCTAGCTTTTATGAGTCCTCCAAGCCATTGGGGGTTTTCCGTTATCGTGTTGAGTGCTTAGCTCAACATGAGTGATTGTATAAATTCAGCTCGTTCCATCCACCATAATCCGTTGACAGAACGCTGCATAGTTCGTATATAACTCGGTGGTCGATTATCATTTCTTTTACTGTTTTTATGCAGCTAATAACCTTTTATTCTAAACTGTTTCTAAAAAAAGCAGGCCACTTATCTTTCGAATGACAACTTAAAACTTCAAGTAACAAAAAGTGAGTACTTCGACGTTCAGAGCGGTAACTTCAAACACAAATGTCAGCAATCCATCAACATATGAGCGCATTAAAGTAGCGGGTGTTGATGCCTTCCATTTGCTACTTCGTTCTCCACTTAATATCCGCTCAAACACTCGACCACGCACTCGCCTTGATTTCTTGTCGGTAACTTAGCTTTCTTTTAAATCTTTCAAAGTCTGTTTTACCAAAAGTCAATCAGTTTTGCCTGTCGCCAGCTGTTTTGTTGTTGTACAGCTGCGTCGGTTTTGTGGGACGACGCGTCGATTTTGTGACATTTGCGCCATTCATTTTCAATCCATCAAAGACAATATCGTCGCACAGATGTGTGCGTTTTTGCATCATTCGATCCATCGCTTGTTCGTTCGTTCGTCGCTTACTTGCTGCTTGGCGCTCTGGCTGACGGGAAGGAAGCCTTATCGGCTTAGCCGGTCGGTTGTACGGTCGGTCGGTTGGTCGGTCGTGACGGCGATTCGCTTTTAGGTAGCTCCATAGTGTGGGCTGATCTTTGCTTGCCTACTTTTGTGTATACCTTATTGCTGAGCGCTTTTTTTTGTGGTTGAGTATGTTGTGTGGTAGTGTGTACGCTTTATGGCATGGCCTGACGTCTGCCACGCATTGACATTGATAAATATGCGTCGATAAGTTTGCAGGGCTAACGTTGCGGCAAATCATGGAGCTCCTTTTATTCCTTGCAGCTGCCAAGCATGCTGCTTTCGTTCGTTCTTTACATGCTGCCTTTAATCCTTTGCAGGAGTCGCCTGCTCCTATATTTATGTATTTATTATGGTTGTGCGCCTGTGATTTGTTATTTTTTTTTGCAATTTCTTACATGTTTGCTGTCGCGCGTGTTTTGTTTACTTTTTTAGCTGTACAGTGATTGAAACAAACAAACGAGACGTGCGCGTTTGTAGCAAACAATAAGTCTCGTCGCAAGTCTTGATTTTGCAAATCTCATCGCAGAAGGGTGTTCGATAACTCACACTTCGCTTTCTCGGCGCGCCAGTTTGACGCGTACGTGCCACATGTGGATATCCCGGCAAGCATGAAGAAATGAGTAGACAAAATTAGCAAAAAGTGAATGCGTCATATGCAGGAAGCAAGGTACGCTCTCGCAGTGCATCCGCGTGCGCCTTGACTTGTATACTAGCGTAGCTGCGAAAACCTCCCGATGCCATCGCGGCGCGCCGCTGCAAACGACACAATCTCCCTCGCTTGATTTATGCGTTTTTAATGTGTGCGTATGGTAAGCGCGCCGCATATCTAAACTCGGGCGGGCGAGCATGAAAGGTTTCCCAAGTAGGCACATGTGTGTATGTACGCTCACGCGCGCTCAAATCAATGCAAGTTTTAGTTGCAAATTGTAAAAAGGGCGAATAGCGACGCTCAGTGGATATTGGCATCTAAATAGTACAAATTTCAGTCATCAAATGCACACATCGAATACGATCGACAGCATTGGTGGGGCATTAATTTGTGCTTCAATTTAGCCAACAATGCTGTGCTAGATTAGTTAGGAGTTATTTTTGTTGTTGTTTATATTGCTTTTGATAATTATCTATGACAATGAGAAAAAAACGCGTTTGATCAATTTGGCGCCGTTTTATTTTTGTGGTACAAATTTCAAAACACTGTCCAGCTGTCTGACCTGACCTGTCAGCGACGACCGAACATGAATATGTAAATATTTCAATTTATGCTTACTACAGCAATTGTTGGCTTACACGCCAACCAATATACACAGAAAAATGATGAATTAAAATAGTAAAAAGAAAATACACCAAAATTAATATTGATTTAATGCTGCTCTGCCATCCTCTCATCTGCTTGGTTCAATAATTGGGTCAACGGCAGTTGCCAACATCGAGTGGTAATTTTCTCACATATCCTCGAGCGTTCAACGGCACGGCGCAAGGATGGCCTGCAAGTAACACACACACATTTACATCTATGCTAAAATAAGCAGGTGTAAACTAAAATACCTAATGCACTTAGATTGCTAAGCGTCAAGCGGCGTCGAGCCACCGAGCACCGAGCACTGAGCCATAAATGAAGCGGCACTGAGCGTTGTGTAGGCCCACAGCTGCAGGCGATTGGCAAGCGAGTAAATTGAATTAAAAATGCCAACACACAGACCCGCACACACACATACATTCACTCAACTAGCTGGCACCACATGCTGCTCTATCAGCTAAAAATAGAACTAAGCCGTTGACAAGCGAAATTGATTAACACTGGTGTTTTTATTTTATTTCTATTTCTCTATTGAAATCTGTGCTCCAGCATTTTCTATTTATATGTATGAATGTACACATTTGTGTATGTATGCATGTTTGTCTGTCATTTCATTTTGTAGATTAATGTTGTCAAATAGAGTTTGCAGCGATTTTGTTGGATTAATAATGTACAGCCTTTAGTTTGATTGTGTTGTCCCGGCAGGACACATCTATTATAATCGCAACAGTGGTAGGCAGTTAAAAGATTATGCTTTTTCTAGCAATAACGAGTATACATACATATATGGTTTTGATTGATTAAAAAAAAAATGTTCTACTCCAACCACCACCACTCAGCAAGTTCTGATATATGTATGTACTTCCGAGCGTTCTGTTTTATACAATTTTGACAACAGCTGACAGATTTTATTTTCTTGGGTGGGCAAAGAGAATCTACACTTCTCCACCGCCTCCAAGTTCCAGTCCCCCGGTGAGTTCTTTAGTAATTTCGTCGTTTTGTTCTTTAGCCATCCTCTGTAGGCCGCCCATCTTCTGTTTGCCACGATTTCAGTTCTGTCCAATCGCGGCATCTTCTACCAAAAAAGCGGTCATCAAAACGGTAATATAGCCCCTCATTCTTCAACAGTTCACCTTAAACATGGCTGAACATGTTTCGACATACCAACCGTGCGTGGTCAGGTCAAGAGGGTATTGTGGCCTCGAACCTTTATCCCGGATCGGATAATTGACTTAGGCTGCATCGACTAGGTAACAGAAGAAAGTGCTCAGGAAATTACACAAAATCACTTCTTAGAAACTATAACCTTGAACGATTTAGGGAACTAAAGCAATAAAATAGAATAAAGAATTAGTAAAGTTTAGATAAAAGCGAAGAGTAAAATTGCAAAATCAAATCTTCACTTAAAAAAGGATTTCTAAGCATAACCGACTTTAATGAGCTAGTTGCGGGAGGGACGGGGATGAAACTCAAAATATTTGCTCGAGTTGTAAGCTAATTTTTAATTGTTTTAGTTTGGGGTGCTGGTAAATATCGCCAGGACTGGAAAAATGTAACAAAAAGAAAAAGTAATCTAGATATTTAGCAAAATTAAATATGGTAGAAAAAAATAAAAAATAAAAACTAAAGAAAATTAAAACAATAAAATAAATGATTAAAATTTTTTTTGCAAAATGTTGTGACACAATAATAAATAAAATAAAATGAAATGAAATATAAATATAAAGTGTAAGAAAAATAAAAGAACATAAAAGACAATAAAATAAAACAAAATGCAATTCAATAGTATAAAATAAAATCAAATAAAAAAATAAAATTAAACGAAAAGAAATAAAATAAAGTAAAATACAAGTTAAGCAAATTAAATAAAACAAAATTTAATACAAAAAAAAATTTAAAAAAATGAAATTAAATAGCATAAAATAAAACGAAATGTAGCCAAATAAATAAATAAATAAAATAAGGTAAAAAATATAAATACAGCAATCATATACAACAAAATTAATTGAATAAAAATATAAAACAGAAAATAAAAAGCATACTAATTAAAATATGTTTAAATACGAAAAAAATAATAAATTACTTAATCTTTTCTAAAAAAGTGAAAAAAATAAATTATGTAAAATAAATCAATCATAAAAAAAATTGTAGTAAATAACATATATAAAAGCAGATATACATACCTTCCTATTAGGCATGTCAATCCCTAATGAGTTGGAGAATAGCCCACTCGAGTAGAAGATCATCTCATTATGAAAGCGATGTAAATATAACTAACAACGAGGTGCCTAAAGTGGATAAGGCAGAAAGTCTCAAAGATAAATTGCATCAAGTTTTAAAGAGTAGCTCGCAATTGTCCAATAATCGAAAGGCATACAATTTATTTAAAATTATATTAATATTATATGTATTGAAAATTTTGTTTTCTATCGGCCTTAAAATATTTAATAATTGACCATTTTATTGAGCTCGATGCCAGTTTATGAAAGATTTTATTTGGAAAAAACAACAACATTTAAGTGGTAGAAGGGTTAGCCGCTATTTCGGAGATCACCACATCTCCTCTTCCGACTTCTTGTAATTTACATTTTAATTTGATATATTATTCATCAAAGCTCTCCAGCTTTAAACCAAGGAATCTCGGGTGGCAGACCCAACACGCTACATGTAAGGAAAGCTAAATTCTGGCAAAAACCGAATTTTATACATCCTCGCGATGTAATTTTGTATCGGCGCTGCAGTTTTCAATTTTTTTTTTAACAAAAGCCCAGTTTCTTTGTTTCAAATCGCTGCAAATATGAAATTTTACCCAATTTGTACCAAATTGTACCTACCAAATTTTTGACGGTGATACTAGTGATATCAAGGACAATATGTTTGCCAAATTTAGCGACGATTACTAAAACTTTTATTGAGATTCAGACCTTTTATTATTGGGCGTGGCTAATCAAGTTATCGTGTTCACGGACAGACTGACGAAGGGACAGACAGTCATGGCTAAATCGATTCCCCTTTTCATTCTGAACATTTTGGTATATATAATGGACATATATCGTATCGATTATTTTTAGCTGTTACAAACAACCGTTGTATACAAATTCGCTCGGGCATAAAAATAAGTAGACTCAAAATATTTCGACAAATCGACCACCTTGTCAGTGAATTTTTTTTTTAATTCAAAATTAGTTAACTAAAATTTCATTATCAATGTCAGGATTTCATAAACGAATGGAATAGAAGGTTGACCCCAACAAGAAGTTTAAATAGTATTTTTAAAATATTACATTCAGATATTTATTTTTCATGCCGGACTTTCCGGAACTCCTTAATTGAAAATTAAGAAATCATACCCTTTCAAGTTTACATGTATGGTATGAACTAGCTCAACCAAGTCGAAGAGTCGAATGCTGTACACCAGCACACATACCTACCCACGCATCTCTCACTGAATGGTGCCTGAAAGTTACAATTTATGAAAATTTCTAACTGACTTACCACAACGAAGGACAGCCAACCACAAAAGATAGAAAACAGCAAAGGCTTAGAAGCTGGAAGAAAGCTTCATTTGAAATGTGTGGATGTGCACAATTAATGCAAATGTGTATTTGACAGAGAGAGCGAAAGAGAGAGAGCGACACACATTGAGCGTAAGCGCGGCAACCGAAATCTGCTGTCGGGCACAAGTGTGTCAACAATGCAATGCATTGCATGCAACTCGAGGTGCTGGCATAACGGCGGATGGCGGTGGTTAGTAGTGTTAAATGCAAATAGTTGCAGAAGAACGAAAAGAAGAGCGGATATAAATAAAATGAGTTAGCGAAAAGTTTGCCAACGCGAAACGATGCGCGAAGGTACTGAAATGCAAATATTTTAGCGTAACACACACCTGCCGCTATACATATATTTACATATGTACATACATACGCAGTTATGTTTGTGTGTTGCAAGTAGACATTTTATGTATGTATGTTTGTATGTATTACACACAAATATATTCCCCATCTGACAACAACCTGGTTGCCATGCTTTCGTCCACCCTTGCTGCTCTTCTTAACTAAGTATGAGGCGGTTACATGTAATTCTGTGTGTTTTAGTCGGTAGCCACTTTTTAGTGGCATGTGTGGCAGATGCCGCACATGTAGTACGACGTACACACATAAACGAGTAAGTAGTTGGCGTAGCACGCGCATTCAGTAGTCAACACGGCGCTATGCAATCGGCACTTCATGACACATTTAGCTCATTTTCATGTGCACATTGGCACGAGTGTGAGCACTTGAAGCGATGTCTTCCGTCGCCGCTGCCTCCTACTCCTCCGCCTCCTCCGCCTCTTGATCTATCGCACTATTTTTTTTTTGTTCTTATTTTATCTGCATAAGCTTTGCGACTTGTTTTATTCTCTACTCTTGGCATGCAAAACTTATTGGCATACACACATTTGTTAACTTCCGCAGCAGTCATTTGCACTTACTGGCACTTTTGCATAGACTTTCGCGCCTTTGGAGGGGACCGATAAGAGTTCTTTAGGTTTATTTAAGGGCAAGTAAGAAAATATTTCAATTTCTTGCGAAAAACGTTAAGAAACACATTATCGCCTGAGATTCTTGTTCGTTAAAACCAGATGATCTGGTCTAAATACAAAGTTTTCCTTTGAAATTAGAATTTATCTGTTCGTTAATCTGTCTCCGTTCGTGGTCATACATTGCAGTTAAAGATGGCTGCCGTGCCCTTTTTAAGCTTCCCATTGGTATGCCAATGGTATTTCCTTAATGATCCTTGTATGTTGAGTTCGGGATGTTTTGGGAAGCAATCATAGTGTAATAAATCCACTGTCGCTTGATTAGCTTAATCCATAGCCTATTGTTTAGTTTTCTGCTCGAAGTGGTATCTCTTAAGATGATATTGCGTATTCGGCTAAGCTTGACGCTTTATTATTCTGAAAGAGCTACTGATAACTCCTCTTCTTCACAACCAATTCGATTTCGACGTCTCACACTTTAAGTAACACTAAAATCAAAGCAGTTATTAGATATATGTACATGAAGGCATCAGCCGTTTCACAAGTCGTCCGTTTCTAGATAAAGAGAAAAAGTTGACTTCAAGATTTACCAACACAGTAACTTAGCTGAGTTTCAATTCAGCTTTAAGAGGTTTTTTAAGGACTTCAAAAACCAGTTTTTTAAAAGTGAAGGACTCAAGTTTAGATGCGCGAAACAATTTTTGCATGCCTTAGTTCGCGCACAACTAGTCATCAAGTCTCGCAAGTCTCAAGACCCTTAATCTTAAAATTAAAAAAAAAAAATATTTGTCGGGCAGTGGCAACTTTTTCCAGCCGCCTTCTCCGAATTTACACATGCTCAACGCGACAAGTTTAACCACTCCGACTAACTCACTAACGATTGACTGCTGCAGCCGGATCTCAGAGGCCGCTCATGTGTATGCAGAATGACGGCGCATCAAACTCGTGACATAATGAAGGAACTTATTTTCCTGGTAATTAATTTAATTAGAAAATTTCTTCTCTTTCATTTTTAATGCACTGGCAAATGCGCTCGCCGCACCGTACCCTCCTTTCTCCTTTTCTTACATTCGCTGTGCATTGACGCTTGCGGCGTTTCCATTGAACTCTTGAACTAGTTGTGTTGTGTAGCACCCACACGGGCTACGTTTAGCCCTTTTTGCGTGTAATTGCGACCGAATGTTATGTGTACGCACATATAGGAATTGTAGAAATGTGGCAAGCTGAATGCTTAAGTTTACACGAGCGCATAGACATAAATAAAAGAACGAGTACTTACATACTTAGTTTGTTGGCCGTGCGGCCGCTCAACCGTCGCTCATTGCATTCGTTGGCTGCTTGTTTGGTGACACAAATTCCTTGCAACTAGTTCTTCCAGTTATTTAATGAAATAATCACTAAATTGTTGTCGGCGATGAGGGTGTGACGATGGCGACGATGCGGACGACAGCAGCGACAAAGAGTGGCATTGCTTAGGGCGGCTATTTGTGTGTGTGTGTAGTTGTTTGTAAGTGTCGAACAAAAGCTCTAGCAATTGGAAATGAAATTCCTGACTCGGCGACTTCTGAGTACTGAATGCTGAATGCTGAATGTTGACTGCTGACTGCCAACTTGCATCCTTTCACTTTGGGTATTTTTATCCTTTCGACTTGTGTCGAGCTTTCGTTGTGTAATTTTGTATGTATGTTTGTATGTCAACGAGCCAGCACAGTCAAGGTAAAAGTTCATTTTATGACCATTTCAAGTATGTGAAATTATTTAATTCATTAAACACTTATTGTAAATGTACAAGCAAGTGTGTGGCAAGTATGCAACAAACACACACACACACACACTGACACGCGCACTCCAACTGTGTTAAATACTGCAAACGCTTGCCATCTTCTTGCCGTCATCTTTGCTTCGTGACTGTCTGAAGACCAAATTTACGCTCGTTACACCCAACCCATCTAGTCCATAAACTGCTAACAACAACAAATAGTTGTAAAAATAACAGCTGAGTGTTAACACGGTTTCAAATGTCGTCGTCGTCCGGCAACAAAACAATACGATACGACCACTTACACAGCTTGAGTTAAGTACAAATATATGGCGTATAAAGTTTGACTAAGTACATAGCAATGGATGACAGTGAGACATTGCCGATTGCCAAATTTACGTTTTAAGATATCCATTTTATGTGTAAATGAAATTTAAACTGGATAATATTAGGATATATTATGTATGTACTTAGAGTCTGTTAGAAAGTTGCTGAGGCTTTTTAAATCAAACACCCTTTTTTCACTAAAGTACTTTTATAGGGTAACAGCACTTGCGAATGGATGCGGGTTTTCAAATTCCGACTTTTCCCTGCTTTTCGTTGAGGCAGCATTCTCTCTATCAGCGAAACTCTGAGTGGCGTTGAAATACCTCTAAAGCAGGTTGCGGAACAGAAGTGGTCCACTGTTCTACGAACCTAGAATGCGAAATATAAATTTGGCGATTGTGTTAACCTCGAAAGAATCAATAACTATTATTACTATTTATGAGCTGGTTTTTGTCGAAGGCTTAGGTGAGCTCAGTCGATACATAGTAAAGTAAAGTACGCATTACCTAAAACACAACATATTCGGCACAAGAATGCTGACGACCTCATGTTTAAGAAGAGAGAGAGAGAGAGGGGTGTTTTTCTCAGAGTAGTAAAAAGTAACATTTGATTTAATTCCAAATTGGCATAAATTCATGCTGCAAAGTAAGGGCTTTACACAGAGTTCGTAAGTGTTTGAAACGCCATTTCGAATAGTGAATAATTCCTAACTTTAAACACTTTTTTGCTCTCCTAGATTTTCTGCTAATAACACCTTCGTGTCTGATGCCTTTTGTGCGATTGTTTGTTTATATAGCAAAATCTCAAAAAGTGTTCGTTAATCACGTGTTGTTCAAATTTAGTGTATTATATTCATTCATATATTGTCCCAATTCTTTTTGATTGGTTTTAGTATACCAGAAATTGCTTTATTTGGTTAAGGTAATATTTTTAATATTTCATTAATATATGTTAATAAAAATAATAATATAAGAACCTATACTATAAACTATACTTTCTTACTGCAATCTGCTGGTCGGTTTTCAAGCCACTTTTTCCGAATGTGTCATACGATTTAATCAGAACTTCTGAAAATGATGAAACAGAGAGATTAATTGATTTAGCAAATGAACTTTTAAATATCTCGACGCCTTTTACTAATACTTCGTGCAAAGCAGAACAGCCTTTGTGACCAATATTTTATGGGAGCGTAAAAAATTGGAGAAATTCAAACCTCAAGAACTCTCATATTATTTTCTGCTTGTGCAGAATTTCCAAAGTTTTATATGAAATATTTAACATTTTCCTTTCTCTTTTCTTTTTTTGCAGGTAAGCAAATCGTCTCACTCCACTCAGTCAGGGGAAATTGGTTCATGTATGTATGTATACTTTAAAAAAAAAAAAAAACCACAGTGAAAGAGTTAAAACAAAGTACGAGTATATTTATGTTATCAATGATACCAAATATGTTCCCTCTAGATCAATGACTTCAACTAATTCTAAGAGTGCTTATTTTTTTACTATGTTCCCCATAGTCTGAACCCTAGAAGCCTTTTAAGTCTCTGTCTTAGTAAAGCATCGTCATGTCTTCTACATCTATTACCAACACGCAAATTTCCGCTGCAACTACTGATTCCATTTGCAATCATTTCCATCACTCTCACTTGCTTTTGCCCAAAAAATTATATTCAAATAATTTACTATGCAATACCACAGCAATGAATAGCGAATAGCAAATATCCAGCGTCACCTTTTGTTCGGCTTTTTGTTAAATTGTCAGCGTAAACAAAAAAATCGGAAAACCCATGGCCTCGACCTGGCAGACATGCAGAAGTGCGCCCACTCAACGCGATAGCACCACACAAAGAGCTTTGTGGTCGAAGAATTTCTAAAAAATCTTCATGCAAATAGTTTGCCAGTGGGTACAGGAGAAGCGTATGAATGTATGTTTCGGAGAATGCCTTCGGGACGCAAGCACTTTCTGCATAGAAAAATGTTAATGCAATACCTTTCCAGGAGAGGAAGCTGTTTGGCGCAAAGCCGCGCTAATGCCGCCGCATCATCATCATCATTTTGTCGTATGCAATTTCAACCGAAGTGCACGCTTATCTGCTTGTCACAAGTAATGGTGATACTGCGAACCTCATATCACTCATACCAAACAGGCTATTTTAATTGTACATGTGTATGCCTAGAGTATTTGATTACCTACCCTCACCTTCGCCTCCGTCACTCAGCGGCCCGGCCACCTGCACGTGTATCTACATACATATAACCCTTCGACCACCAGCTTTAGTCCGCTACTAATAACATGAATGACATTTGTCTTTATGCGATAATCTTATTAAACAGACTAGAAGTGGCGACCGAGCCGCATGCGAGAGGTGGGGAAGATAGAGCCACCGAGACCGAGTAAGAAAGAAAGCCTCCGAGAATGCGTAAGTGCGTTGCTAGAGTGCAAATGTAGTGAACAATGCCAATAGCGGTCGTCTGCCGTTTTTAGGCGGTTTATGGCTCTAAGTATCCTCTCCGCTTTTGTAGTCCACCCCACTTACCCGTCAACTTAACTTAGACCGTTTGATTTGCTGCCGCTGCTGCTGCTGCTCTTCTTTGTTGTTTGCGCTGGTCGTTTAATCCCTATTTTCTTGTTTTTGCTGTTATAACATCGGGCTGCTTTATCTTCATATTGTCAGCAAGTTGTTGTTGGTCCGTTTGCGTAATGACAGTTGAATGGACACCAATGGCAGCTGCAGTCTCTGATAAAGGGAGTGTGAGAAAAGGAGCGACAGAGTTGGTGGGTTAAAATAACGTATATGGCGAAATTACATTAATATGCCAACTGAAATTGCCAAGTCGCAATAGGTTCTCATACACATTCGCTCGCAACCCGAATTTGGTTTTTGCATATACAGGAGGCAACAAATAAAAGTTCGCTGGTGACCGAAGATATTTTCAGATTAGTTATAAGCTCTCGTGCTATTGGCTTATGAGGTTTGTGCTAGAATACTCATTTCATTATTATTTGAACAGTAAACAGGGTTCATCTGGGAGCCAACAGAGTCAAGATTACTGACAAGACCGAAGTTTAAGTAGCCAGACGGCAGCCCCCTTAACGAAGTTGTGCGTGCTATAGTAAATCGCTAGATCGTCTACAGTAGTGTCACAACGGAAGATATCCGAATATCACGTAGGTTACTTACGGAAATCAATACTGGACGACGTTTAGAGTGAGCGAGGGCCCAAGGTGGGCAAGGCGTAAAGGTGTTAAAGTGAAATATTCTAAAGCGGAACTAAACTTGTGGCTGAAAAGAATATCAATACTTTAGACCTTATCAGTTTATCCACCTAGTAAGAAATCACTAAGTGAGCAAATCGTTTCAATCCCATAAAAGCAGACGATGATCCTTTGGTGCCTTGTACGTGAGCGACCTCGTTTGTTTTTGATACCGCAATGATCGTAAATTGTGGCCGCTGTGGTCGAGTTGGTAGCGGTACGTGCTATAACTTGATATGCCGGTGAGTTCGAGGTTCGAATCTTAGTCAGGGCAAGCAAAATCTTAATCATAGAAACATTTTTTTCTAATAGCGGTCACCCCTCGGCAGGCAATGGCAAACCTCCGAGGGTATTTCTGCCATGAAAAAGCTTCTCATTAAATAAATCTGCCGTTCGGAGACGGCACAAAACAGTAGGTCCCTCCATTTGTGGTATAATATAAAGACGCACACCACAAATGGTAGAAGAAGCTCGGCCAAACACTGAGCTATATAGTGTACGCGCCAAAATTATTATTATTACTATAATGATCGTAAATAAGTGCCAGGTGATGATGATTTCTATAGGCCTTGGAATTCGACCAATACGTTGTATAGTGCGCTAATAGTTCTATTGTGGCCACATTTAGTACAATTTCTCACAAAGCGTCCGCCATCTAAGTAATAGCCTTCCAAACTGGAAGACAGCCATCCTTGTGTGAGTTCTTTAACAATTTCTTGATCGTAGCCACAATGACTGTAGGCGGGGTGGATATGACTGGTATAAAGAACTTGAATTTGAGCAAACTTTAATCGGACGCCCTTTCGACGACACTCGCCGATCTTCACGCATTCTTGTTGCTGTGTTGTTGGCAAAGTCGTGTGTGCATTGCAAGTCATCTAAAATGCATTCGTGCGTGTGTTTGTGCTGCTGCTGTCTTACCATATTTCTACAAATTTCCGTCTGTCCATACTTGTGCCTCGGTCTCACAATACACTGCAGTTATTGACAGAGGCATTATACCTCCTTGCTGTTGTTGCAAAACCGGCTAGCTGACTGGCTATCCTCTCCATTAGATGCAGCGTCCAAATGCAAAAGCCGCACATCTACTATGCGAGGCAATAACAATAACAACGACTTGCAACAATAAAGCCATGCTGTCGTCACACGTTGCAAGAACACAATGCATTTGTTGCTCGTCGTCCTCATCGTCGGCGGCTCACACGTCGCCTGGTCGCTCTATCCGCTTGCGTGCATTGTGCGTATGAACTGCAATGTATTTTATTGCAATTGTTGTTGTTGCCCTTTTATTCCTGTGCGGTTGGGTGTTGTACTCGCATACGCATTGACTTGTACTTATGTATGTAGTTTTGTTGGCTCGTGCTTGCTGCTTGTGTTTGCAAAATCGCCAACTCCACTTTATTCGTGTTTATGTGTGTGTGTGTGTGTGTGCCAGATTACCGGAAATTGACGAGAGGAAGCGATTAATTAATGAATTGCTTCTGAGTTTTCGTGCAGAGATTGAAATTTGCAGCCAATATTTTGGGGCCAATGAGGCCAGCAGCGGCGTCCGAACCAATGCAACAGCACAACAGCAGCGATGGCAGTAACAGCAACATGCCAAGCCAATTGCAACCAACAATACATTAACGTGATGTAGTGCAACTGTGGCAACTTTGGTTGCAACGCCAATGAAATATTCAAACATTGTGGCTACTTAATCATCTTGTTACTAACGCACACAAGCGCCACGTTATATCCACCCCCTCTCCCCCAATTCGGCCACTACCCGCGTGCTAGCTTGGTTGCCTTTGTTCTCGTACTTGTTTGGCTATTTCTTGTTGTTTTATGCAGTTTTGTTTGTTTATTCTTTACCAACAATTTAACTAGTCGTAGTTGCAATATTTTGTTTATATTGTTGAAACGATAAGTTTAATGTTGCGAGTCAGCTTTGAACAGTTCTTGATTGAAACTTTTGTTATTGCGTACTCAATCGGGAAAACATCAATAAATAAAATTGTGTACGTATGCGTATGTAGTATGTATGTATACGAGTATATACATATATGTGCTTAAAGTATGCATGGCCTGTGACGTGAATCTACTTAAATTATATTACACTTTACTTAAATAGTTTTGTTGTATTCGTATACTCAAGGCTGAAATTATGACATGGAAACCAAATCGAAATGTTGAATAATTTATTGTTTAGATTTGTTTTTGAATTATTTAACTAGCTCGTCAGAGATTTGCTTCACATACATACATACATATGTAATGTGTTTCGTGTTGGTATACGAATATACTCGTTGAAAATTCATATGTGGCTATAGATTGCTGAACATATTTTAAATGTGTCAAACCAATTTGTAATATTATGTATACATATACAAAGGGCATACAATACAATAATAACAGAACTAAGAAGAAATATAAATAACATTAAGAGAAGTTAAGCTTAGACAGAATGCTCAGAGAAGAGTCTTGAGATTAAGATCACTTCATGTATCGAAAAATTGCCACCTTAATTCTTACTTTATTGTCTAGTAATGTTTAAGATATTTAATATAATTTGAAAATCATTTCTAATTTAAATAAATTAGGTGCTTGTTTTAGTGGATCATACCACAATAATTCCTATTTAAAATCTAAACACTCGTATGTTGTGATAACTTTTGTTACGCGGAGTAGAATTTGTAATGTTCAGTATTAAAATTCAGTAAGTTTAAAAAAGTCAAAGAATGAAAAATAATAAAATAATTGAATATTATCAAATAATCAAAAATGACTAAATTGTTATCGCATTCACTCATAAAAAATCAGAAACAATTAAAACTTAACTATTTTCTGACTATTGAGTTTTTCATTTCATTTACACGGTATGGAAATAGCTGCTCATCGATGGTTACACTCTCCTATGGTTCAAAATTACTGGCTAGATTGTTATTCAAGAAGTTCCATATGTCGCGAATGGGAGCAGCTTTGTCGAATACAGCGCATCAAAGTAACAAATCGTCTATATGACATGGCTGCACGGAATATTGGAAGTGCATCAGTTTGCCACATCAATCTTGAGAGCTGCATAGTATTATGACTGACACTAAAAGCCAATAGTATCCCAATAAAAGCGTCAAGGTCAACACTTGTCATATCAACCTTAGTCGTGGTGTGCAGTTTCCATGTTCTGCGTTCCATTTGCGTGTAACTTTTTCTCCATATCGATTTGTTTGTGTTACGATGATGAACGTAATATTCGGTGAAAAGGAAAGCTTGAACACCTCAAGCGGAGTGTAATGACTATAATAGTAATAATTTCACCGGTGGCCGCTGTGGTCGAGTTGGTAGCGGTGCGTGCTATAACTCGATATGCCGTTGAGTTCGAGGTTCGAATCTCCGTCAGGGCAAGCAAAATCTTAATCATAGAAAAAGTTTTTTCTAATAGCGGTCACCCCTCGGCAGGCAATGGCAAACCTCCGAGGGAATTTCTACCATGAAAAACTTATCATTAAATACATCTGCCGCTCGGAGTCGGCACAAAACTGTAGGTCCCTCCATTTGTGGTATAATATAAAGACGCACACCACAAATGGTAGGAAAAGCTTGGCCAAACACTGAGCAATATAGTGTACGCACAAAAAATTTATATTTCGGACTGTCGATGTTGTCAATAATAAAATAACTGTACTCAAAACCAAAATCACAAACGAAAGAAAGAAATAAGAGAAAAATTATCACAGAAACTACCTGGAAGTAAACATCAGCATTGAATTCACAGAAAAACAACCCAAAATATAAAAAAAAACAAGTTTGACAACAAAATACCTGGAAACAACAATCTGCATTGTATTTGCAGAAAAATAACCCAAAATGTGTATAATAATAATTTATTTCATACAAATTGTATTGGGGTCTGGCCAGACATATGTGTTTGTTCGAGGAGGGACCTTTTTCTTTTGCAGTTTTCGTCGTGTTGGAACTATCGTTTTGAATTTTTTTTTACAGATAGAAAGCCAACAATATTTTAGGCGGCTACCGGGAAATACAGGTATCTACCTAAACTAGAAGTATGTTTAATTAACGCTAAAAAATGAAATATGCCTGGCCAGAACCAGAACTTCATTTCCATTTAAATTGCTAGTGAAATCGGCTGTAGTAACAAAATGAATGAAAATTAAATAATTGATATTAGTAAAATTATTTGAAACCCCCTCGAAATTTCCGGAACCTCTAATATGTAACATTGTGTTTTTTGGCATCCGGCAGCATCACTTGCCTTAAAAATGTGGAGTGCGCGAAGTGAGAAATCAAAATTCATTTTCAGATGAGGGATGACTCTACACTGAGCTGTTGTAGAGCCAAAATTTTTAAACATATTATTTCGAACCTAAACGCATTCCTGAATTTTTTAACTATAGCTACAAAATTTTTGCCAAAAATGTTCACGTAAGTCGCACTGATTTCCTGCTGTGTAACGTTTTGTTCCAAGGGAAAAAATTCCATTTAGCTGAGTGTGAAGTTTATATCCCGATTCGATGAAAAGGTGAGAGTTCAGAGAGATAGCGGCGAGGCAGAATTGAATTTTCTCCCGACTGACGAACGATTCTTCCTAGAGACACGAAACAAATTTTCGTTTGGTTGTCTTACACCTGCTGGGATAAGTGAACCAATACATTTACGGTAAAATAAACAAAACAACTTTTTGCTATAATGTTTTTAGATGCTTAGGAACCTCATAAATTGTTATACAAAATATAAAAGAGCTGAAGTGGCTATCTTCGTCACGCAAAACCCTATACTGAATTCGGATTTGTTACGAAGTCTTGCTTCTAAGTAAATGTGAAACAAATTCTTTTGACGAGACAGACGAGCCGACAGATGTGTTCGCAATTAAATTGGCTGCAAAAAAGATTTCAGATATTTTCAAACCGATGACAGCACCGAGCAAAATCATTTATTGACGCTCTAACCAACTGCAACAAACAATCGTATCCATTGATACATCGGCTTTTACTAATTTGCGCAACTCTTTCCGTGGCTTCGATCAAATGCTCCTTTTCATCGATTGAATGGGTTAGCGTTGTTAAACGTGCATGGAGAGGTGAAAGTAACAAATGAGAATGTAATTGATATTATGTCGAAGGTACCAAGGATAATGGATATTCTTTTATAAGCTGAATTATCCGTAAAAAAATATGATAGGTCCATTTGTACTGTACAGACGCTGAATACTCGTCAAATAAAAGAAAGACTTATCCATATAATAAACATTCATTTAAATGCAGAAATTTACAAAAATCTAAAAATCGACAATAAATTAAATTATCTCAACTATCATCGTAAATAATAAAAAAAAAAAAAAAAACTAATTATAAACTAAATATATTTTTTGCCTACTGAGTTTTTCATTGAATAATCATGATTATTTATTAATTATATTTTAATTACAAACATAACAAACAGTTATGGTTAAAGTTAAATAAAACACAGAAATATCCAAAAATCAGAGAATCAACAAAAAATAACTACCATCGCAAATAATAAATAAAAACTAAAATTAATCAAAAACAAAACTAAGTTTTTTACTAATGTCTTTGTCATTGAACTGTAAATAACGATGATTATTTTTTTAATAATTTTTATTGGTAGTTATTAATAATTAGTTGGTTAAAATCATATTATATAACGCTTGTATATAACACCTTAAATTAAGAATTGCAGTTTTATAAAAAATGAACAGAAAGAATTTCTTATGAAACACATATCTGCTATTGAAACAAAATATTTACCATTATTTATGTCACTATACAAAAACAAATGTCAAGAGCGACAAATCAGTTCGAAAGGTATTTGCTCCATATGTAACACTTTTGTTGCAGCCTCCTACACTCTTTGTATTTGGAACATTTGGTTTCACGCATCATAAAACAATTTTCAATTAAATGTGTAATTTATTTTCGAATAGCATAAAATTGAATTATGCAAACATAATTGGAAAATATATGTTCATACATACATTAAATATGTGCATGCATGCAACCACCCGCGTACGCTGCACGCAGCATACAAGAGCGCTGTTTTTTTTTTGTATAACAAAACCACTTTTGGTGTATGAGTGAGGGGGAGGGGTGGGGTAACGTAGCGCACTTTGTTAAATTAATGGTTGCATTTGTAATGTATTATCATTTGTATGGCACTGTAGGTGACCTCCAAAAGACCCTACCATACTTAAATGGCTTTCATGTTCGCTGCAGAGGTGCCCAGATATTAAACGAGCGGGCAAACAAGTGCCTCAACACTAGCATTGCTGCATGTTGTATGGAGCTCATATAAACTTTGTTTTTTCATGCATGCTATGCTCTTACATAGACATATGTATGTATTGTAGTTACAAACATGTTTGTTGTGTTGAAAATTCCACTGCATTAATTTAACCATCCCAATTGTTGAAATGTTTATTTGAACAACTCACTATTAGAGTCATGCCTCTCCAATAGGGACTTGAAGTTATTGTGGCAAATAAATGCAGGTAATACTCATATTATTAAATAATTGTCAGAACACACTTCATAGATATACATACTTATATAATAATAACTTCGGGTTATACTGAGACTCTATTTTCTACATGAAACTTTTAGTAGGTATATACCTGTGGTTGTCGTCTTTGCATTTTATTACAAACTCAATTACAAAAAACAGGATAATGGTACCAATGAGAGTCCCTTATTTCCCTGCATAGTTAATTACAAATTTGTGTCTAAAACGATTTTTATCGGCAAGCCTCTCGAATGTGTAAATTATTGCTTTGTGTGCTGATCAATTTAATTTTTGTTTCTGTCTGGTGTTTTTCACTTAGGAATCATACTCTCATTTATCATTTTACTGAGGATAGTATCTTGCTTTTGGCTTGGTTCTCTCGTGCTAACATCCTCCAAAAATTTTTTGTTCGTTCCAGTATCGTACACCCGACTGTATGACAACGATCGTTTGTCTTGATATTCGGACGAGTTTCTCTGTTAGTTTTTGGCGTACATCTTTATGATGTACCACGAATTGAACAGCAAATGGTTTTTATGAAATTTTGTTTTTTTTTTGTATACGAAATTCAGTCGGAAATTCGTCTGCCGAAGAGAAATCGTTATTGGTATAATTGTTCAATGACTTGATGTTAAATGCCATCCACAACGTTGCGCTATGTTGACAGAAGTTTAGCCATTTAATTTTTTTTTTCACAAAAACTATGTATTTCATTTGTTATCAATTAAAACTCCTTTAGAAACCTTCAGATATCTAGATCCGAAAAGATTTGTGTAAAATATGACACTCTCATGCGGCGGAAAAATGTTCGCTGTCTTTTGTGATACCATTAAAATAACATTTGAACAATATTTGCTACAGTGAATCATTATGCGTACTTATTAGGAAACTTTGGCGCGATTGCTATTAACCGCAGATAGTTCCCTCATACAATCTAATAAATTAAGAGCCGTCGTATTATTCCTGCAGTCTTGCGAACGGTGCGTGGACAGTCTAGGAAGAATCTTCGTGGCTCCAAACATCTATGAAAATACCAATCAGATCCAACGTTGTGTCAAACTGAGTTACTTCAAAACGAATAATGATCGGACAAGAGCTTTCTGAGCCTAAGAGCTAATGCGTCTGGTCTACAGTGAGCATCGGCGCTCGGTTCAGCTGAAAATAATATTAACATTTTACACAAACTGATTACTTTTCAACCCGTCCTCTCGTTCTTTCACATTCAATTTGCTTCCCAATGTTCCACTGTGCAGTTCGCATGCCACTTTCGGCACTTCAAATTATGTATTTGCCCATGTGCTACAATGCATTTCTGTTTTTAAAATTTGTTGTCGAGCGCAATTCAACAATAAACATGAAATTCAATTCAAAAAATAACTCTTAGAATGCCTTTTATTGCTGATCACTTAATGGGCGTGGCGTGGGAAAGCTCAACGACATCACGTGCGTTGGTCCAATTGGACTACAGTTAGATCGAATTAAAAACAGGCGCACACTTGTGCCAACCAAATGCAGAGGGGTTGGAAAAACAACCATTTACAGAAATAAATGCTCACATTGTATGTTGGTGAGGGTGTTTGTTGTGTGCGGCGTGCGGGCGATCGGTCGGTCATGTTGACAGCTGTGACGAGCAGCTAAGCTGTGAACTCTCATTTATTGCTGTTGTTTGTTGTTGTTGTAAGTCTGTTGGTATTGTTGTTGTTATTGTATGTCTGTTGCTGTTGTTATACGTTGCATTACGTTAAATGTTTACAAGCCTAATTATGATTTATTTGTACTCACATCGGCGCATGGGCAATAAAGCGTCCGCACCCCGTCGCGCTGGCAAAACACAATGAAAATGTTTAAAAATAATATGAAAGTACAACAGCGACATGACAGCTCCAACTAAATGCATATGCATGCATTAGACATGAATCCAAATGTGCGCATTCGCACATAAATATGTTAGGAGGGGACGAGGTTGGCGATTTGGTCTTTGACTTTAGACTGGTGATCCCGTAGTCGTTGGGAAACTAGTTGAAATTTCAAGCTCGATATCTGAAGCTTTTATTCCAGTTCGCAGTAGGAAATATTACGATTTTTTTGTTTAGTCTTCCTTGCGCTAGTTCTATTTCCCCGCCCACTTCTTTTCTTTTTTGTCTTTTGTGTTGCTACCGGTTAAATGAAGAGAAGAAGTCCCTAGTATTCAATCTTTAAACGATATTGCTACGACACTTTGAACTCCTCTCCACTAGTAAAAATCCAGCCACTTTTGGACTGGTTCGTACTTTTGACTTATCATTGAATTACAAAAAAAAAATTAAAAATGTCAAAAACTTTTGAATTTAAATCAACCTCCATCATCAATCAAATATTAAAATGGTTTTGTGCTCGGCGTATGTAAATTAATCTCAAATTTGTGTGTATAATAAAAAGTTACCAAATTAGATTATTCCGAATTCAGATTATTCTCAGTTAAAACTCCCTTAAGCTAGTGAAACACCAGTAACTTTATTTCCCATTCTTATTTCGCATATTTAACGAAATGGATATCAAATCATTATAAAAAAGTCATTGCAAAGAAATACAAACTTGTAAAATGTAGTTCGATATTCCTTCAACTGAGGAATAACTATTCACTTTTGGGCTAATTCGCATTTCGTGTAAATGGAACATTAAAGTTAAATGTTTAGACAAGTTTCTATTTCACTACGCCGTATATATGTACATATATGTAAGTGAAGTATTTGAATATTCAGAAAAAATATACATAAAATAAAAAAGAAAATCCGAAATGAAACTCACTCTTTCTCCTAGTGGAAAACTAGTTACTTTCGAACCAACCTCCATTTGAAATAAAATTTAACATTCAAGAAGCAAACCTTAAAAATCTAAATATTGTTGCTTTAAAAAAATGTTCCTTTAAAAGCTACTTCAGCTTAGTTTTCTTGCAACTGCTTAAAATAGCGTCACTTCTACAGCAAAAAAATCATTCCAATAGTAAATATATTATCACTGGTTATTAAAAGTATGTACATACATAAATACTTAGTTCGATTCGTTAATTACAGCAATAACAACAAATTTCCTAAACAGTCAGCATACACACATACAATATTTGTTGGCAATGCTGATATTCCTTTTCTATTTAAGTATTAAAAGGAGGGATGCAGAGCGCTGACTTACTCGCGCATTCGTTTATTTACACTAAAGTGGATCGACATCGACGAAGTAACATCCAAAGATGAGGTACTGAGGGCACTAAACGATGGAGTGGTCGATGCCAACATTGACTTAGCGGCAATCCGATCAATGCGAACTGCATACGGGAGTACGCAACCATGCACCATAAGCCTGCCCTCAGCAATTGCCCATAAGCTGCTCGAAAAAGAAAAAGTGCGCATCGGATGGGTGGTGTGCCGCATACGAGAGAAAGAAGCCTTGGTCAGATGTTTTAAGTGCCACGACTATGGGCATGTAGCTAGGAAATGTACGAACGCAGAAGATCGTACATCTCTCTGCTTCAGGTGCGGTGAAAAAGATCACAAAGCTAAAGACTGTGCTAACAGCCCGACATGCTCTCTCTGCACTAAACAGGGTGAAATCAGGACCAGCCACGTAGCAGGAAGTCGTTTTTGTGTTGCCTTTCGACGGGCAAAAGCAATACAGAAGGCCGCTAAACAACGACAATCATGAGGTACCTGCAGCTAAACCTCAATCACTGCAAAGCGGCACAGGAGCTGCTTAAACAAACAGTATATGAAGAAGACATTGATTTCGCACTTCTCAGCGAACCATATAAAAATGAACAGGATCCTTCATGGGTTACTAATACAACAGGCAAATGCGCGATATGGAGTTGCAACAATACCCCGCAACATCTTATAACAACTGCCTCTACGAGCGGGTTTGTATGTGCCAGAATAAACAGCTTATATGTTTATAGCTGCTACATACCACCGAGCACTGACTTGAATGAGTTCTCAGCCATTATTGATGAGCTGGCGAATGACGTTAGGTCGAGGCGCATGGCCCTCGTTGCAGGGGATTTTAACGCTTGGGCAATGGAGTGGGGCTGCAGACGAACTAATGCAAAGGGCAGACAACTGCTTGATTCCTTGGCTACGCTGAATGTGATTTTGCTGAACACTGGTTTTAAAAACACCTACGAAAGGCACGGAGCGGGCTCCGTTATCGACCTGACTTTCATAAGTGGGGGACTGAGCAGGGACACAAGCTGGCATATCAGTGACTGCTATACACATAGTGATCACAAGGCAATCGTCATAAATATTCAAAAAACACACGCGGATATAGCACCTCAGAAACGAGCGATGGGGTGGAAATTAAAAACCTTCGACGAAAAAATATTCGAGGTAGCTTTTTGTGATGCGCAAACCTCAGGATCGGCGGCAGGTGCTGCGGCTGGACTCATGAAAGCCATTACAAGGGCTTGTGACGTAGCTATGGTGCGCCAAAGCGGACACAGGGCTCGCAGGCCAGTGTACTGGTGGAACGACGAGATAGCAGCACTAAGAAAGCAATGCAATAGAGCCAGAAGAGCATGTCAGCGCTCAGGAAATACAGCACAAACTGTAGAACTTCGGATAGATTTCAAAGAAAAGCGCAAACTTTTTAAGAAAGCTATCCAGGATAGCAAAAAACGAATATTCGGCGAACTTTGCTACGATCTAAATAACAACCCTTTTGGATCAGCGTATCAGATCGTACTCAAAAAACTTAAGCATTCAGCCCAGCCAACTTGCCCTTCGCTTCTTGCACAAATTGTGTGTGACCTCTTTCCCTCTCATTCAAACTTTGCACGAGAGGACGCCGAACAGGCGGTTGGTAATGTTCCGGCGGTAACTGTGGAGGAGGTCATAAGCGCGGGGAGCAAGATTAACACTAAGAAAGCGCCAGGACCCGATGGTGTCCCAAACGTTGCCCTAAAAAAGGCGATCGCCTGCAACCCGAGGATTTTTGCTAGCGTCTTTACCTCTTGTCTACGCGAGGGAATCTTTCCAAAAATATGGAAGCTCCAAAAGTTGGTACTCATACCAAAATGTGCAAACCCTTGTTCTTCTGCTGAATACCGTCCACTGTGTATGCTCAATTCCGCCGGAAAGCTGCTTGAACATATAATCAAAAACAGATTGGAAGAGGACACAGACAGCCAGTTGTCAAGAAATCAGTACGGTTTTAGGAAAAAACGTGCAACCACAGACGTCATAGATGCTGTGAAAGCAATCGCTGAAGAGGCCATTTCTGGTAAGCGGTGGCTTGGTACAAAAAATACTGTTTGGTGGTAACCCTGGATGTAAAAAATGCGTTTAATAGTGCAAGCTGGAAGGAAATTTTAAATTCCCTCCACGCTCTAGAGGTGCCACCCTACTTACAGGCAATTATTTCGAGCTACCTCTCAGATAGAACACTGCGGTATGATACCGAATATCAAACGAGTGATCACGCATTGTCGGCTGGAGTACCACAAGGATCCGTACTTGGGCCCCTTCTGTGGAACATCATGTACGATGGCATCCTACGGACTAGGGTTGATGAAAACGCAACGCTAATAGGCTTTGCGGATGATGTGTCAGTCGTAGTGACAGCGAAAACTCTAAGGGAGGTCGTTAATATTGCGGAAGAATCAGTAGAAGTAGTGAAACGGTGGCTAAGTTCAAAATCAATGACGTTAGCTGACCACAAGACAGAGGCAGTTCTAATAAGCAGCCGAAAGAGAGTAGAAAAGGTGGCACTTAGAGTAGGTGCGAGCGTGATAGAGTCAAAGCCCTACGTAAAATACCTTGGGGTCCTTATAGACCACCGTCTGAGTTTCCGGGACCATCTGGAGTACTCGCACCGAAAAGCTGCAACGACAACAGCTGCGCTAACCAGATTAATGGCAAATAAAGGTGGGCCAAGACAAATGATAAGGCAAATTCTAACAGGAGTTTCCCGATCTATTCTCCTATATGCTACCCCGGTCTGGAGGGACGCCTTCAAGTGTTCTTCATATACTCGGGGGATAAAGGCTACCTACCGTCTTTGTGCGCTAAGAGTATGTTCAGCATTCAGAACAGTGTCGGAAGACGCAGCGCTAGTCATAGCAGGCCTATGCCCACTCGATCTCATTGCACAAGAAATGTGTGATAAGCAATATGCAATTCGTGAACCATTGCGCACTACAGGAAGTGTGGACAAAAATTCACTGAGGCAACGGAGCATATGCCAGTGGCAGGCAAGGTGGGAAAAAGCATCCAATGGTAGATGGACACACCGCCTCATACATAATATTAAAGACTGGGTTGAGCGGCAACACGGAGAGGTTGACTTCTATCTCACTCAAGTCTTGAGCGGCCACGGATGCTTCAAAAGCTACCTCCACCGTTTTCGACACGAAGAGGACCCGTACTGCGACCACTGTGGACCACCCGCTATTGAAAATGCGGAACACGCATTTTTTATATGCCCGCGATTCAGTGTATTTAGAAGCAGACTTAATAGAAGCCTCGGTTCACAGGCTTGTCCGAGGAATATGGTGACACTAATGCTGAATAGTGAAGAAGCTTGGAAAGACGTATGTAGCATGGCTGCTCAGGTGATGCAGCAGCTGCGGATATGCGAGCGTACGAGGCGTGCACGTGAAAGGCAGTAGCAAGAAGAAGTGGAAAAGATCAACGCAGAAACAACGAATTTTTAAAGCCCGTCATGTGAAATGAGAAGTGACGGCAAGGACCGCAAAGGCGGCGTATCTTCAACGCATCCCTCCCCGCGAAGTAATACCTAACGGTGGTCCCGCGGGGAGTGGAGACTGAACAGGCTTGTCCTGGTTTCGATGGGCCACTTGAGGGTAGCGAGCTACCACAACGTCCAAAGAAAAAAAAAAAAAAAAAAAAAAAAAAAACTAAAGTGGATGTGTTGGTGTGCATGAACATACATATGTACCTATTTGTGCATTTGTGTGAGTACGCGCGTTTTGCCATCCGGCTGATTAATTGAGCCTAAAAGTACACACGCCAATCTACAAACAAATGTACATGTTTATCTATAAAGATTAGAAACAAAGTAACACATCCATTCAAACATACATTTACACATACACGCATACACACTTACATACTTACAAATGTAGTTTCGCAAAATGTGGCACTTACACACATTAATTATTGTGTCGTAGTTTTTCTTCTTATATTTTTTCCTTTTACAATTTTTCTATGTTTTTTCGTTTGTAATTCCCAGCATTGTTTCGTGGCTTATATGCTGTTGTAATTGTTGTTTTTGTCAGATATGTATGTACATACGTTGTTGTTGCGCACATCTACATTATTTATTTGGTTTGTTCAGCGAGCTCAATAGTTTCCTTGGGCGTTAAGCTCTGTCGCCCCCATCCTCTAGCGCAACATTTCAATCTGGCCAAGTTATATGTCCATCAACACCGATTTACCCCACCTCTTAGTCGCGCTCTGCTCTGCAATGGCCTACTAATGGCAATTTGCAATTTCTTCTTGTGTTACAGTGGGGCATTTCCATGATAGTTTCAATTTGAGAAAATCTATGGGGCTCCTGAAGTGTGGCATGTTTTCAAGTTCCTATCCCATTTCCCAAATAGCTCTAAGCAAGTGATCAAAGGCTATTAGTTATTAAAGTTTTTACATATTACTGAAAAAGCGCGCAGTTCTGATTTAATTATAAGATGGTTGAGATGGAATGAGAGGATTGTAACTCAGAAATTTTGATACAAAACCTTATTTGCCGTCTCGTTGATTGATGAAAGACGAAGACTTGCTTCCAGTTGCAGAAAGGTCTGATGTTTTAAGAGAGACTACGTTAATTTGTAGAGGTCTTTTAGGTTCAAGGTATCTTTTGGAATTCCTATTAGAAGCATTATGAATCTCTTTCATTATACCTTGCATGTAAATGGTATATTAGCTTTGGTCCGATGTTTGTAGGTACCAGAATAAGAAGAGTTAGACCCATAATAAAGTATACGGATATGATCAGAGTGACGAGATGAATCGATTTAGCCATGTCTGTCCGTCCGTCCGTTTGTCCGTTTGTTTGAACGCAAAACTAGTCCCTCAGTTTTTGAGCTTCGCACTCATATGTATGTCTTTTTACATTTTATTAGACATTTGTCGGAACCGGCCAGATCGGACGACTATAACGTATATAGGAGCCGACTGTTCAGATATCATATTTTGCTTCATATTTTTTTCATTTAAAAAGCTAGAGGTCTGAAATTTTGCAATAAGGTCCGCTATTCTAAGCTCTATAGAAGTAGCAAAAGTCCTATAGATCAAGGATACATAACATATAGCTGCCATACAACCGATTGTTCACATATTGCATTTTCATCCAAAACTCCTTCATTTCATCAGCTAAAGACTTGAAATTTTTCACAAATATTAACCATTATTGGGACAAATATATAGCAATGAAAATCAATAATATTAAATAAATAAAAAATATGGCTCTCATACATTTCTTCCATTCATGAAAGGTTCTTTTTTTTGGCTTTTTCTAAATCTTCCGTTCGTGCCCATGTGTAGAATTTTAGTTGTTCATCTAAGAGCTGTAAAAGACATTGTCAGACCATATCAGCTATTAGAGGGTTTGACAAAGAGATAGCTCCAAGGAAATCCTATGTTTAAATGCGATATAAATATCTCAAGTTTGTTGTTATTGTCACATCATCTTTGTTCGACCACTACCTTTCGTGTTGTCTAATGTTTACAATATTATTTTTTATGAATTTTATTATAAAGGAAAACAGATAATTTGCACACTGTAATGCTTACTTCAATTGCCTACTGATCTCAGCCTGCTCCTTGCATGCAACTTTCATTCCCATCAGCGAAGCTCCCAACATGCGTCATCATCATTCATTCTGAATCTCGTATCTTTTTCTTTTTCTCCGTCGTTCGGGACCATTGTGGTAGCTGGGTGCTAGTTGCGTCTTTTGTGCACTTGCCATTCTTTCAGCCAGTTGCTGTCAGTGTCCCGTCTATTTACACAAAAGATATGGCAATGATTTTCTTTTGTACTCGCTTCAGCTCCTTCGACTACTACAATAGTTTTAATTCTTCATTACACACCCGTGTGCGCTTTATTTTCTTGCCTTGGACCGCCAACCAGCCAAGTAGCTGCATTGTTTTTCTGTATCCAAGCAACGATTCTTATCTCAATAATAAATAGTAACAACAATGCTTACCAATTGTGTCTGCTTTCTGCCGGTTCAACCAAGCGTACAACTTGATATCCTCCAACACATCTTTTTTGTTCATCGCGCAATTCATTTACTTGTCTGTCTGTCTGTTTGTCCGTTCATCCATAGATTTTTGCTTTCATTCATCCATCCGTTCAACTAGCCCTTCACTCAATTTCCTAACAGCTGCACTTTCCGCATGACTGTCGCCGTACGACGACGGCAAAAATAATAAAAACTGAATTTTACTGACAGCTTAGACGAAAAATATACGTTTGCCAATTGCTTGTAACATTAGCCATGTCAGATCCATATCCCCCACGTCACCACCAACCCACCATCCAGACTCAAACGCGGCACTTGGAATCGCCGCCGATACCACTCGGCTCGAATCACTCATGCGTGAGTGCGTGCGTGAATTCCTCTTCTTGCTGTGCTGCCTTCGCGAACGCCACGAAGCTTCGCAGCCAAACTGGAGCGCAGAAGTAGGCGTTGATTGCTGACGATTGTTGTCGAGGTGCCGCGGGATGCCTTGGAGGTCGCATCGAAATGCTCAGACTGGCAGTCGTCAGAATGGATTTTTGTTTGCCCATTAAGAGCCGCAATGACAAGTGAAAAGTAGCCGAGAAATGCGAGCGTGCGCGCATAATTGCCGATTTGAGGTCAGGATGCCGACAAGGCGACCGGGGCGTTATGCGAGGCGATAGCGATGGTGATGAGGATGTTGATAGCATAGTAGGTGTTGAAGGCTGGCTGAAGGTTGTGGCTCCGCTCATCTAGCCGGTGTGTGATCAGATGTAGTCGCATGCAGTGGGTGGCTTCATGCCAAGACCAAATGGCACTCAGCAGGCCCACTCGAAATTCATATACCATCACTACACTAGATGGTACATATTTAGATGCAATCGATACGGGCAACCGAAGTTTGAGCCAAATTATATTTGGTTTACGCCGTGGCGATGCTGGTAAAGAAAAAGCCAACGTATATGCACTGACTACGGCTCTGCGCATTTGAATGATTAATTTCAATTTGTTGGCTTTTTGGCGTGGCGGCGAGATGTCAGTAAGAATTAGGAAAAAAAAAAAAATAATAATTGTATGCGCTGCAGGCGAAATACTCTGTGGAATTTCTAGTGACGAAGGGTGAAAATTTGTAAGCGCATCAATTTTTACCACTTGACCCACTAATTAATTAACCAAGCGACAATTGATATCGAAAGCAATAAATTGTGGTTTCGATTGGTTGGGAATGTCGAAATTTATTGGCGAAAGTTGAGCAGTAAAACTTAATGGTTGACTGAAAGTGCTGATTGATTTACTAGCCGAAGATGGCATAAAACTCAAGAAATGTAATGCACGAAAGTATATTAAAATATTCTAAGAATTAGTATTTAACAAAACTTTTGCTACTTCTTTTTCTGTGTACATTGGTGGTTGCAGATTAACAAGAGAGTTTTTCACTATGCCTATGTTCGAAGAACAGAGTCGATATTTGTATGTGCCATTAGTATTTACATTCTGAGAAACTCTACAAAATTTGTAGAAAATTTGTTGTCATGAATTATGATTTTGAAAAGGAAACTTTGAAGAGCTCCGGCACATGCAGCTGTCTAGAAAACGCTACAAAAGTCGAAGACTCTCAGGCTGATGTTTATTGAGAGCTCTTTCTAATGGATTTCTCTACCAACCCTGTTGTGAAGCATTGCTTCATCAGGAAAATGTTCGATCCGTCTATGCATTCACTGAAGTCTGAAATTTTTGTTGAAAATTTGTTTCGAAGCAGAACATTGGTTTAGTGTAGTCCAGCTCCTGGAACATTGTTTGGAATTTTCGAGTGACCAAACCTAACAGACGAGATATCCACCAGATCAGCAGGAAGAAGATATAGTAGAATTCTAAGGACTCACTGGGGGTAGATGGAAGAGGTCGAGTACTCGGCATTCCTCTTTAATCTTTCTAGTTTATTCTTATAAGTTAACTTTTTTAAAGTTTGTTACCAAATGGTGATCCCATAGATAATAATGGGATAATTCAGAATTTATAAGAATTTTATAAACTTCTAGGAAGAGTACCCTTTTTTAAAAAAATTCATAGAATTTTAATGATTATACAGTTTAAAAGCTTATTAATAATAAGTAAAATAACTTTTAACCTTCTTTATTGGGATCATAAATAAAATAAAAAACAGCATATTACATATAACTATTGCAAGTATTTAGCAATCGACCACACTATCTACTAAATTATTTATCTGCCGTTCGAGTGAACGGCAGCCAATTCCATAACATTTCAAACAAAAACTTTATTAAGCTATCTTGGCGCGGCTTAAATGTGATAAGTATGTTGAATTTATCACTGAAAGTTCAGTGCAGTTCAGTTCAATTTAGCACATGATCACTCCCAAGCTATTTCCGCAAGTTATTTGACTTTGCACAGCTAGTATGTATGCGATTGTGTTGTTAGAACTTTGCAATATTAAATGCACCACAGCCGCCATGTCGTATACGTAATGGCTGTCATTAACACTGGCTGGGTAGAAAAGAAAAGAGAAGTTAAAAACATCGAGACAAAAAGACAGTAACGGTAAAACAACAGTTTTTCACACTTCTGCAATCATTCACCGCAAAGTCAAGTCAACTCGAGTGGCGTAGAGTTTAGAGTGTGAGTTGAGTCCAGAGTAGAGTAAAAAAAAAATATATTCAAGTGCAGTAAACTTATATGTGTATGAAAAGAGATATACATATAAATGCATTAGTTAACACATGTAGCACCATCAACATATGCAACACACACATACACATACATACATACATATATACAGGGAACATTCACTTAGAGAAAGTGTCAATAAAGCGCCATTCCAGCTATTCACACTTGAGAACAGGCGCATACAGAGCACACAAATTACACACACACACACACAGCGTTGTTAAAAGTTTAAAAAAGGAATCTCAAAAAAATATATTTATATAAAACAAAAATAAAAACAAATGAATGCAGCCTGAAGTGAATGCACACGAGTATTGCGTTTCGAGCTGACGTTGAATGGGTTAGTGCTGCGGCGGTAGAAAAATGTTTTTAGGATGTGAGTGAATGGGTGCGTATGGTTGTTGCGGCAGTGAACGTTATTGCAACGTTGATGAACTTAATTCACTTGCAACATGCTCGAGCGGAAATGTCGCTTTTGCTCTGAACCTAGCTACACTTTACTTGGTATCTAAGTATATAATCGTGTATACCGCTCGACATAATTGTAAGAGTATACGTGCGATATATTGGAAAATTTTATTATTTATTTTAATTTTCAATTATTTCCAATTTAATACTGAGAATGACTTACAGGAACCACATAAACTTTAAGTATCAAACTTTGTGGAAAATTAAAAACAACTCAATTAAGTACATAGCTTTTATTAAACCTCAAATTTCTCTAGATTTTTTTTAATTTCTTTAAGTTGCATTTTTGTAGTGCATTAAATTTATATATATATTACTTTTATATATAATGTGCTCAGATGTGGTGAGTTCAAGCGTGGTGAGTTTATGTGTGATGAGTTTAACGGCGGTGACGTCATGTGTGATTTGTTTGAGTGTGGTAGGTTAAGCAACGGTAAACTTTCATAAAATGAGGTGTGGTAAGTTAATGCTAAGTGAAAAACCAAATCTTCGTTTACGGCACTACAATCATATGTCGGTTTGGGCCGAGATCAAAAAACCTCGCCAGTTGTCCGTGTATTTTTATGCGCTTGACTCTGTCCATAACGATATGCAGCTCATACAGTTCATCATTCCATCATCCAACGATTAATTAAGATAATTTGTCAAGATTTTAGTGGTGACCTTATCATTATGTCGAGCAGTTTTAGTGTCTTAAAACGATTTGCTTATATGTCTAGATAATCTTTCTTTTATTATACCTTCATATGTGTCTTCTGCACATTGGCTTCTTAAAGAATTTGTCGCCGGTTTAAACTGAGCTTTTGATTGCCGTAAAGACTGCGTTGTGTGCGTGTCACCCCAACTCTCTCACCCTCTGTCTCCTTGCTCTACTTTCCTGGGCAAAAATCGCTGCCCATATCATAGCACCCGTCATTTAGCACTAGAAATTCAGCAGCGGACGACTGTCGCTTTGTCTCTGCTCTACATTCATTCATTCATGTCTTCTTTCCGGTAGAAAGAGTGAGTGGAAATATGGCTGTGACATAAGACTAGCTACATACTAACACTCGACCATTTAACAATAAGTGGTGGAACTTTTGCGCAGTCTTCAAGAATATTTTCGATTTTTCATAGCAAAGACGGAGTACCTAACTTTAGTTATGTATGTACATATGTACATATGTATGTTCTTATGTAGATCAAAGTGCACGAGTGGCGAGCGACGCGGGTGAAAGAAAGTTCCAGAAGCAAAGAAAAACAAGGAAAGTGTAATTTTGCTCGTAGCGAAAATAAATAAGTTAGTAATCGCAAGGGGTCTGTCGTTGAAAATGATTAAATTTTTAATCTTAACTGTTTAAACATTTTAAAAAATGCCTAATGCAGCTAATGGCATAAATTGTGTGTATTAATTGCACGTATACATACGTACGTATATAATAAAGTATTTTTTTTTACAAGTTTGTGTCATTTTAACAAATAAAAAATTCAATTCAATTTGCATTGCTAAGGTATTCCTTGCATAACTGTGCTTTAATTTAAAATTTGCTTTAACTAATGACAAAATGGTTTCGGCAGTACCTTACTGTTCCGAAAATACCAATTCTTACGTTTCTCTCTCTTTCTTTCTGCCTCTCTATCTCTCTCTCTCTCTCTGTCTCTCTCATAAATAATTGCTTGAAGCTCTGTGCCTCTAGACTTTAGACACCTTAGTTCGTAAGTTTATCCTATAAAATGTTCAACAATGTGTATTTACACGCTTTGAGCTAGTGTTGCAAAGCATCCTCTACATACAAAACCAAAAGAAAAGCAATAAATAAAAAATGCTTGCTGTTATTTGCGACATACATATCTATACACCCTTACAAATCCACATGGGAGATATGCAAAATTTTTGTTCGAAGGTGGCATAATATATGACTGACTATACGCTCCCGTGTGTAAATCACAGAAGCACTTACATGACACGCACACACTCGCACACGAACTCTCGTACATTGCAAATGTTCATTCATATATATGTAGAACCATCAATCTATCAACACTTGCAGAAACATCAACTGCAGAGTCATCAAAGGCAACAACAATAGCTACATTTTAGCGACAATAAATGGCAGACACGCAACGAAGGTGTGTATAAACCTACATAGATATTCCATTTACATAGTATGTAAATATGCTCTCTCTCAAAATTTTAACCGCACCACATTAAGCATTTTCGACAATTTATTTTTCTTTTGAACCAAAATTCAGTTCGTCCCCTTAACAAAACCAAATTAATCCTAGGTCCAAAAATTATAGAAAATTATATAGAACATCATCACTAAAATAAATTTCAAACTTTTTTTCTTTAAAAAATGTGAGTATACCTATAAAGCCTTTACCGTATAGGCCATTTAGTTTCGGCATTAAAAAGTGCAAGTTTCAACTGGCTACAAAATACTGTTGGTTTTGCATAGTTTTTCTTCTGACGTTGTACCGCAATTTCTTTCATATAAAAAGAGAACGGCCTCGTTAAAAAATTGGTAAAAAATTAATGGAATGGTCTACAAAACTTCATACTCCAAATACTAAAATTGCTAAAAAATAGTTAGAATTTTTTTTGAAATTTTGTTTTAAATTTTAAACGAAATTTTTAACAGGATTTATGTGGTTTTTGCCAGAGCACGAAATCTGTTTTAATTCTAAAATACTTAAGTTTGAATGAAAGTAAATGCAATTTTCAAATATTGTCGGTTATAATTCTGAGATGTGGTGTACGTAATTATGTATGTGTATTGAGACACTACAACTCAACTTGGCTTATACATATAAGCCCGTTGAGTATTGTCTCCATTACACCTCGCCTCACTACTCTACAGATTGTGTGACTATCGGATCGTATGACTGTTCACTGAAATATTTGCTGCATTGCTTCAGCTTGTATGCGTATTTTCCACTATTTGCAATGACTTGGAATTGTCGTCTGAATGTTTCTCTGATTACTCTAGCTCAGATTAAAAGAATGTTGTAGGCGGTAATTGAGTGTATGGCATTCGCCATCTCTTCCCTAGTATTTATCTTAAACTTATGCGAAAGAGGAAAGTGTGCTTTATTGAACACATAAAGATTTGCGTCAAAGTCAAAAATGGCGGAAGTAAATATGAAAAATGCTAAAGTATTTTAACAGCAATTACGCCAATGAAATTATTAGCTCTTGGTAAAAAACGGATGCTGGCTGCGGAAGGCGGAAACCGTTAATGTATTTCAATAGCAATAAAAAACAAGTAAGAAAAGCTAAATTCGGGCGAAACCGATTTTTATATACCCTAGCGATGTATTTTTGTATGGGCGGTGCCCATAATTTCATAAAAACCTCATTTCTTTGTTTCAAATCGCTGCTAGTATTAAACTTTCCTCAATTTGTTCCAATAAATACTGAAAAACGAGGTTTTCTGTATATTTTAAAATTGCCGTTATATGGAAGTTGGGCGTGCTTATGGTCCGATTTCAAAAATTATTGACGAAGATGCTAGTGATATCAAGGACAATATGTTCAACAAATTTTGTGACGATACCTTACATCGTTATTGAGATACGTACAGATGTTTTTTATAAGTGGGCGTGGGAAATTTTTCCATTTTTAAAAATTTCCGTTATTATGGTCCGATTTTTAACGATGATAACAGCGATATTGAGGAAAACTTGTTCACCAAATTTTGTGGCGATTACACCGTTATTGAGATACATATATTTTTTCATAAGTGGGCGTGGCAACGCCTATTTTTCCAAATTTCATTTCTTAGTTCAAAATCGCTCCAAATACCGAATTTCACACAATTTGTTTTAATAGATACCGAAAAAATGAAGTTTTTGCATTTTCGAAAACTTCCGTTATATGGGAGGTGGGCGTGGTTATGATCCGATTTCAAAAATTATCTACGATAATAATAGCGATATGAAGGAAAATATGTCCACCCAATTTTGTGACGATACTTAACACCGTTATTGAGAAACAAACATTTTTTCATAAATACTTACCTCTTTTCGTTCTAATCATTTTAGTATATATATGTCTATATCTATGTATATCGATAATTGTTTGCTGTTACAAACAACCGTTATGCGAACAAAGTTATAATACCCTTGTGCACAAGTACGCTCGGGTATAAAAATAGGAATGACATGCAATATTGTCAAAGGTACGTTGCCCCATAAATGCCGGCCTTAGCCTTACAAGATACGTTCAGCTTACTTAATGAAAAGGTACATTTTAAAGATAAATTTTTTATGGTGCGTATGAAAAGTAGTCTTTCTGGGAACAATTTCTTTATTCATTCCCAAGTTGCTTGGTCGATCCTTATTTACCAAAATGTTCATCGTGTTTAATGTGCTCGCGCGTTTGGCGAGATATCCATAAAAGCTAGTACCCTAACGCCGATAGTTGGACAAGATCAAAGCGATTCTGTGATCGAATGGTCAGCTTTTCTTTAGATTTTGTATTTTGTTTTAATGTACTGCCATTTGGAAGAGTTTAGGTAAGAGGTAAGGATTATAAAATTGGAATTCGTTCTGAATGAAAACAGGTCTTACTCATATCATCAGATCTCTTAAAACTAAAGGAAACCCATTCTAAATAAGTATCCAACTCCGACAGATATACTAGGTTATTTCATCGAACGTATGACTTAGGAATTGACCAACCTTTAAGAGAAGTTGTAGATCTAAAATTTTTTTGCTAAGATAACGTTGCTGTACTTGCGACAATAGCTAGTTTTGGAGTTGTCGGCTGTCTTGTAACTGAAAATAAGTCCATTTAAACTTTTTACTCTGTCAGGGTTTTATAGTCTTTTGGAAATTATAAAAGATTCACGACGTTGTCTTTGAATCTTAATTACTTTACAAAAAAAGGGTAGTCTAACTCGTTGTTTTTGAAATTCTCATGCCACGTAACTGTTTCTGTAGATAATATTGGATTAGCTTAGAATAGTTTGTATTAAAGAGTTGTATCTAAGGTGAATCAGGTCAGCAGCCCCTCAAACTTGCTCAGAACACATTACTCAAACCCTTGAGTCTTCATATTAGAAGTACATAATTTAATTCGATTCTACCTCTCTCTTGAGCACAACTCTGGCATATTTCGTCAGACTAGGTATTCTTTCGAATTCTATGTTATGTAAAAATGTCTTCTGCTGCTGTGTGTAAAGAGCGTGAGACGTGGCCACTTTGCTCGCGAATGGTGTTTCTATTCCACATAATGCTCAATGCGAAGCAGCCAAGTTGTGAATTGACCCATTGCGAATATATATTTTCGGCGTGAAACCTCGTAAAGGAGAAGTTATTGAGCCGAGACAATTTTACGTATAATTTCGCATCGTAAATACGTCTTAACCATTGTAAGCAAAGCTGCTGTTGACACCGGATGAATTTGGTATCTGCTTTTTTCATTTAAATTCCACAACTTAGATTGAAAAAAATCTTATGCAGAAACCTGACCAGGTTACCAGGTTACAAGCCCAAATTATTTTGAACAGTCTCAGTGCATTAATGAATTACCCAGAGCAATTTTAGTGACATTTAATTTTACCTTTTCTGGTCAGCCAACTCAACCATTCATATGTCATCCAAATAGCTTTCATACACACCGAATAGTTAACCACGTTTTCTGCTTTCATTTTGCTGCTTACACTAAATTGAAGTTTTTTCTTTGCGCTACTAAAGTGGAAGCGTAAAACTTCAAAGACGAAAGGCAATCAGTGCAATATGGAAAGCAAATATTTCGTCAACATGGCAAGCGATACAAATGCTTTTGCCACTGCTCCAGCTTTCGTTTGCTGCTGCCACTGATTGTTGCTGCAACATGTGCGATGCGGGTGCAATTACACAGTACGTTGCCTGCCTGTCTTGCCGCCTGCATGTGTGTTGTTGTGTTAACACTGCATTGTGCAACATTACAGCGAATTTGCCCATTTCATGCGTTCCTAGATAACCATTGTCGATTGTGTGTGAAATTTAAAAAGCACTCTCCTCATCGCTTATCTCCCCATATCCACTTTACATTTTGTTTTGCATCTCTCCGCTTCATCGCTTAGATTGCTTTATGTACACAATTTATATCAAGAAAGCCACAGATCTTGTGTCGCCCTCCGCCCTCCGTCAGACTCCCCTTATTGCTATTTGTCGCATTGCACTGTAGTTCTTGTTTCTTTTTGTTGCTGCTGCTACGCTTAGCAGTCAGTGTCGTGTGGATGGTTGACTCAAATTCGCTTTCAATTTTCACCTGCTCGTCTTCATTTGCACTCCTGTTGCTTCTCCCCACTTCTCGATGTTAGTATTGTCGGTGGTTGTGGTGGAAGGAAATGCATCAGCGTCAAGGCTTCAAATCGTTACACTCACCGGCGCATTGGCATCACACATCGGCAATAATACTTGTACCATCGAAAACAATCACTTTTGTTTGTTGTTGTTTGATACTTATAGCACATATTCCATTTGGTTTTGTTTTGCAGCCACTTGGTTGGTTGGCTGCTCTTCGCAATGCGGGCTCCTTTTAGTGTCAATGTATATGTGCAAGTTTGTCTGTCGTTTGTTGCCAGCCGCCTGTCGTCAGTGTTTTGCGGTGTTCGCCTCCATTTCCTACGATTATGTTTCTATCATGGCCTGATGGTGTGGTAAATAGACGATTAATGCATTTGGAAATATGTAAATATACAAAATTATCTACATTTGCAATACGAAGGATTGACAAAAGTTCGGTTGAATCCAAAATTATGTAGTTCAATATTAATATTTTAATTTTATTATTAACAAGATCCGCACTTGTTGTTTTATCGTCAAAACATTACTTTCAGCTTACAGTACTCTTATATAATTGAAGGGTCATACAAGTTACAACTCCGTATAATTTCTATCGCAAATATTTTGATTAAAAATTAAAATATCAATTTAATATATTTTCATAAAAATATATTTAAAAAAAAATAATTTTTTGGTTTGGTTTCATACGCTTTACACTTTGTAAAATTAATTTTCAATATTTTTAAATTTATGCTCTGAAAATGTCAACACTGATTTATTCGCATGCAATTTCTCAGAAAATATAATTATTTACTTTTCCAGCTTAAATACTTCACCGTAAAATAACAATGTTGTCTAAGCTTTATTTTTTGATAAAAACTAAACTTTTTCAGATTGGAAAATAATTCTCATTTTGCTTAGAGTAAGAACAGGATTATTTGGTTTTTTTTTTATTGAAATGCTGTCCTTTGCTTTTTTCATTTAAACATTGGAATAAATCGATAAAATTCCAAAAAAAAACCAATATAATTTCAAACAAAAATATTTTTAAAAATTTAACCTAAAGTGTAAATAAAAAAATCGTACCATCCTATAATATATTTCTTTTTGAAAGATGTTAGTTTTTTCTATTGAAAAGTTTTAAATAATTTTAAACAGTATTTTCTTCACTTCTTTAAGTTTTAAAAGAAGTATATTATTTCCAGTACATTTTTAGTAAGAAGATATTTTAAATGACGAAAGTTCGATAGCTGAATGACAGAGTGGGAGGAGGGGTCTTCTCGCGGGACCTATCTCTGAGCTGTTCGTTTCGGCTGTCGGTTCACTGTAGCGGTTTTTAAAGTGAGGTTTCCGCCTTTAAGAAGTCTATGGACAGGTTGCAACCCGTTTTAAAAGGTAAAACGAAATACTGGCGTTAACGTTAAAACGTTAATAAAAACGTTAAACGTTTAATTAGATCGTGTTGGAGATTCACTCGTTGCAAACAGAAGCGCACACAGAAGCGCTGCATACTTTTAGGCACATTAAAATTAACGAAAACGGAAATTTTATAACGTTGCAACATCTTTTTCGTTTTGATAACATGGCGCCGAAACGCAACAAACTCATTTCGTTAAGTTAAATGGTATCGTTTCGTTTGTTGAGCAGCTCTGTAAAAACCTATCTAGAGATAGCCAAGCGGCAAGTAGAGCTGTGAACTCAGCTGCGATAAATTCAAAATTTGTACTGGATTGCCGCCGATCTCTACGGGAAATGGCTAAGCAGAACAGACTTAACCTCATTTGGGTTTCAGGCCACAGGGACATCAAGGGTTACAGTTTAGCGGATGAACTTGCGATGGAAGGGATAATCAAGCAGATTCAGCCTGGTAAAGAACGCATTGGTATGCCCTTTGGTACTTGCTGGCTGCTCTTATAAGAATATGGTTATGCTCGTGCAAACGATTGTAGGATCTCTAGGTGGACTTGGCCTAGATGGGTTCGTAAACGATCCCGTAGTCTGTACAACTTAAAATGGGATGATATATGTATCTCAGGTCATTGGAGCCATTACAGGGCACTGCCTCATAGACAACCACCCGGGGCGTCTCGGAAGCTGCAAAAATTATGAAGAGGAGAAAACTGTTCTTCATCTTCTATGCAATTGTCCAGCGCTAACGAGAGCAGGCTATGCTTTCTAGGGGCACCACTTTTTGGAGACCTCGGAGAATTATGTGCTATAGACCCATGATGCTTGACGAGATTCGTCAAGAGCTCTAACTGGTTTAGCGAAGGAGCGTGAACGCTATGGCCTAAGTATGTCGCTCAAGCATCGGTGACAGCCACAAATGTATGTATACCTACTAAAGCCCTGCACAAGCCGTCTTGCTTTGCTTTGGATACGTTGTGACACATTGCCATCGTCTATGCCTCTTTTGCTACTGTCGCGCGCACAGCCTTAAGTCACACAATATTAAGCGAAATTAAGGGTTGGACTGCAATGCAATGCGCTCTTCTCTTTTTTGGCATGAGCTCTCTGTCTTGTATATACTTTCATCGTATCTCATATCATGAGAGCGGCACAACTATTAGCAATAAATATTGTTGTTATAACAACGAATCACATGCCCTTCCATTGCCTTGATTTGCGTTTTGTTCATTATTTGATGTGCCAACAAATAAATAAAACGTCGTAAAGGAAAGCAGAACTCCTTCCAGTCAACGCACTTATGGAAATAACACATGAAATAAAGGAAATTATTAAGAAATCCATGGGTCAAAGATACAATAAATTGAACAAGAAAATCGATGACCTCAATAGGAAAGTAAACGGCACAAAAAACAAACAACAAAATGAAATAGCCTTCCATCCAAGATTCGTCAATTTAACTAAGGTTCACATTAACAAAGAAGAGACGGAAATATTGAAGAAGGGTCTCAAACACAACATTCCAAATTATGATAAAAGGAAGGAAGTAGAACAAACAATTGTGGACACAGAAATGGCGATATCTTTACTACCAAGCGCAGATCAAGATCATGCTAGACATCTATGTAAACACATAATTGAGAAAGACATAAAATCCACAGAGCGAGAGAAAGGGGTAGGCGAAAATAAAACCATAAAAGGACTTAAACAAAAGCTCAAAATAAACAAAATTATCACAACAAAGGCAGACAAGGGCAACACAACGGTACTAATGCACGAACAAGAATACGTAGAAAAGACCGAGAACCTAATTAAAGAAACAAATTGTCGGCTAATGAGAAAAGACCCAACTGAGGAGTACCAAGTGGCAATAAAAGATGCAATTAAACAAGCAAAGACGATTATTAACCAGAAACAGAAATATGCAATGACATTAATGAATCCAACAGCCCCGTCAATGATCTCGCTACCAAAAATACACAAACCAGATACACCAATGAGACCAATAGTCAACCACAAATCGGCCCCAGGATATAAACTATCTAAACATCTGAAATCACTACTGGTGGATCATTTAGAACTACCAAACAAGCATATAATCAAAAACACAACGGAGTTAATTGAAAAGATGATATCGCTGGACGTACCAAACCACGCGAAATTAGTATCATTTGATGTCAAAGATCTCTATCCATCAATACCATTGACAGAAACACTTACCGTCCTAACTAAAACATTGAGAGATAAATTGGACAAGAACATAGCAACAGAAATAGTCAATACTTTGAAAGTAACGCTCGACCAAAACTATTTCAAGTTCAATAATAAGATATATCGGCAAACTAAAGGACTGGGAATGGGTAATCCCACATCCGCAATCCTAATGGAAGTATTCATGCAACATTTGGAGGAGAAATACATGGAGAAATTGGCAAGCAACCTAGGAGTAAGGTTCTACGCGAGATATGTCGATGATATCATTTGCCTTGTAACGGAAGACAAGGAGGAACAAATACTTAATTATCTTAACGACCAACACACAAACATAATGTTCACGATGGATACAGAACAGGAAGGAAAAATTAACTATTTGGACACAACAATTAAAATAAATAAAGACACAAACAAGTTTGAATGCGAAATATAGAGGAAGCCCACAGCCACAGACACAATAATACATAACACCTCGAACCACCCGCAGCAACACAAAAATGCCGCATTTAGGCATCTAATAACGAGACTTCAACGAACTCCACTAGAAAAAGATGCGTACAACAAAGAACTTAAAACAATATATACTATCGCCGAAAACAACGGATACAAAAAAGAGCTGGTAAACAAAATCATGAAAGGCACTAAAACAAAGAAGTCGAATAAGAAGGAAGATAACGATAAAAATTGGGCAGTCTTAAACTATACAGGAACAACTTCCTACAAATTGGCTAAAGTGTTCCGAAAATACAATATAAAAACAGCCTTTAAAACAAGGAATAATATGGGCAAAATACTACAAAATAGCACCAACGAAGAAGACCCATTAGATAAGCAGGGTGTATACAAGTTGACCTGCGAATGACAATATAGCTATATAGGACAGACAGGGCGCAAGATAAAAACAAGATATCGTGAACATATTAGAGACTACAACAAGAAAAGGCTAAAACCATCCACTACGCCGGAGTCAAACTTCGCAAACCATATGGCAGAAAACAAATGTACACCATGCAAAATAGGGAAAGCAGCCAAAGTTCTCCACGTACAACATAAAGGACATCGTCTAAACGTTTTAGAAAACATGGAAATATACAAACAAAAAACCTTCGTGGGAAAAATAATAAACGAACAGATAAACACAGCCTCGGATGTATCATTCGAGCCTCTTAGGCTACTATACCCAAAACAAGTCAGAAGTCCCGTAACTAACACACAAAAGGTTACGCAAATGCAAACCACTGAACCCAAGCGAAAGAAAATAACGGATTTTTACCTACCTTCGAATCCAGACAATAATAATCAATAAAATGTAAACAACTAAGTTATATATACCTGCAGGTATAACAGCAACTTAAGGCTACAATACAAACACAAAAAAAGGTCCGCTAAGGAGTACCAAACCAAAAGCAACAGACAAGGACAATACTATAAAGACTAACGTACGTACAGAAAATAATCAGAACGAAAAATTACACTGAAGATGGCACAACGCCGAAACCGGTTTGTCTCCAAACCAAACTTGACAAGGGATGACGGAAATTCGTTCCAAAATACAGCGTATAATTACCCTGTCGGAAACCACAACAACCAAAAAGAATGAAAGAGATGTGCGTTTATTTTCTTCATACAATTTATTAATTTTAGCATTGAATTGGAAAATAATGCTGTATGCGTATATATTACATACATACATATAACTAGAGATCACTTCAAATAATTATAGACCTTAGTTTTAGGATATATATTGGCGTATATTGGTAATTAATGTACATAAGTATTTGTTTTTGAAAGTATCTGCAAGATGTTATCAGGGCATATTTCGGTATAGGGCCAGTTTTTCAGAGCTAGTTTAAACTCAGTTTAAATTTAAACTTATTTTCTTAACGCTCAATTAAATTTGTTGCGACTTAAGCAAAGTAGCAATCAGCTGATAAGCTGCCATATTGGCCGTTTAAACTTAGTTTAAATCCCGTTTGAAGTTGACTGAAAACTGCATACTCAATTTAAACTAAGTTTAAATGTAAAACAGAGTTCAATTTGCACTGAAAAACTGGTCCTCAAAGTGCTTTAGTTTTCTGAGCATAAATAAGAGAAAAAAAATTTGTAAAATGTATGCGAATTTCTTTAAGATAATTTAGGACACATATCTAAGCGTAGAAATTTAGATCAGCAAACTCGAGTTGCTAAAATCATATAACTGATAAATTAGAGCGAATGAATACAGAAAACAGACATGCATATCGCTCAATTACTTCAAAAATGCTTTAATCGCAAATCGAGTTAGGCATGCAGAAATGACCCTTCTTCTAGTTGAATAAAACCGATAACTAGTTAACTTCAATAAAATGTGTATTTATTTTTACTATGGGCATATGCGTCAATTTAAAAACTTGGAGCCGTTTTGTTTGGGTTTTTTGGTTTTTTAAGTTTTGACACTACTGAAGTAAATGCGCGATATAACTATGTATACCCAGCTAGCAGGTAGTAATAATTGAAGATTATGAAATGTTTTTAATTCTCGTTTATTCTCATAGTAAGTGCATGTCGGTAGGCTACTATGTGACCAAAAATTCAATCCATCTCTTGAAAATAAATAGTTGTTCATATGTGCTTTGTGGTACATACATACATATGCATACTATGCATGTGGTTGGCGAGTTTAATCGCTTCAAAATATATTTTGATTTCAAGGTCATTCAACCTTTACAAAGTGGAAGTTTAAGTTTTTACAGAATCCTTCATAAAAACTTACTACCTGGTACTGTCTTTAACGAATTTGATCACCAAAAACACCCGATGGCAATAACAATAAGCATCTTATGTATACTAATATATTTTATAACGTCCACTAAATCTCATTATATTCAAATAATGTTGATAAAAAAAACACAACACCAAACCTTTTACTTATACTAGGTAGAAGGAAGTAGTTTCCACAAAATCAAAGAAAATTGTGCAATGTATGAAAGCAAAACTTTTGATGATTTGTAATAAAACCTAACCATAATTACTTGATTTTCAGGCTTCTAAATATTTTAATCTAAATTAATTAAAATTTTACTTCTTTAATGCTTTTAAATAAATAAATAAATGTATATGCTTAACACTTTAAGGCAATGTCCATCTCTTCTTACTTTAATGCAGAGAGCGACATTCTCTCTTTTGATCATGTCGCGGAGTTCCAACTTACTTACTTAATTCGCGCATTAACCGCCTAAGCGATTTTGGCCGAGGTCAACAAAGCACGCCAGCTGTCCCTATCTCGTGCTAACTGGCGCCAATTGGAAGTCCCAAGTATAGCCAAGTCTTTTTCCACTTGGTCTTTCCAACGCAGAGCAGGTCTTCCTTTTCCTCTGCTACCACCCGCGGGTACCGCGTCAAAAACCTTCAGGGCTGGAGCTATTTCATCCATTCGAACGACGTGACCTAGCCAGCGGAGCCGCTGATTCTTAATCCGCTGCACTATATCTACGTCATTGTACAGCTCGTACAGCTCATCGTTCCATCGAACGCGGTATTCGCCGTCGCAAAGACGCAAAGGTCCATAAATCTTTCGAAGAATCTTTCTCTCGAACACTCCAAGAGCCCTCTCATCTGATGTTGTCATCGTCCATGCTTCTGCACCATACAATAGGACGGGCATGATGAGAGACTTATAGAGTATGGTTTTTGTCCGTCGAGAGAGGACTTTACTGTGCAATTGCCTACTCAGTCCGAAGTAGCACTTGTTGGCAAGAGAGATTCTCCGTTGGATTTCAAGGCTGACGCTGTTATTGGTGTTAATGCTGGTTCCTAATTAAACGAAGTTCTCAACTTTTTCAAAGTTATAACTGTCAACAGTGATTTGTGATCCCAGTCGTGAATGTGCCGACTGTCTATTTGATGACAGGAGATATTTCGTCTTGCCCTCGTTCACCTCCAGACCCATTCGCTTCGCTTCTCGATCCAGTTTGGAGAAGGCAGAACTAACTGCGCGGTTGTTAAGGCCGATGATGTCAATGTCATCGGCGTACGCCAGCAGTTGCACACTCTTATAAAAGATGGTACCTGACCGATTTAGTTCTGCGGCTCGAATTATTTTCTCCAGCATGAGGTTAAAGAAATCGCACGACAGAGAGTCACCTTGTCTGAAACCTCGTTTGGTATCAAACGGCTCGGAGAGGTCCTTCCCAATCCTGACGGAGCTGGTGCTGTTGCTCAACGTCATTTTACATAGCCGTATAAGTTTTGCGGGGATACCAAATTCAGACATTGCGGCATAAAGGCAACTTCTTTTCGTGCTGTCGAAGGCGGCTTTGAAGTCGACAAAAAGAGGGTGTGTGTCGATTCTTCTTTCTCGGGTCTTTTCCAAGATCTGGCGTATTGTGAATATCTGGTCGGTGGTGGATTTACCAGGTCTAAAGCCGCACTGATAAGGTCCAATCAGTTCATTGACGGTGGGCTTAAGTCTTTCACACAATACACTCGACAGAACCTTATATGCGATGTTAAGAAGACTAATCCCGCGATAGTTGGCACAGACTGCAGGATCACCCTTTTTGTGGATTGGGCAGAGCACACTTAAGTTCCAATCAGAAGGCATGCGTTCTTACGACCATATTCTAGAGATGAGCTCGTGCATGCACTTAACCAGCTCCTCTCCGCCGTACTTAAATAACTCAGCTGGTAACCCGTCAGCCCCGGGGGCTTTGTTGTTCTTCAGCCGTGCTATCGCTTTCCGAATTTCGTCAAGTTCGGGTGATGGTACATCACGTCCATCATCATTGGTTGGGGATTCGGGTTCAACATCTTCTCCATCGTTGTTGCAGCTGCTTCCATTAAGCAGTGTGAAGAAGTGCTCCCTCCATAATTTAAGTATGCTGTGGACATCAGTCACCAGGTCGCCGTTGTCATTCTTACAGGAATTCGCCCCGGTCTTGAAACCTTCTGTTAGCCGCTTTACTTTCTGAAAAAATTTACGGGCGCTTTTCCTGTCGGCCAGCATCTCAAGCGCTTCGCACTCACGCATTTCGGCCTCTCTCTTTTTCTCACGAAAAATGCGTCTTGCTTCCTTCTTCAACTCACGATAACGCTCCCGCACAGCTCGCGTTGCGCCCGATCGCAGTGTGGCCCTGTAGGCAGCGTCTTTACGTTCCGTAGCGGCGCGGCATTCCTCGTCATACCAGTTGTTCTTTCGGGCTCGCTGAAATCCGATGGCTTCTTCAGCGGCGGTATGTAGACATCGAGAAATATGGTTCCACTGCTCGGAAATATCGTGCTGTTGATTATTGCTCTCAGAGAGCAGGAGTGCAAGTCGAGTGGCGAAGTGCGTGGCTGTCTGTTGCGATTGCAGCTTTCCGACGTCGAGCTTTCCTTGTGTCCGTTTGCGTGCGCTTTTTGCTGCACAGAGGCGCGTGCGGATCTTAGCTGCCACAAGAAAATGATCCGAGTCGATGTTGGCTCCTCGGATCGTGCGCACATTTAGGACACTGGAAGCATGCCTTCCGTCTATCACAACGTGGTCGATTTGGTTTCGTGTCTTACCATCTGGAGACAGCCACGTAGCTTGGTGAATCTTTTTATGCTGGAACCTGGTACTACAGACTACCATGTTTCGGGCCCCGGCGAAGTCGATCAGTCTCATTCCGTTATCGGACGTTTCGTTGTGGAGACTGAATTTTCCGACTGTAGAACCAAAGATGCCCTCCTTGCCCACCTTGGCATTGAAATCGCCAAGCACGATTTTTATATCGTGGTGGGGGCACCGCTCATACGTGCGACCAAGGAGATCGTAGAAGCGATCTTTGGTCCCATCGTCCTTCTCTTCCGTCGGGGCGTGGGCGCAAATCAGGGAGATGCTGAAGAATCTCCCCTTGATGCGGATTGTGGCGAGACGTTCGTCCACCGGAGTGAACGACAGTACTTTACGGCGCAGTCTCTCTCCCACCACAAATCCGACACCAAATTTGCGCTCCTTTACATGGCAGCTGTAGTAGATGTCGCAAGGCCCTATCGATTTTTTCCCTTGTCCCGTCCATCGCATCTCTTGGATGGCGGTGATGTCAGCCTTCGCTCTGCTGAGGACATCAACCAGCCGGGCAGAGGCACCTTCCCAATTAAGGGTCCGGACATTCCAGGTGCATGCCCTCAAATCGTTGTCCTTAATACGTTTGCCGTGGTCGTCATCAAAAAAGGGGGGTCTCATCCGAGGCTTTTTTTTCCTTTTCATTGGAAGTTGTTTTTTTACGTGGCGGGTTCCAAGCCCTGCGCACAACCCATTGCTGGGGGTGAAAAATTTTAAGTTTGTTTATATAGCGAGCCGCTTGCTCCAAGACAGACACCCGCTTGCAGCCGCACGTCCTGGTGAACAGACGCTGCGGACTTCAGTGGACCCTTAAACCGAATATGTCGGAGTGGCTCCACTAAAGCTCCCTCTCTATTAGCCGTGACCCATGGCTCCACACGGGTTGGTTACCGTATCTCGCACATGGGTTGCTCACGTTGCCCAGGGTGCACGAACGTGGACGTTAGAGTAGGGATTGAGTACAGCCGTGCAACTGTAACCGCATACCCAGAAGCACCACTGTACCCCATTGCACCCCGGTGCAACGGTGTGGTTTAAACTCAATATTTGTAATTCGTTGCAGGAGTCTAATACCTACCTACCTACCTAGTATGATAGCACGTATGAATCGAACTTTTATCAGGCCCCTTCACCCCTTTCGGTTTGCCATAAGAAACTCGATACTGTTCGGCAGAGTCTCTTTGGTTGGTTGGTCGGTGTTTGTTGCAATTTCTGTCTGCGGCATTTAAATGCTTTTTGATTATGCATTTCGAGGTGCGCTTAGGTTCCGCAATGCTTTCCACACACACACACACACGAATGTTGGCAAATATACTATGCGCACATACAAAATGTAATTCTTGCTTCCTTATGCGGCAACTTCTTGCTACGTTTTTGCAACACAAATTTGCATTGTACCTTGTTTTGTGGTTGCAGTTGGAAATTTATTGCTTTTGCAGAGTTGCATACGCTTTTGCTTCTAATGTATGTATGTACCACAAACACCCGCATATCAGATTTTTTTTTAAACTTTTGCACTTACTACTTGTTGTTGTTGTTGCCATTAAAATTATTGTGCATGTTGCAATTGTGGTTTATTGCACCAACTGCTTCTACTTCTTTTTCCTCTTCTTTTTTTATTGCAAACTCCGTTACAATGCATTGCGTTAATGCGATTATGCAAATTAATTTGTAGCAAATGCTGCAAAATGCAACCACACCCATACCCAGGCAGTACGCCCTTCGAAGCGGCATGCCAGTGTTGTTGCTGTTTTTTTCGCACCTTTTTCGTTTGGCTTAATTAGTGCGACAATTGTTTGGCTTGGCGCCTGCCTTTTGGGTGAATGTGGATGGAATGAAATGAAGTCAGTGGCGCCAGAAATTGATATGATGAGACGACAAATTGTTGAGCTTAAAATAATCGCTTATTATGCAAATATGTAGCTGATGAAGTGGTTTATGCAATGACAGACGGATTCTTCAAGATACCTGTAACTACTCTCAAATAATAGCTATTAAATTACTGCAGGATTTAAATGTCGCGTTGGAAAAATAGTCAGTAGTTAGAGTTGTGAATCTATCTGAAGATATCGATTTACTTAACTTAACAAACCAAGACATGCGTCCTTCATAAGATTGAGCTCTGTCTTCTATCTTACTAGAAGGGCATTTTTAAAAATCATCGCTACGGTTAACAAATCTGTCATATCTAATTAAAAAATATAAAGATAAATATATTTTATTCACCTAGGATTTTGAGCTTTGGACTTCATTCATTCTTCGTGACAATTTTTTGTCGATCTTGACGGAGACTTAAAAAAAGTTGCCCGATATAGTTCTCCTCTTCGATGTTACATCATTTCAATACTCAGTTCGGTTCTTTCATTGTGTTTGTGGGCGACCAGTCAAAAGATCCTTTTACCTTTGCGTAATCACCTAAACGTAGCTCATACAGTTCCGGATTCCATATTTTACGGTACCTGTCGACACATGAAGAGGAGCATAAAACATGAATAGCATAGTTGTCTTGAAAGCTCCTAAAGCCTTATCTTCATTACTGAGAGAGCTGGAGGTCTTGTCTAAAGAGCCGTATGAGACACCTGCAGGCAAGAGTAATTTTTCGCATAATCTCCAGGCTGACATTGGTGGTTTCTGTGCTGGGTCCTAAGTAGCCTTCATTACTTCAAAGTTGTTGCCAGCAGTGACGAAGATTTTTTGGTTTAATGTCAGGAGTTACTTTATTTTGTATTCGTTCACTACCATTATAATTGGCAGCAGAATCGGGATTTTAAAGGTTTGAGCAAATTACGCTATGATTCCAATTTTCTTGCATGCACTCCGCAGTCCGCATTGAGCTTAACAGCTGGCATATACATCCGACAAGCTCTTCACCAAAGGTATATCGTTGACTCCGGGCGCTTTGTAAATCATAAACCGCCATACTATTGTTCTCACTTCGTCTTGGTTGTGTGAAGGAATGTGAATATCATATTTAAAGATTGACCTATAATCGCGCCATCAGAGTTACTTAGATTGTTGAACGCGAAGTTGCAGCGTGGCTTTGCAAGCTGCATATTTCATGCGAAATACTTCCGCGTGGTAGGGTTTGTAAAATTGTTGCCCATTGCAAATGAATGATAGGGCGATGATGAATTGTTGGTTCTCACAGGATTCAGCTGTCCGTTGTGGTCACAGCTACTTGACGCCGAACTTTCATGATAACTTATCTACAACAAGCTAATGCTTCTCGGCATAACGGAAGTTCAGCCATATCAAAGCCTGGATATGCTACGTCTGTCACCATGTGTCTAATTTAGTTCTTGGGTTTTTGATCAGTGGTGCTTGGATGCTTTGATGCGGAAATCTGGAATAAATCGTGCCCTGGCTAGGTCGATCAGTTCGAACAATCGAATTTCCAGTATTACAGTGATGTCAGTTTTGTACTTATTGGAATCGGGTTTTTCAAGTCTATATTTTTTAAAGCAACCTTTCCGCCTTATAACTTTGGTAGCAAATATCTTTTCTAACGTATTTCGGCTCACATTTCTTTGAATAATTGAGACCAATGTATAACTCTGAGAAATATTATGCTGCGACCTTTTTTTTAGTGCCACCTTGGTCAGGATCTTCTTTCTTGCCTTGAATTTGGATAATCGTGAACTCGCTCATGATAGTCCTTGTGCAAACTTAATCTATTTAACTCGGCGAATTCTAAGAAAGATTTTGCTTTAGTTCAAGCATAACTTATTTAATCGATTTAATTTCAGAAAATTTTTTCTGTGCATACTTTTCTAATCAAGAGTTTACTACAACTAGGCGTAAAATGAAAAGTTACTGTATGTCCCAAAAGTATGCAAACGTACGCGCAGAAAATTATGCATGTACTATAAATTTTCTTTTATTATTTAGCAAAGGAATTGCGAAGAATAAAAAGAGAGAACTGTTTTTGAAATTTAATTCCTATTGCTTTTTATCTTTAAGAAGAGATATTGCGAAAATATTCCAATGCTAAATGCAACTCAATTTCTTCGAGTTGCAGCATTTTCGCTGTACTTCGTTAAGAATTTAAATGAAACGCATAAGCTGAAGTTAATATTTCAGTTGAAGATGTGAAGCAAGAAGCGCAAAAAAGTAGGTAGTGCGATGACAGCGGTGCTGCTGCCAAGGACAAAATTTCATTGAGAGTTTATTTGTATGCAAACATGAATGCACATAAATATTATAATACAGATGTATACACTAGGTTCGATCAGTGCTGATGCATACCAAATTGCGAAAGTAAAATTTTTCCTTTTCTGCCGAAGCAAATTACTGTGAATTCTTTCGCAATTTCTTCCGTGCGACAGATTTTTTTGTGGGAAATAATTTGGAAATAAATAGTTGTTTTTTTTTTAGTAGAAGTAGAAGCCGTGAGTTTTTAGCGTTTGTGTTAAAGACTTAACTGTTGCTTGATTAAAAAATAATGGAAATTATTTAAAAAGAAAAATAAGTTGAGCCAAGGCAGATCTGCCCTTGCAAAAAAATATATATTTCGGGTTATTTAAATAATAAGCGTTTGTGAAGGCATACAACTATCTCGAGTTGTTTAGTGTAATAGTTTTTAATCGCTTAAAAATACGGGTACTTTTTCGAAAAAGTTTTCGATCACGTCTAATGGATAAATGTCCGTATGCCGTTAGCAACGCTTGAACTCCATTTACATATTAAAGAAGGTTTAATGTTTTACAATGGCTAATTTGTTTTTTTTTTTTTTTATAAAATACGACTTATCAAAGTCCTCTAGCTCTGACGTATCTTACTTTCTCATGCTTTACTCATTTTAAATCACTGCTGTACTCTGAGTTTCCACTTTTCGTAGCTCAGAGCATTCACTACACACACTTTGAAGTTTTAATAAAATCTTGCGATTTCATAAAATACAGTTTTGTAAAAAAAAAAAATTACCAAATGTCATGTACATAAATTGCAACTCTGCGTACTCCGCTCCAACCCTGCTCTCAAGCAGCAGCGCATGCAACAGTGGACGCGAACAAATCGAAAGTATGAAATAAATTGCAAAAAAATCAGAAAAGTAGATGGGTGAAATTCTACAACTGCAAGCAAAATGGTTGAAAAAAAATTTAGAACCATATGGTGGTGTGGCGGACAGAAAAGGGATTGCTGGCCGTTGTGACAGGGGAAGTTTGACAGTCGTTATACAGAGATGCAACCGAATTCAGCAACATTGCAGAAGTGCAATTGTTTTTTGTTGTATCGCTTCAGCGCACATTTTGCGAAATTTATGATTATATAAGCGAGCCGAAGCTATGCTATTTGCTGATAATGCAATGAATGATGATAGCCACGTTTTGGTGGTAAAGAGAGAGCGAGTGTTATGAAGATAGAGTGGCGAAGAAAGTACCGTGAAGAAGTACCAAAACACTGCTGCTTGCTAATGCTGCCACTTCGTGCTGCTGCTGCTTCTGCTCCCCTCGCTCTTCTTCCTATTCCTCCATTGGTTTGGTGGTGAAATCTCAAGAAATGCATTTATATCTGCGCTCAACTCAAAGCAAATAATAATTGGAATGAAATAAAATATGAAGCCGAGGCAGCGTGGAATAATACAAATGCATAAATACGAAGAGAGAAGATAAAAAAAGTCCGCAGAGAAGCACCACCCGAACATTAATGTACAGAATATGAAATGAAAATGAAAATAAAAAATAAATACAGTTATGCAGTTGATTGCATCATGCAATAAGAATGATGACAAAGTGGAAATCTGAGCGGCACAAGAAAGCGATGGTGAGCGGTAGTGCAAAGATAACAACATTCGTCTGCATATCCTTTTAGACTTTGCGCGGGCGGCTGTTGCTGGCTCGTCTTTTAAACTTTCGATGTACACATGGGAAAAGGGTTACGTGAGGCCTTGAGCATTGGGCGTTGGTTGTTATTTGTGGGTAGTTGGGTGGTTTTTGGTTGCTTTGGGACATCTGGCGCGGCGGCGATTTTGCCCAAGCGCCAGCAGTGATGTGCCAAGCAAGAATGCTGGTAGATGGATTACAGTAAAGTAGAAATGGCGTTGGAAGATACAAGTGAGTGAGTGAGCGAGTAAGTGAGTGGATTTGGTATGGAAGCAGCACCCTGCATTTAATGATGAAAAGTTGGCAAATATGAAATTTTTTGATGTTTGCCTTCCTTTTTTTGTTATACAGCTGGTTATTTTGATATTGGTAAATCGTACTCGTACCAATATGAATATATGAGTAAATATGCTTACATATATACATATAAATAAGTAGTGAAGGGGGTTAATATGAAATTTTTATTTAATAAATTTCCAATGTCGATTTTTTCTTTTATTTGCATTGATAAACTGAGTCAAACTGCATAGTGACTGACTTCGATATCTTTATCATGTGGTATGAGTGGCGTGATTTTCTGATATGCGATTTTAATAACGAAAACATTTGCACATCCAATATCCAACTTATGGAAGATTAGCTTCAATGTCTTAGGATAATCAAACGAATACATATTATAAACCAAATTGTGTTACCTAAGCAAAATTTTTACGACTAAAATAATAATTTCCGATTAATTTAGACTAGTTTCGAAAAATTGGTTTTTGGCTATTTAGCGAGATTCCGGTTCTAACGAAGTTTGGCTGGAAGGTCTTTTAAGTATCTTTAGGTGCATCGTCAGAGTTTTTTGGACATTTGGATAATTAAATTTTAATTTTTGTGGTATATTTATTTCTTACAATAAACCGAAATTGAAAAAAAATTAACAATGTGTCGTAAATTTTCGTTTGTCAATCAAGGTTTAGGTGACGTTTGTTGCAAATAAAGACTGCATCAAGATTAGAAACAAAATAATATTTGATACTTCAAACGTCACTTCTACAAATTGTCCTATTGCCAGCGTTCAAAACCTTTCTGAAAAGAAATATTCTCATTCATTTATTTTATTTTTTTCTTGTGCGTGAACTGAAAAAGAAGTTTGAAAACAAAAAGCGCTTATTGACAATTTTTCAAGCTGAATTTTGTATTGAAGAGAAAAAAGCGATGGATGCATTCCGAAAGGTTGGTTTGTTTCTTCGGAGGAATGGTAAACACTTAGTGCCAATTATAATTATTCATTTATTTATTTGATTTCAGTCTACAAAGGAATTTCTTACAGACTAATTGATAAATTTAATTAAATAAAGCGAGTATACTTAATTTAAACTTGTATAAGTTAACATTAAAATCAATAACATTATTGTAGGTATTACATAAACGCAGGCATCTAGCTATCGGCTCGTTATATGAGTAATTGTTCTTATGAAAATATTCTAAGCGCTTATTCCTAAGATCTCTTTCAGAATTATACATAGGGAGAATGTTACTAAATTGTTGGCAATTTATGCTACCATTAATTAATTTGTAAACGAAGGTTAATGAAAGACAAATTCTTCTCTCGTGGAGAGATTGCAGACCAAGCAGTTTCCTTCTACCAATATATGAAGAAGGACCATCTTGCCAGTGTAACTTCAAAAAAGCAAATTTCGTAAATACCCTTTGGAATTTTTCAATTTTATTTGAGTGGATCCATACCAAAGCACAATATTCCAAGCGACTTCTTACTAATGAAATGTAAAGAAATTTTAAAGTATTGGGGTCCTTGAAGTCTTCAGAATTTCTTCGTATGAACCCAAGCATAGCGAATGACTTAGAGACAATGTAATCAACATGTTTTGAAAATGAAAGTTTCGAATCAAAAATAACCCCCAGATCCTTTACTTCATAGCTACGTTTGAGAGAACAATGGCCTAGAACATAACTATAAAGAATACTCTCAGGCTTCTTAGAATAAGTCACAACGCAACATTTATCAATATTAAGGTATAAATGGTTGTTGATACACCATTTCTCAAATTCAATAAGATCGGCTGGAAGATTGATACAATCTCCCAAATGACGTACTTTCTGGAACAGCTTAACGTCGTCGGCAAACATTAAACATTTAGATTTATATAAAATTACTTATATAAAATCTAAAAATACGCGAGGAATCGATTGAACTGAGTTTTTAAACATTTAAATAAATTAAAGAGGAATTTATTTAAATGTTTAAAAACAAAAAAATAAAAAAGTGCAAAAAAATTAGAAAGTTGGGAGCAGCAGTATTAGCTCATAACCTCAAAAATTTTACATTGCATTTTTCTAACATTTTTAAAAAGCCGGCAACACTCTTCAAAAAGATTTAGGTATAAATATATATTATATCACGGCGATATTGTCCAGTTTTAAATTCCTTTATAATTGAAACGAATAATATTTTTCAAAGATGTCAGCCCTGTATATTTCTATATTCTCTATATTTTTTTAAGCTAAGGTTTCTCAACCCTCATTTTTTTGACACTAATTTTACAATTTTTCTTTGAGTAAGCAATAGATTAAAAATTTTAGGAACAAAAATTTGTTTAAACCGTTTTCGTTTGGTGTTTATATTATAATTATTTAACCTTTACTAATATAAATAACTAAATACAAACCACTACAAAACTCTTCTGGAAATTCAGCTTCGTTACTACTAGGGTGTTCCGAGTATTCGACATTTTTGTAAAACCGGTTTTCGAAAAATGGCAATTTGACAAAAACCGGTTCCTAATTTTTAAATGAAGAAAAAACCGGGTAAGCCGGTTCCTGTTCCAAGTAAGAAAAAAACTAGATCAATGTATATGTAACTAAATGCAATTATTTCTATGAAAGAAATCTTTTGAAAATAAAATGTAGTTTAATGCCCGAATAAAGTAAGCAGTCTCATGTTCTTATTCTGTAATTTGGTATAATCTCAAGTCTCAAAATTTAAGCCTTTGAATTAGAGGTTAAAGCCTTTCCTCGCTTTTTTTTAAATTTATTTAAATGTTTTGTGACCTGCTTATCACCTTAAATTTAGAGACTTTATTTTGACACTTATGAATTCCAACTGGTCTAAAATTGTGACTTTTGTCTCTATTAGAGACTGAGACTGCTTACTGATTTCGGGCATTATTTTCAGTAAGGCGTTTTCAAGGTTTTTCCGTCCTCTTCTGACAGTTGTCTAAATATAAAAAATCCTTTATAAATTATTTGGATTTTGAATACATCTAATTGATAAGCACTTTGTGGTTGTCGTTTCAATAAAAATATAATGGTGCCGTATTTTCATTATTTCTCAAAGGCCGGGTCAAAAAAAAAATCGTACAAAAATTTATGAAAACATCGGAGAAATCCGGGTTGAAAAAACCGAGGCAATCACCCTAGTTAAATATAGCATTCTATATTTAATATATTTGAATAATTCAATTGTATTTAATTTCGCAAGCCGTTGGCAACCCTGTTTAAAAATACATATTTTTTTGAGTTTATGATTGTTTAAATCGTCTTTGTTAGACACCCTTATATTTTATCTTACTAACTGTTTATGAACTATTTATTATTATATATATTTATAAATTCTTTTCGAAGTAATAAACGGATTCATTCACACACTTACTCTGTTACTGTATGTAATCTTAACATAAACCTTCTCACTAAATATCGTTGTTAAAACTAATGCCCGTGAAGGGGGTCAGTTTCTTACTGTTGCTAATTATAGAATATAAATTTTTGGGAGGAATACATTTTTTTGTGCAGAAATAATTTCGTAGCACATGTGAGCAGTAACCCTGCATACTCGATTCTTTTCTTTCCATCCAAGCCTATTCTTAATATATAAATCGCAGTTTTAAATTTTATTACCAATCCTCACGAACGCCGTCTGTCTGACAAAAGATCTGCGCTGCTAAAATTTTTGCAATTCACCAAAGCACAACGAAAAGTTAAATTTTGCACACTCCATTTTATTATGTTTTTGCAATATATCTCACTGATTGTGCATTTTTGCTATTCATACAAAATCAGACAAGAACAAAAAAGGAAGAATTTGACTTGGATTAAAAAAGCGTCGAGCAGTGGCACGCAAATCCTGAAAATACAAAATAAAAACAAAAATTAAGTAAAAGAAAAAAAAGCAACACATTTTATCCTTTCAAGCTGTCGTTTTTAAGGCCGTCCGCCCATTTGCTGTGAGCTTCACGCTCTTGTCTATCAACACATTTGTATGTGTAAATGCGCGTTTGTGAACCACGATTTTTTGTTCACAAAAGGACAGCAGCAAAAACATGGCGAAATCTGATGAAAAATTATGAAATTTCTCTTTCAATTCGTCGACATCGTAGCATTGCTCAGCACTTACTATGTATACTCGTACCAATTCGTCGCCGGCTCTGCTAAAATACTAGCGTTATGGGCTACATACTCACTTGCAACCCCATCAACACCATCATGCACGGGCAAAGCAAACTGTGTTCATATTGTACACTATGTTGTACGTGGCAGCAACGGATATGCCTCGCACATGCTATATCTTCGCTCAGGCTCAATGTTGCCTTTCTGGCTTTCTTTGTTACATTTGTGGCACATGAAAGTTATTACTTCAACTCACGCCTTTCATATTTACGACGCGACAAATTGTGCGCACGTTTTCCGTTGAAAAAGTTTCGAATACAAAAAGCTTTAATTAAAAATATTATTCTTATAGAATTTTGAAAAGATATTTACCATACTCGAATCCATTCAATGTGAATCAAAGTGCTGAAGAACCGTCATTAACTGAACTCACAATAAGCATCACTAATTTAAACTTTAGATAAAATATTAAGATGTGGGAGGTTACATACGGTATGGTTGGTTTTTGTTTGTTGAGTTAAGGTGTGGTGAGTTCAGGTGTGATAGGTTTTAGTATGGTGAGTTTAGGTGTGATTGGTTTAAGTGTGCGAAATTCAGCGATGGCAGTTTTCGGTATGTCAAATTTAGGTATGGTGGGTTCAGATGGAGGGTGAGGTATAAATGTAGAGCGTATTCACTTGGGGCCGTCCCCAACAATTTCAGTCACTTTTGCTGTGTTGGTTTTCAAATGCACTACCACCCCTTAGGAAGTTTCACTTCAAAAACTGCTTTTTATTGTCAACAACCTGCAGAACGAGAACTTAGCCATAGTTTATAATTTGCTTGCTCTTCTTTAGTTAATGCAGTATGGCCATTGACCTCCTGTTAAGAAGAGTTAAATTTTTTTTAATTTTTCTTCACTCGGTAACTCTTAAGTTCTTGCCATTCTCGATTAACTTTCCAGCCTCTGACGTATCTTAGCAGCTTTTCGAGGGGAAAGGCGTGTTCGATTTTCAATAGATCTGCCTCCTATAAAGTCCTAAATAAAATTCCCGTCTTACAGACAGAATGTGCATAAGGTACCGATTATGGCGGCGAAGTGTTTTCGGCATCCTCTGAGCTCGAGGGTATTCCTTCTAGGAATGGGTCGTAATATTTCCACTGCCCTGACTTGTCTTTTACGAATATACTTGGTTGATTTACAGTTGTTAGTATTGCATCAACGGTCCTAATGCGTATTTTTTATGGGTTTTCTAATCTATTTTAGAGTTTTTGCTGTACTTGATCTAGTATTTTGTTTCGGTTTTATTGGTCCTCAACCTACAGTGATGTGTCAGGTATTCGTTGAGAGTTTTTTAATTCCTCATCGCTAAGGTTAAGAAGCTGTTCAAAGACTTCGAAATAGTGAAATGTTAGTGTAATCAATTCTACGATTTAAATAAACCTTTAAAAATATGCACGAATGGAATTCAAAATCTATACTTGGACACTTAACTACATACATACATAAATACATATAAGCTTCAATATGAACTATTAAAGTAATATGTGAATTGGCAGTATTTGAAAATGACCTGACCCTTTCAAGGTAATTTACTAATTACAGTATTTGTCGGTTAGTGCCTTTGATTTACGACTGTGGCAGCGCTTAACTGGTTATTTGTCCATGTAGGTATGTACTAGTATATACGAGGCAAAGTGAATTCCGTTTACAGAATTTGTGCTATACGCTAATGTACGATGTTGTTTTTCGTGACCACAAAATGAAATAAACCATTTCGTGGAAACATAAAATAGCGCAGTGGCAGCTGAGGTGGTCGCATTGGTGTAAAGTTGCAAAAGTAGCTGGAACAGACAAGTGGCAGCAAAATAGTGCTGGAATGACTGGAATCGTTGCAGCCAAGTAACAACACGGACAATATTTTTCCTCTTGAATTTTGGCAAAAAAAAAAGTCTGTGCTTCTCCTGTAGGCTGGCGTCTAGTGGCAACTTGAACGTGTATATTTATTTTTTTGTTTTTGTATTTGCACAAATTGGGGCAAAAAAGGAAATGATTGGAGTGCCTGTCGCCTGTTTGCTTGACAAAACGGACATAAATATCTATAACACAGCCGAACACAGACATGAAAATAAACACACTCTCCAACTCTACTAGCAGTAAATATGGCGCTTCCTTCCGTTGCGTTTTTTTTTATGTCTAGCTGCTCTTCTCACTCGGCTTTTTATGGTTTTGTGGTTCTGTGGTTGTGCATTTTTTTTGGTAGTTTTCTGTTTTTTTTTTTTTTTTTTTTTTTTTTTTTAAATATGAACGAACGAGGAATGTCACCCATAAAATATGCAATAATATTTTATGGCAACCAACAATCCGTTAACATGAAACTACCACTCTTAAGAACACTCGACATACGTAGAGAAGAGAGCATACATATGTGTTTATGGATATGTATCCATATCAATATACCTGAAAATGAATAAAAACGTATGTACATATATTTGTTTCACAGATTTCAGGTTGCCCTGAGATATGCTGGGTTCCAATTAAATTAGTTCTCAATTGAAAATTTTTCAACTAACTACAGAAATTTTTATAAAGTTTGTTTAAATTGGTTTGTATTACTACGAAAAATTTTTTTTGTTCCAATTAAAAAAAAACTTTCATAAACTGGCCTGGAACTCAAAAACATTGACTATTATTAAATATATAAGAAAATTTAAAAAAAAAATTAAATAAAACTCAAATGTGAAATAAATTTCACCTCTGAATACAATTGTAATTAAAGAAAATCATTTTTGTAAAGAAGTTTACTTCTTAATTTAAAATCAATATAAAAAATATTTTTTTGCCAAACAAAATTTGCAGCTAAAAGAGTCGTAAACTTAATGTTTGAAAAAAATATCAGTACTTAATCTTAATTATAACTTACAAAAATTTCGTTTCTCCAAAAAACAAAAATATATATGTACGTAAATTAAAAAGTAAAATTGTAAATTTAATTATATATCTGATCAGAAAAGAATATGAAAATGGGTTTTTATAATAAAAACTAGCTGACCCAGCAAACGTTGTTTTGCCATATAAATTATTCCTAGTTTTATATATTTGATTTCTGGTTAAACTCACTGTAAATCTAATAATCATTAATAAATTTTGAAAATAAAATTAACTAGTTTATAAATAAAAAAAATTACGACAAGAAAAGGAAAATATACATATGTATGTAGACGTGCATTTTTTTAAAATATTCGTTCTTATTTTATTTATTCTTTCATTTGGAATACCAAAAAATCATTGCATGTCAACTAAATTAACAGTCATTTAATGATTGTACTACTTTAAAAATATAATTTAAATTATTTACTCAAAACTTTTATAGTTGGAAAATTATTGGATTTGGCTTGAAGATTTTTCATAAAGAAATTTCACTTCTATAATATATATTATATTTAGTGTTTTTCCGTGTATATCGAGTATTTTTTTTATTATTTTACTTTCCTTTCACAATATTTTTCTTTTGAAATTATTTCACAAATTTTTACGGACACTGACAACTAGAAAAATTTATGCGCGTAACACAATACAAATTATTGGTGTGAGCTCGTGTTACATGTGGAGTACTTTTGAGATTATATTATTATTATTATTATTATTATTATATCACTGAATTAAGCGAACGTGAGAACTACACTCGAAATTAATAACTTATAATATATAGGAAAAAATAATTACAGCCCTGCAAATTAATGATAAATTTATTTGAAAATAACACTGAAATAGTTAAATAATAATTGTAAGCATTACTATTACGATTGATGGACAGACAATAGTAATAATGGGTGAAAACTGTAGGGATTAATAAACTGCCTATTGTGTGAGAGAGTTCTCATCCCTACTCCTGGCTGTTTACTAAGTCGGAAGTGACATCGGTAGACGCCTCGCGGGGATAACTCATCGAGGGTCAATTGATCAGTTATCGACCGGGTTGAAAATGATTGAATTACTAATATCGCTATTAAAAAATAGGGGTTGATGGTAGAAGAGTGAAAATTTATGTCAATGACGAATCATAAAGTTTTTGAAAAAAAAAATAAAAAAAATTGTTTGGGGTGGACCATCCTTATCACTTAAGAGTATTTAAAATAGGTAACAACCTATTCTCAGCCCTACCGAATATACATATAAAATTTCATAAAATCCGGTAGGGCTGTTTCGGAGGAGTATCTACATATGGTAACTAAAACAGTGACACAAGAATTTCATATATTTCATTATAAAAATATCACATCGAAAAATGAAGTGTATTTGTGAGCAGGAAGATATAAAAAAAATAAAAATTTTATATCGAAACTAAAAGTAAAAATTTTTCCACAGAAAAAATAAAATAATATTTAAAAGAACAATAATATTTATAATTAAAAATTTGAATTGTTTTTAATTTTCATGCTTACATGTGACTCAAAAAATAGTTTATTAATCAAAAAATAGTTTTTTATTCAATATCTTCAAAAAAATTAAACGCGTGAAAGCGTTTTCTCTTTGCTCGAAACAACTGTAAAAATATATTACTACTGATTTAAACAGCAAAAAAAATTCGAACTGATTACGCTTTCTGATTCAAGATCAATGTTTTCCAGTAAAAGTTGGAACCAAAGTTGCGGAGTTTGTTAGGACGTTTTCCATAGTTAAGTCTAAACTACTATTACATAAAATTTTTACACAAAATGTTATTATATACTTATTATTTTTTATTAGATCATTTCATTTAGAAGCTTGATAAAAATATAACTTAGGCCCAGTTTTCCAGTGATGTTTTATACTAAGTTTAAACTAAGTTTACTTAAACTCAGTTTAGTTTTAAACTTAGTTCCCTTACGCTCAATTAAATTTGTTGCAACCAAAACAAAGTACTCTGCAATCAGCTGATTAGTTAAACTAAGTTTAACCGTTCCATTACGGCCGTTTAAAGTTGACTGAAAAACTGCACGTTGAGTTTAAACTTAGTTTAAACGACAAAGAGAGTTCAACTTTCACTGAAAAACTGGCCCTTAGTGTATTAGGTATTTTTTTGAAGCCTTCATATGTATGTATATGTACCTACCTTTATATCCTGCTTTTTCACTATTTTCGATATCTCCTTGTCTACTTACACATACTCAAAGTACATCTACACAGCGAGCTGTGGGTTTTGTGCCTACTTTTGTATGCGCCTAAATGTATGCTAGTAATTTTTACCTAAATATTTATGTATGCATACTATATACTAACGTTAGCTAGCATTGTTGACTTGAAGCATACAACTCTGGCTGGCAACATAAGTTCGTGCTAACTCTAGTCCTTTAGCCGGCACAGGTTCTTGCCTGCTGTCATTTGCTCTTCTACTACACTCACTTCACACTCCAAGCGTCATAACAACAGCAATAACCATTAAACAACAACATGCAAAAAAAAACATTTGCTGTCAAATATTTGTCTATGTGTGTGTATCTCATAGCAAATGCAGCTAATCAAATTTATTATTACACTTTGCCATCATACAGAGGAGCGAGCTCTGTGGATCGAAAATACTGCACTGCAACACCTGTCCACACCTAAAATTTTGATTTCAAGACACCTGCAAGACTCCTGCCTTTCTCTCTCTTACCCTCTGTCCGATTCCCTCAGTATCAGTGCATACTAAATTTAATTAGCAGACAGTGATGTGTATAATAAATGCAGACTTTTCATATTACAGCTTCTACGGCTAAGCATAACAACGGTTTTAGTTGGCATTAAGGTCGAGAGGGTTTGAAGCTTTCGCACAATACTCTTACTCACACATGCGTTTATATTGTGCATACATATGTATATACATACCTACATATTTGTAAGTTTATATGTATTTTATACGAACACATTGACTAAACCTTCTCGTTTACCGTGCTGCTGGTTTTATAGCTTGATTGCCTATTTGCTTTAGAAATATCACTTTGACTTTTTATTGGCCATATGAATGGTTGCTGTTAAAAAATTCATGCGCTAAATATTTGATTTTGGCAAATATGCTTGTAATAAAATATTGTTTGTAGAGACTTTTTAAGATAACATTTCGATACACACATACATACAAATGTATGTACTTATGTATATGAAAACATACGATTTTAAGTTTCTGTGTGTAGTGTGTCATGTATGCAATGGTGTATAAAAGAAATATCCTTGGATGTTTGTTTCAAGATTTTAAAGCTGTAAAATTTTGAGTGGCAACAATTTTGATGACAGTCTGCAATTGTTTGACGCACAAATTGGTTGCAAATATTTTTATGGAAATAAGAAATTATGAACAACAGAATTTTGTAATAGACACATTTATTTTATTTATTTATGTATGTTTTTTGCCTTAGGTTAACTGAGGTGAGCTCATTTGAAATTACAGTTAAAGAATTATTATTAAAAATTGCAAAGCAATAAAATATAAATATACGTTCATTATGTGGCCACTGTCGTCGAGTTGGTAGCGGTGCGTGCTATAACTCGATATGCCGGTGAGTTCTAGGTTCGAATCTCAATCAGATCAAGCAAAATCTTAAACAAAGAAAACGTTTTTTATAATAGCGGTCACCCCTCGGCAGGTAATGGCAAACCTCCGAGGGTATTTCTGCCATGAAAAAGCTTCTCATTAAATACATCTGCCGTTCGGAGTCGGCACAAAACTGTAGGTCCCTCCATTTGTGGTTTAATATAAAGACACACACCGCAAATGGTAGGAGCAGCTAGGCCAACCACTGAACTTATAGTGTAAGTGCCAAAATTATGATATTATACGTTCATTTCATATCCTTTGAATATAAATTTCTTTAATTTACATTGTTTCCTATTTCTCTATTTCTTACAGGTAAGGAATATGGTACTTTATATAACTTATGATATATTTTTCGGGTAAACACGGTTATAATTATAATTTTTTGTGATTTTTTTCTTAAAAAGTAGTTGCCAAAATATTTATTATTTCAACAAAATATACCCATAATTTTAAAGGCTTAATTTTGTTTTGTCAACACATTGTTTCTAATTATTTACTTCATTTTTTAATTTAATTGAATTTAATTTAATTATGTCATTCGTCGGAGTTGTTTAAAATGCAGATCGACTGAGATTGAACTTTTAAAATTTTTTGGGCAAACTAGAAATGGCTTTTTCGAAATCGGTAGAGACCTCCTCGCACTTACTGATAAATTCAAGCGAACCAAAAGTCCGTCTGTAGAAATCGTTCCCAATCGTAATGAAATTTAGTGCCCCAGGCTCAATCAATTGAGCTTATAAATCTTTCCCCCCAGGCTGAGGTTCCTTCTTCGTCGTCAAGAACTATCTGCACTCTGGCTTCTTATATAAAAAATCACTGCCGACCAAGACGAGCTACAGATTGGTGCCCATGAATTGGTGCCATCGCCACCTCAATCCCTTCCACCTGCTTCTATCGATTCAAACCCTCAAACATCGTTAGGTGGGCGCGAATCATACGCAAAGAAGCTGTAGTACCTCAGAGAAAATCGATTTTTATTTCGAGATTTGCTGAAGATATAACATAGAGTTTTATGTTTCATCTAAATTAAATCAAAGTTATAAATGGTAGGAAACGGTTTCGTTTATGAAGCTATTTGCTACATCCCTTCTAATTCTGACTTATCGGTATATTCTCAACATATTGCATTAAAGGACTGACAGACGGGGGCAGTTATGGAAATAAACGAGCTAATGTATCTGCATACAATTTTAGGCCTGAAAGACAACACTTATCTGCATTTCGACATCAGCTAATTTGACAAATGAAATTGAGCTAAAAATGGAAAGTAAAGAAAATAAGATTTGCAGCTAAATGTCAAAAAATCAAAAAGGTGAACAGCAATATGAGGCAATGTATTCCACTTCATAAAATAGTGGCTATCTCATTGTTCACTTTGGAATATAGAACTTTTGCAAGTCTATAGGATGCAGTACTGTTGGTGAAATTGTTGTGGATTTTTGCCAAGCAGTTTGCGAAAATCTTTCGGATTGCATGAATTCCTATCTTCCAAACCCACAAGAAATCGCATTTTATTTTATAATTTGGTTTAATTTGCTAATATTTGCAGCTATTTTTTAATAATAAACACTTTTGACAGCAGCTGTAGACATTTTGCTAGTTCACAATAATAATTTTCTGTCAAAAGTGGCAGCATTGCCATATTGAAATCACAATATTCAGTACTTATGCACATAATTTTCGTGCATTTATACGAGTCCTTGTGCGCATTTGGAAGAGGATTATGCATGAGTTAATTCAAATCAAGGCTACTTATCTAGATAACATTGCCCGTCTGTCAGCCCTTTTACTTAGATCCTTAAGTTCAATGATTACTGCACAGAACTCGATGATTGTAGATGGTGACTTCAATATGCCAGTCATATCATGGACTCTCATAGACAACTTTATCGTTCCAATTTCATCAAGGGATTGATACAATGTGTTCTTAGAAGATATGGCTGGGCTTTGTCTAAATCAGATTAATTTAACTCCAAACAATTTTGGAACAATTCTGGATTTTGTTTTTGTTGATGATATATCTAAATCATCTATGAATAGGTGTGAGCGCTTGGTTATTCCACAGGACTCTTATAACCCTGAAATTGAGTTAAATTACGAAATTATAGGTGATTTTGGAAATAATGTAGATAAATCAAGTAGCTCAAGCGATCGTTTTATTTTCGCGAAAGCCAATTTAAAGAAATTAGATCGAGAATTGTCAAAATTATCATGGCCGATGTATAAAGGTGATGTGGATCGTAGTTTCCAGCATTCTTATAATACTATATACAGTTTATTTCATAAGTTTGTACCAAAACTATTTGTACTAAATTATTTTATGATTTCGTTAACTCGAAACGCAAGTGACTGGTTATCCCTCTGCTATGAAATAACAGAATACCGTGTCTTCTGACTCCCAATCAATTTTCAACATGTTGGCTCAATTCATCAGGTCAAATTACTCCACTAACGCGCCTCTGAGCAAACCTTATTCATAAACTTTGTCCCTTCACCTCTGCTAATATTCCGCAAATATCTTCCGAGGTAGTATTTTATTATTTGAGTAACTTACAAGAATATTTTAAGACTGGCCCCGATTTGATCCCGACCTGGTTCCTCAAAAACTGTGCTAAGCAAATATATGAGCCCTTAACTAATTTATTTAATATTCTCTTCAGGTTGGAAAGAATCATTCATTATACCCCTTCATAAGACCGGGAGTAGGTCCTCTATAGAAAATTATCGCCGTATAGCTAAGCTTTCTGGTTGGCCATTTAACGTATTCCATATCCTCTACAATTTCTAGCACACAACACGGGTTCTCTAAGGGTAAATCTATCGTTACAAACTTGATTGAGTTCACAACTCGTGTTTTAAATGGATTCAGAGAATTTATGCACACTGATGTTATATACACCGATTTTAGTAAAGCATTCGACAGATTAAGTCACTCTTTACTGATCCACCAACTCGCTCTCCTTGGTTTTCAACCTAATTTCCTTCATTTGATATCTTCTTACCTCATTGACAGAACCCAACGAGTTCTTTCTTAAAAATAGTTCCTCAAACATTATTCGTGTATCTTAAGGGGTTCCGCAAGGAAGTCACCTTGGTCCGATTCCGCTTTTACTTTTCATAAATGACATACCTTCGTTAATAAATTATTCAAAAATTGTATTGTATGCTAATGATGTAAAACTTTTTAGATCTATCATTGTGTTGAGGAAAGGTCCTTACTACAAGCGGATTTAAATAGCATGTCTAATTTGTGTGAAGTAAATTGGCATGTAATTAAACAATAACAAATTTAAAGTAATGTACTTTTCTCGCAGGGCGGTTTAACCAGCTTTTTATGACATAAGTATGTACATATGTAGTTTACTACAACCTTGAACAAGTATTTAACTTTGTTGACCTAGGTATCACAATGGACCCAGAGAAATGTTAGGCATAATATTTTTGGTCAAGTTACTGTCAGTCAAGCTTGTCTTGCCCACCTATTCTGGTCGAAGTGAAGTGGAATGTTACCTCCCGAATTTCCAAGCATTTCCGTGCTCTTTTTTTGAAACCTTGCAAAAATATTTTCGAATCAAACGAGCCACTTCGTAGTTTATGACAGAACTTTAACTTTCACTCCTGTTCTTTTGATATTTACGACTCACTTTTTGTCATAAAAAATACTAAATTTTCCACTCTCAATAGATGATGGATTACTTACATAAATAATTACGCTTTAAAACAATTTTTACTATTCAAAATAATTTAGATTTAAAATCAGCTGATGGAATTTTGTTCTGTAGCCGAACAGTTGAAGAGTCTAGACGACACCCAACAAACTCCTGCCGTTCATGATTCGGCACTGCATATGCAAAAAACAAAATTAAATCCTTGCGGCTTGGGGATACGCCCCTCGCGTATCTGCCCTTCACGGGTTGTGGGGAATGCAGGGTAAAAACCGTTGGAATTATTATTATTTTGCTTTAAAATCTTTAGTAATTAAAGTGGAAGCGCGTGATTTTGTTTATTAGTTAAACATTCTGTTTGTGCTGGAATGTGAATTTTATTATTTTTACTTAACTACTTAATTAAATACTAAAACTTTGTAATTCAAAAAAATAGCAGACATTTCTGAATAATCCGTCTTCCACGCCAACTAAGGGATCAATATCTCGCGCAAATATTAAATATAGAAAATAGTGTTAGCAAAATATTCTGACTACTGCGCACAAAAGTTTCTTTTCTCATAAGATCCTAAATACGGACATATTGAATATTTGTCCAAAGTGGTTCATTGTGTTCATTACTTCTAGAGTTCAGTTTATCTTACCTTATTGGGGCTTTATTTTATTTTTTTCTTGATCTGCTCTTGCTTTTCTTACAAATGTATTTTTTGCGTGATTTTTAACATTTTTGAATAAAATCTTGATTTTTTTTAAAATTGTTGTATTGTTTCCTACACTATCAGGGGATTCACAAGGTGTCGTAAAGTGTCGTATTGTCGTAAGGTCATACAATTTTAAAAATTACAAGTTGTGTTATTTAACATCCGTGTTGTGTGCAATGTAACAGACACAAATAACAAATTGTTGGGCTACAAAATTTTTTTATGATGAACAACTTGACTACACCTTTTGAATCCCCTATATGTATTTTGAACTAGGTACACCATTTTTTTATAACATGAATTGTTTTTAAGCTCGCGACCAGTTTTTATTGGAAGATTATTTTTTGTCTAGAGTTCGATATAGATTTCTGATACAAATATGAACATGAATTGCATATAATATACCTTAGAAAATAGTTTAAAAATGTAAGTAAGTAAAAATTAATTAAAACTTTTATTCAACATCCCCGAAAGTCAAATAATTACAAAAAAAATATTCTTAACGTTTCTAGTAACAAGTTTATGTTGTCTTTAATTTCAAACTAAAAATATATGTTTCTGATAATAATAAGAAACAACTGTGAATTACGTAAAAACCAATTAAAAATTCCCAAAAAATAATAAAATAAAAACTAATATGTATAAATTGGTTTGACAGTGGAAATACTACAAAAATTTAACCTTTCGTAAAAAAATTTTAATTTCGACAATCGACTATTGAGCTAAAAATTTAGAGTGAAAAAGTAAAATAAATGTGCAAAAATAGAAAAAATTATTAAAAATTTTGTAAATACAAAAATAAAATTTAACTATTTCACACAAGTTCGTGTCTCCGTTGATTAAAAAAGTTTGCCTTGGAAGACAACTCCAATTAAATTATCTTTTCGTTTGTTATATTTCCGTTATAAACTTTAGGAAAAGCTGTTGAAATCGAACGATGACCGGTAGTCATTTAATAGAATGCCGTAAATCATTTAATTATAAAATTTAAATGGCTTTAATGCAAGCGAGCTTAAGAGAGAGAGTGAAAGACGAATTGCTCGCTAAACGATTAAGAAAAAATTGCTTTCTTGCCGCCTATTAAGTAATTTCATACTACTGCCGCCTCAATTAATGTTAAAACTCACTGCTGAGCTCGTGAAGCTCGGAAACTGTTCAATTAACCATTCATATTCACATGCACTCAGCTTGCGCTCATAATTTACGAGCCACTTTAATAAGCTATGCTTTCAACATTTTCAACAATTAAACGTTAATAAAAATTATTATTACTTTTGAAAGAAACATAAATTTATGTGAATAAGATGAGCTGAGGCGAGTTGCATAAGAGCTTCTTACATATAGCGAGCGGCGAGTACGTTCATAGAGTTGAGTTGGAAGGGGATGGATGCATACATCATGGCGTAATTGTATGAAAATATAATATATAGGCATATATTCGTTTGCAGATATGTAGTAACATGAGTATGTAAATAAATACAAAAATTTAAGCTTATTTATTTACATTCCTGTGTATACATATTTATATGGAGTTGATAATGTTTACGTATGCATATCAAAATATTTATTTAAGTGCATTTCTATAGGTCCTGCAGGAGCAAATTAAGATAATCGAGGGTTGGTACACACATTTTTTATTTCAAAATCTTGTTTTAATTTCATGCATGCAACTGTTATAATCGAAAAGGACTTACTTATGTAACTAACAATTTTGTCGAATATGTTTTATAACGTGAAATACAAAGCCACAGACCCTCGTTTAGAGGATAAAGAGGTAGAATAAACCTATCAATCTGACTACTAAGCAATTCCTTTTTTATATAGTAGGGTATGACAGCATTGATTTCTTCCGCTTGCCATGACTGAACGCATCACTTCAAAATTCACAATAACCGAGCGGATGCCAAATAATGTTATATTAAATTACTTATTGTTAAGTTTCGTAATTCCATGTCACATTTTGTTATGCTTTGCCATGTTATGCCATTTTATGCTAAGTAATTCTTAGTTTTATTATGCTATTTATATTCACCTTACTTGAACTAATCGCTTTTTAACTCACCACACTTAAGTTCTCCACACCTAGTCTTCCCACACCTAATCTTCGCACACCTAAACTCATCTCACCTAAACTCCCCATACCTAAACTCTCTGTACTTACTCTCCACACACAATTTAGATAGTATTTATAGAAATTATCCAGTACAGAAATCGATATCGATACCAGTGGTATCCACTGTAATTGAACTCGATAACAGTTAGCATTGTGTGTTCAATCATCTAAATCTATTTTTATTGGCATACACAGCATGTTATCGATAATCACTTTCCTTAATGTCTATATACCCAAATATCGTTCTTGTTGCCTGTTTCGTGTTTTAATTATTTACGGTGATACCTTTGTTGTAACATACATATGGAAATAAACTGTGTTGCTTTTCGTATTCGTATCTAGCTTAATGCATGCAAATGTATTCAAAGTTTTTTTTTATAAGAAACAAGCTAAGAAAGTGCAATTAAATTTCCTAGAGGGCAACTTGTGTATATAATTTCAATATTTGGACATACGCACGCACATACATATGTACATAAATTAATATGTACATGTCACCCTCTCAACATCCGTGGGCTGTAGGGCAGCCAAACATGGCGCATATTTGCATATTACCAAACAATATTTGTGTAAATCATAATAAATTAATTTAACGCATTTACACAAGCAGTGAAAATAACAAAAACTGAAAAAAGCCTGCGCATAAAAAAATAAATACAATTATAAACGAGAGTGTGTATGTACATATACATACATATATGCGCAATATAAAAGGCAGCGACAACAATCACGACGCCTGCCATACATTCATTAACGCCACAAATACTATGATTTATTAAGGCATTCAGACGCATTCACACGCATACACAAGCATGCAAGTCACACACACACACTCACACACACTATCATACATACATACATTTTATATAAGTTGTATACTCAGCAACTTCCAATCGACCGACCTGCTGACAGCGCGGCCAACTGACGCCCCGCCCCGACTTGATCGCTGCCTTCGAGTGCCGCCTGCGAGTCTGGCTTGTCGGCGGTGCAGCCAAGTGCCTCAATGCCTGAATGCCTGAATGCTGATGGTGGCGGTTGATTGTGCGGTTGAGTGATGATCGTAGCGGCTGAGAATCGTTCGTTACATTAAGGTGGTAAAAATAATTTGCAACACATACACACATACAAACATATATACTATAGAATATATATACATTCAGTGCCAATTATTGGCAAACAAAACTAATGCCACCTGCACACCTCCAGGTATTTAAATGTATGTACATGCACGTACATGCACATTAGGAAAGGTAAATTTAATTTTTTTTTTTAATAATTCCATGTACCTTTATTCGGGCATAACTGTAATGCTTACGAACCGATTATTACGATTATGATACTAATAATATTATAACGCTAATGATATTAGCCAGTCATCTTAGTCAAAAAAAGGGGTCAAGCTCGGAATCTAACGGAAGAAGCTGAGTTTTTGTACAAACCTTCATTTAAGCATTTCAAAAGTCACATATGCCACGTATGAGCGTCCTTAGATATTCAAGGTCAAAAGTCTCAAATTTCAGTTTTGGCGAATATCGCGTTTTCACTGCATTCTAACGCATTTTGTAATAATTATAATGGTAATGATTACGGTAATTATAATTAGAACGATTACCGCACCCGACATCTACCTACGGAGTTTTTGGACATATGTAACAAACACGCAAGCTGGCGCCGAATGTACACCGACGGATCAAAAATGCCAACACACCGTAGCCCTCAGCATTATAGAAGGAAGCTCCACAATAACAACAGCCATCTTACCTGCATCCGTCTCAATATTTACTGCTAAATCAATGGCAATACTTTACGCCTGTCAGAATGCAAAAAAGAGACGACAAAAATACATTATTTGCTCTGACTAGTTATCGACCCATAATGCTATTAAAGACCACAACTACAGGGACCAAATTATATCTCAAATAAGAGACATACTCATTATGAATCCCAAAATAATCAAACTTCTATGGATACCCAGTCATGTCGGTATACAAGGAAATCACCTGGCAGATTACGCAGCTAAATTGGCAACAAGATCACCTCTTCAACTCATCGACACCCTACAAGACAAGAGCTACTTCCAAAAAATTAATCAAAACTGGAACGAATACTCACACCATTACAAAACATTAAACCGTACAGGACAAGCACCTATCTTCCCGGAAAATCTACCTATAAGGCAAAATATAGTATATACACGACTCTGTCTCGGACACTACCGAATAACACGCAAATATTTACTCGAAAATACCAGCCCACCCTCTTGTCCATTCTGCGACAACGAAACATGTGTCCATACCATCAACCACATTATTGAAACATGTCGAAAATTCAATGATATATTTAAATGTAATGCTAGGGAGGCCCTTAGAAATATTAATTACTCAAGCATTAAGAATGTTGCAAGATTCTTTTGTAAAGCAAACATCTACTTTGACGTGTGATATACTCGTATATATATTTGCTTTCGTATTTTTTACATTATTACCTAAATAAACATAATAAATAGTACACTAGTAATATTTAAAGCTTGATGGCCAAAGTTGCTAAAGCTAAATTATATTGTTAAGGCTCGATTGTATTAACCTTAACAATGAATAATAATAATTATAATAATTATAAGGATAATCATAATAGTAATGATGCTGATCATGATAATGATATTGACAATGACAATTACAATGATAATTATAACGATAATAATTATTAATGATAACGATTATGGAAATAGTAATCATAATGCTTATGATAATGATAATGACTGTGAAAATGATAATGATATTTATAATGAAAATAGTAATGATAATGCTGATTATTGTTATGAAGAAAAATTAATTGTATTTAAGCATTTATTTAATTTCGTAATCCTATACTGAATAGCTAAGTTTTAAAAATGCTCTTGCGTGTTATACTTAAAAGTTAGTGTTTTTTAAATATTTTTTTTGTTATTTTTTTTTGTTTCAATAAAATTTGTGAAGTTGAAAGCCACAAATGTGACTTAAAAATGTATTTTATTATTAATCCCTCTAAATCCTTTGTTCACTGTTTAATAAAAATTTTGAAGCATATTTTTTTTTAGTTTCAATAAAAAGAGTTTGCAAAAAATGTTTTTTAATTGCTTACATGCGCAGTCCTAGAAAAGTTTTTAAAGCTGCATCATTTAAATAGTTGAATATTTTCAAATTGCCTACTGAAAATCCATCGTGCTTCTCCGAAAGAAATTCGAATCACTCTTAAGACCTCTTATATGTACAAATCTGTATGTATATATATGTGTATGTTTGTGTAAAAAACAGAAGCTGGAGAAGTAACAAATCATTATTGAAACGAAGTTGCGGTGCGATGGTTATTCGTTTGTATTGTTATTTTTTGTGGTTGTACTTTTGTTGCTTAAACCTCGCGGTTTTCAAGTCGAAAAAGCGCGAAAAAATTTGCAATGGCAAAAAATTACCCCAAATAAACGCAAAAAATTTGAAAAGCAAATGTATGCAATTAATTTATGGCGCTTCAAGGACGTTGGTGTTGAGTACATTACGCACGTCAGCAGCAGTCGGCAAGCACAGACACGTCCACACTAACGCACAGGAAGTTGTCGCAGTGAAATATCCGACATTCACTAACTTCCTAGCGTATTGGTAGACATTTTGCCAACGCATTGTAATTAAAAAATGTATTAATTTATTAAACGAATCGATGAGAACGACGCCAGCACTGAGGTATTGCAGGTGTTTGAGTTGGCGGCAGTGTTGGCGTCAATTTTAACTTTTGTTGAAAACAATAACCGCATTGTCTGTTGTTAATAATTAAATGAAATAAGTGACATTTGCATATAAAATTGATTTTGCTAATGAGTCACATTCATGCATTCGTTCGCATTCGATTCATTCATTCATATATTGCACGTTGCTGATATTACTCATACGCCATGGCTGACAGCGCGCTTTAACTGGGCTTATTGACTGGAATTTGGTAAATGCTTTTGTATAAACGAGTGTGTCGGTTGAAATATGTCCACAAAAGCAATATTGTGCGATTGATTAAATATTTTGCGCATTATATGATTGGATTTAAAAGTTTTTTTTTTATAAAATAAACAAACAAAATTTGTGGCAGCTTGGGACTTCCAAGCAGTGAGAAAATGCAAATGCAATCAATGATGGTTATTCCTTGTGCTGCTACATTGGAAAGAGTTTTTTTTTTGTTTCTGTTACAGTCCGAGTCCAACCCATTTCTGGTTGTTCAGGAATAAATAACAACTACGAGGGGACTAACAGAAGTTCGCTTAGTAGGTGACTATAAATATTTTATAAAAAAAAACCATAAATACTTAATTTTTTTATTATTATTATTATTATTTATTGTAAAAGGATAATACAATTACTCCTAAACAATATGGGATAAGCACGAGCAAAATACTTAACTTTTTTAAAAATCAAAAATATACCAAAAAACGCAAACAGAAATTTGCTCTGAGATACTCTTCGGCGTAAGCTAAAGCCAGTACAAATATTAATTTGATGTCAAAACGCATATGAAACGATTACACGGTCTCTACAGACTATTTCAAAGTGGTTCCAATGATTCCAGACCGAACATTTTTCTGTAGATGATGAGCCCCAAGAAGGTCGACCAAAACTTCCACTGATGGCGTGACCGGGGAAAAAAATGGGCGTGATTACGGAATAAAATGTATAAGCGTTGGAAAAGATATAAAACGAATGCTTTCCGCAATCAGTTTTTAGTTTTGAAGAAAACGATTGTTAAAATAGTTAGAAATGCCAAAGCTAAGTATTTCTTTTCAAAAACACTTCGGTAGAGCAGTCGAGAGCAAGCAACGTGGCAAAAAAAACTAGAACTCTCGTTCTTGTTAAAATTAAAGCTAAAAATTCTCAGTATTTACCATGCTCTTTATCAAATGTTCTTAGTTTCAGTTTTTCTTGTGTGGATCAGTCCGACGTCCTAGAATGTTTTCTATCCATTAAATATAAGTGGTCTGTATTGGGTCACTGATATCATCTGCCTTAGAATTAAAAAGCGGAGTTCCGCAAGTATCTATCCGCGATCCGCTTCTCTTTATCTTGTGCATTAATGATCTACCAACTATTATTACTGATATGAGCTCTCACAAGTATGAAAATGATGCCAAGGTTTATAGATCTTGCAAGCTCAATGACATACATGACTGTGTCATTAAAATTAATGAGAAATTTACGCCGTATCAATAAATGGGCCTCCAAAACCGCACTCCCACTTAATCCCAAGAAATCCCAAGTTCTTATTATTTCTAAAAAGCCTCTTGACATTTCGATGTTTCCAAAAATCTCGCTTGGTGGCATCAAATTTGTGCAGACAGCTAAAAATCTTGGCATAATTTCAATGGAACGTTAACTTGGATAGCCATATAAATGAAGTGGTAGGTAAACTGTATCGCGCACTTTGGACAACTCAACCCTTTACGCCTCAACGAATTCATATCTTAATCGATAAAACATATCTTATGCCCTCACTATTTTTTTGGCTGTGAAATTTTTGTTATTTGTGTTTATGCGTACAAACACTAGCTTAATGTTCTTTTTAACAATATTACTTGTTAAGTGTTTGGAATCAAGACAAGAGATTACAGTTCCCATCTTCATGAGTCTGTCTTTTCCATGTTCTTGGATAGGCTGTTTTAATTTAGTTTCCTCTTACTTTTGAAAATATCTACTACTCAAAGGTACCTGTGGGCCTTGCCCTCATAATAACTGCCACGAAATCTATGAGAATGGCTAAGCTCCTCGCTGTTAAATACAAACCACTGGTGTCGGAAAGGCTATTCCTGGTGCACGTGACTCGACTTTGGAATTCTCTTCCCGAAAATTTGATATTTATAAGTAGCGTGCGCACATTTAGACGCGAGCTTCAGATATATATTGGTATTAGTTTTGATAATTCTAACAAATAGGTAACTTTTCTTATTATATTTGTTTGTTTTCATTTAGTCACATTCGTGGTTTTAAGTATAAATATACGTATATTAATTTCATATTCAAAAGATATAATCGGTTGTGACCAGCACTGACAATTTTAAGGTTTACCGTTGTTATGTTAGGCTTGAATTTATAATACGAGTAACTACAAATACAAACACCAAATGCCAAGGCTGTATCGCGAACTTTAAATAATCATCTAGGATACTCGAATAAAACTGCTTGATGGGTCTCACGAATTTTTAGTAAGGCCCCAAAAGAGGCTCGAGTGCATTTTTCTAAATGTTGCATACATAAATTCGAAAATGGTCAGTCGCGTAACTTTAGTAAAGTCGTTACTGGTGACGAGTTTTGGTTCTATAAGTACCATCTGGAAAGCAAACAACAGCCCATCGTATATAGCCTAACAGGAGCAAACCCAACCCAAAGCTAACCAACAAAAATCAGCAACGCAAGTAATGATATCAGTTCATTTAATCGGATCAATAATACTATCTGCTATTCCTTTAGAAAAGGGTCAGAAGGCAAGGCGGAGAAAATTAATGCGGTTAATGCTTAACAAGTACAAGCCTAAAAAGTAAGCTTTTAAAGAATGTTTTGAGAAGTAGTTCTATATACATAGGTTTAAGAAATGCTCTGAAATGAATGATTTCGTTGAGAAAATAAAAAAAACAAAAATTAACAATAAATACGACATGATTCTTTGTTTTTTTTTTTCTTGTCAACTGAGCGAATTTTTGTTAGCCTCCTCGTATGTACATATATGAAAAGTGTCCCAAAGAAAAAGTCCTTAAATTTTATGTAGGTAAGTCTTTTGTCACACAATATATTTTTTTACAGATATTTCTAAACTTTTAGGTCAGTCCAATTATAAAATTGTTGGCGAAAACTACATATCTCAAGCTCTGCTCGACTGGAATGGATTAAAAGGAATTGATTAATTGAACTACTGGTTTCTAGTTCAATAGTTTTATTATTACTTTCATGTTTTTGACAAGCTTGTAGAGAGACAGGAAATGCACCTTGTTGTTCACCTCATTTGACTAAAAACCGCTAACATCCCGAAGAGGTTTAAAGAGAGTGCTTTGAAGTAGCCTTATCCTCCGTTTAGATCACCGATAATGGTTGTTTTAATCAAATTTTTCTTCTGTGTTAAAAAAAATGATTTGAATTCCGCCATTACCCTTATTATATTATTATAGTGGCTATACTTTTATTTAGGGTGCTGAATTTTAGGGTCATAGGAAATAATGCCACATGACCTTATTTTACTTTGCGTTTAGAAATAAGACCACATGGCTATATTTCTTAGGGACTTCGTCTTTGGTGTATTTTGTGGCAATAACCCTTTATATTATGGGGTGAAGTTATCGCTTCATCTGCTTTGTTTTGATTTTCCTGACCCTTAAGTTATAAGTTTTCACTTCTTACAGCTGCCCCACAATGCTTTCTGGATATTAATATTAGCCGTCTTCTTTCGTCTCACCTGTTCTTTCTTTATGGTAAAAATTATTAATTCTTGTCGTATAAGTGTTCCTATTCTTAACTAGTTAAAAACGACTTACGGAATTTCAAATTCCTCTCTAGCAAGAACTGGCTGCAGAAAAAGACATTAAACTGGATGTTTATTTGTACTTGAATATAATAGCTTAAGTTTTACTTATTAGAGATTAAGAGATGATGACGGAATTTCATATTTATGAAAATTAGGATAGGAATTCCCAAAACTCCTGCAAAATAGTTTAAACAAAGCTGTCTTGCTTCCTCAGATCAATGTCTTCGAAAGGTAATAATTGAAAAAGAAACGAAAAAAAAAAATATAACCGCAATTTAATATTTCAATAGCCCAAACAATGGTTGTAAGTCAATGGAGCGGCCTCAATGGACCTTGTCCAACTGCAGCGATCTTCAGTGTTTTTTGAGTGTTTGGCGCGTAATTGCTTCTATGCTTTGTCATTCTTTGCCATATCTTCTTTGCCAGTTAATCTAACTTTCGCTACATGCTTCCATCAAAAAATACACTTCACCTAATAGGACAGTCTTATAAACGCGAAAGCATCTTCAGCAGCGAACAAGTGCCACTCCATAAAAGTTCCACTCGGCATTGGTTATTACAGCATACGCTTTTTGACTCAAGGGAAGCAGCGAAATGTGCTCGATAGAGGAAATAAGACATCCCTGAAAGAGAGAGAGAGTCCGCAATTGATTTTGCATTCACCGTAGTCAAGGCACCATAACGCCAGTCTCGCTCGCTTGCATTACACTATTTGCAAATACCATTTTGCTGTTTGCACACCTTCCTAGAATTGCCACAAATCTACACACTTGACGCTGTGGCAAACTTCTTACTCCCAACTTCCTTGTCAGCATGTCCTTTTTGCGTCGTTGCCGAGATAGCCGCATTAATTTTGGCGCGCTCATTCCACTTGCTTTGCTTCGTTTCCTCTGAATTTGCATAGAATTTATGCGCGCACAAGCCTTGAAGTTTAGAAGTGAAAGTTTCATAATTCATGTCTGTCCTTCGAACCGCTAGCGCGCTACACTCCGCTCCTCTATAACTCGCCGCATACGCAAAACACGAGAGGGGCGCCTAACGGAAATGAAAATGCGCGCCTCGCAGTTGGCTCAACTTTCATTTCGCCTTTGCTTTTTGAAATACGTTTTTTTTTCAAGTGTTTCTATTTTTTTTTGCAGCTCCCATACTGTATTCAGTTTCATTATATCTGCGACCTCTTCTCATTCCTTCGTTTTCCTCGCCATTTAGCTCTTCATTATGATTATTATGGCATTTCATATCGGCACGAAATCGATAGAACCGCCGGGCGCATCCGATTGCGTACTTAATTTATTCTCTTAATTTATTGAAGTTCGTCGTTTTGGTCGGTTCAGATTCCTTCGCTTGGTTATTGGGTCGTTCGAGCGAAAGTTGTTCGAATTCCGCGCTTTTCACGCGCATTGATTTAATTTTTTTACATTTTTGGTGAGTGTCTTGAATTCGGTTGTGGCGCATTGAGTGGGTGGAGTAGCGTGTCGTGTCAAGATGTGGGTTGGGTTTGTGTAGCCTTAAAATTACTTACTTAATTTGTTATGCGCGCATACATTTTTGTTTTGGTAGTCATCCATTAATGTAATTAATATTTAGTGCATGTTGGTGGAATGATTCGATGAATGAAATCTAAAAAATCCGGGCTAACAATAACTTAATTGATTGAGTTTGTTAATAACTAATGAAAGTATATGAAAAGAAAAAAAGTAAAAATTTGGTATTTGTGTGCTTGTAAAACTTTCGTTAGTTGGAAATATTCATTTATTGATATCGAAAATTGCCAAACAAAAAATAGAGTGCGCCTGTTGATGATTTCGATCTACTAGACTTGGTATAGTTAAGGGACACGGAATGTGTCATAAAGTTATAAAATCACAAAATTTTTCGATAGTTTGAAATTTTTCTTTGAATTTAAATTCTATGAATTGATGACCATTTATTTTTGAGACTTGCTGCGGCTAAGTTACATGTATTTTTGTTCTTCTTCAATGGTGTGAAAAGACGAAAACTCTTTTTATTTGCTGCCTTAGTTGTGGTTCTTTCATTGAATTAATACAAACGTTTGGTATTTTTTGCCATTTAAAATTAATCAATTGGTGTAAAGTGTCTCCCTAAATAAAAATATGTAATAGAGACGTAACTATTTTAAGATTTTTCAGTAAGATACATTTATTCAACGATATCTACTATTTTGAGACTTAGTGTGTTAGAAAAGTGTTTTCATAATACTCGTTATCAGTGTTATAAATCTCTTTTAAGTTTTCAAAGATTTTTTCGAATTATTTTTTATTAAAGTCTATCCGGGCTTATTTCGTGAGTAGTCCGAGTAGTTTTGGCCACCATTTCTATATTACTTGGGCCCTAGTTCATGATTTTCTCGAGACTGTTTGGGAACATTTCTGGATTATTTCGATAATCTTTATATATAAAAAGTCCGTCTGTGAAATGTACATATGTAGCTTATAGATTCAAAAACTACTGAACCGATCGGGCCCACATTCACAGGTTAAGTTTAAAATGACCTCGAGAGAGCACAGTATAAAAAAAATTTGCCCTATAGGTGGAGCTGCAGTCGAGATATTTCCAAAATCGATTATTAAAGTCCGAATTTTTTCAAATTCAAGAGTTATGTTAGGGGCGTATTATTTAACCACACTACTCTACTTACCTACTAACTCGGTACGAGTGTGAAAATATATCGTAACTACTTAAGGCCGCTTTCGGTACTAGTTTGAAACAATTCAGGACCGAGCTGAAAAAGTACCCAAAATATACTGAAATTGTAACTAAAATGTACCGGAAAAGTATTGAAATTATACCGAAAAGTGCTACAATGTACCAAAAATGTACGACACAGTGCCTTAAATGAAACGAAGTAGCTATGTAATTATTTCGAAAATTTTAATGGCTTTTAGTTTTTATTCGCGGCTCTGCAATTTAAGCTTTAAAACTCTCCTTGCAAATTTTCACACAAACAAGATATATTTTATTTAAAATAATTTTAAACATTGTAAAGCACAGTTGATATGACTTGAAAAGTTAAAAAACGTATTTTACAGTAATTTAATATTTCATTCGCGGTTAACCTTCCGAAACAAATGCCCATACTTCATGTACATATCTATTTTACACAGACTAAGTATATATAAATATATAATGCATATTTATTTGTGTGTTAAAGTTTTTAACTTCTATTTATAATATCACAATTTCCCTGTTTAAGTTTGGTGCTTGAAATTATCATTAATTCTAGTAAATGATTTTAGTGAGCAGCTACTGGAATTATCTCAAAACTCGATATGCTTTCTCATAAAACACACAAACTAGTGAGGTTTTATATAATCGCAATAATTGTGTTTTTTCTTCGTTAAATTCGCGCAACTGCTAGTTATCTACATTAATTGCATTTAAATTAGAAAGAGATACGTTTTAACTGATGCTAAGTCGCATCACTTCGAAGCAAACAGATTCCCTCTACAGACCTCCCTTCAACTGCTCCATACTTAACATTTAATTGCTAGTTCTCTAATGCCCTACTCGCCAATTTCAATCAACAATACTAATTAATTCTTTTTTTCTTCCACTCATTTCTCATTTCAGGTAAGCAAGCTAAACTTAAATCGAGTGTTGATGTTCGAACATGATTGGCATATGCTCACAGCTCATTCCCATGGAGCTACTACACATGTACGAGTATGTATGTATGTAGGTAGGTAGTAGCGTTGCAGCAAAGGCGCAATTTGCTAGTTAAATGGAAAATTGAACATTCTGTTCCTGTAATGTAATGAATCCATACATCGATGGATGCCTGTAAGTGGGTGCTATTGAGATACAATATTGCTATGTTTGTGATGTGTATGTGTGTGTATAATTGTGTAACGTTTTTTTTTTTTCGATAAATGGATTTTCAGCTAATAGTCATTAAAGATTTGCCTGCAGCGGTGGTGCTGTGTTTAACCGCTCCACCGCCAACAACCAACTTAGCCAAGCAACTCAGCGAGTTGACTGGCAAAAATAAACACTTTGCACACAAATACACAGCGTCACAATAAAAATCCAGAGTTGGTTGAACTATGAGTTGGTCGGTTGGCTTGGTTTAGTTGACTTGCTTGCTCGCTAAGGTCTCGGTTGCGTTCATTGCGCCGTTGCCGTTGCATTCATTTACAATTTATGTTAATTAAGTGTACACTAGCTGGTTCGTTGGTTGCTTGTATGGCGCACTGCCTGTCTGCTTGGTGGTTGGATGCAGTGACGCAATGGTGTTGTGGCGCACGAGAGGGACGCCCCGCTGTGCGACGATTGTTTCCCGCGCTGATGCTGGTGTTGCCGCAGGCCAACCAAACGGTCGCCAATGTGTGCGCTCTGTATTTGCTCTACCCTCCTGAGCGCATCACTCATACGCATTCTATAGCGCACAACTAACGGTTGGCTGCAATCCAAGTGACTGCGTACTTGCTCGCTTTGCTGAATTTCATTTATTCTACACCATTTATGCACCACAATAGCTCAGCAAATGACGCGGGTTAGGTTATGGCGACTTGATATGTACGTACATACATAGGTGACTCTTCAAGCGTTGCTCCCTTTCGTTTGCCCTGTTCCTTATCTTTTTCTCCCTTTGGATAGTGAGTGAGGGAGAGAGAGAGTATTTATTATAAATGACTAAGCTTTGCATCATATTCGATAAATCCCCAGAGCATCGTTCCATAATATTAGTAAATTCGGAATGACCCGGTGTTATATAAAAAGCTTTACTCCCGCGGCTTCTTCTTTCCCAACAGCCAGACCGTGTAGCGCTCATTTTTCACCGAAGCTTCAGTAAACGAAATCTCTGTGACCGTTGCTTTGAAACTGAACAGCTATTCTAATTGATTTATCAGACATTCTGAAGATTGCTTTAACTCTTACTTTAGTTTGAGCAAGTTTTCTGAGATCTGTTCAGGAACTCATATCAGGGTCGTTCTTAAAACAAGCCGCTCGGGTGCATAAAGTAAGTCTTAGTGTAGTCTAAGACTTCCAGAGATAACAGAAAAACGCTTAATTTAATTAGTAGTTTGATCGTATTTTAAACGTAAGAACTTAATTGCCAAATAACTTGGTGAGGTCCTTTAGTTGGTGCACAAATAAATGTTCTTCGCGCTCCAAAAGTTGATTAGAAAGTGCTTCAGCTGCGACCAAGAGTTTTGCCGCTTATGTCATCTCTACGTAAATTGCTTTCTGAACATGAACATGGCACAGTACCATTTCACGAGCTTTGGTATGGACCTAATCTTCTGACGACATCCTATGATATTCTGTCGCATTTTAAATTATACTGGAGTCTCATATACATATATTGTTTCTTACTTGATACCAGCGGTGACTCCGGATCAAAACATAATTTCGAACTATCCGATCAATTGCCTGTTGCCCTTGCTCTGGTCGATTGTAGTTGTATGCGTTGTGAAGAAAAACTTTTGAAAGATAAGATGATTTACTGTCGAAATTACATGCCCGGACTCAACTTTTTCTCTTTGATTGTGAAACGAAACGCCAAAGATTTTATTGAAAAAGCTGGTATGCACTCATGGTGGAATTATATACAAGTGATGTCAGTTTGAATTCAACAAATGACAGACTGTCCTAATTGTGGCATGCGTTTTTAAAGTAGTAAAAAGGGGAGAAAAGAAGTCCAGGATTTAGAAATTATAAAAATTAATGTAAATGATTTGGATAAGATACGCATATGTATACGTTTATACGTAGGTGTATGGACATGTAAATCAAAAAATCAAAAAATATATGTTTAATTATGAGGCACAATCCGGGCTGTAAAGGAAAAACCTAATATTTTTCTATGAAAATAAAAAAATTTGTATGCTTATATTGAAAATCTGTTTTTGTTAATATACTCGAATGAGCACATATTTGGGTCAAACGTACCTATTTATGTACATGTGCGCTCAGTGAATAAAAAAATAGTCTCTATGCAAGAGATGATTTTGTGAATGAATGTGGGACATCAAATTTTCTCCCCTAAAATATTTGTAATTCGAAATCGGAAGCATTATACAGATTCAATAGTAATATTAGATTTTAGTAAAAATATATTAAAACTTTTTTGAAAATGTCAAAGGAATATGTTATTTCATTTTCATCAATTACCCGATGACGAGACAAAATGTGAAGAATCAGTGAAGTTTTTAGTATTATTTTTTCAATATTACTGTAGACGTCAAAATTGTATATATGTAATTTCATGGTTTTTCTCATTAAAATGGATCTCTTTATTTCATATAGAACAAAATTTATAATTTTAGAAAATTGCAAGAGACCCTTTTTTTTATTTTATTTATTTGCTACTCTTTCCTAATAAAATACAAAGGACCTAAAAGTAAAAGTTTGATAGTTCAGATGTCAGAAGCAAAAACAAATACAGCCGCTCTTCTAATGGTGTGTGTTTAATGGAATATATTTTTATAAATCACACAATTGCAAAAACAAACCCAGTTGCGAATATATTTTCGCATTCCATTAAAATACGCCACGTTACTAAATTCGCCTTGAAACAAAAGAAAAAAACGAAATATTTGAAAGGAATATTTCTAATACTATTTTAGTATTCCTTTGCATATGAGGGTAGGGGAGTGGGCGACACTGTAAATAAGCCAGCGAGCAATGCCAAAATTTACAGCTATTCGGTTTACTGACATCACCTGCAAGGCGAATCTATAAGGTGGTGTCGCCACGACAACACCAAAAACAACGTGTATTTTTCGCTTTTGGTACATATTTGTCAAAATCGGGGCGAAATTAATTAATTCGCTTTTGTTAAAATAAGCTCAGGCGAAATGTAATTGACATTTATTCACCATTGATGAAAACAAAAAATTGTTTAACTGCACGCTGGCAAAAAGTTATAAAAAAATACATGGGTACGCGATTTAATTAAAAAACGTCATTACTAAAGCTTGAGTGCAAGTATTTTTTCATTTCAAAGCGATTCGTAAAATGGCAAGCAGTTCAGCCATCAAATGTAAGGACACCATCTAAACTTGCTCCAGCGAACAGCGTCAGGTAAAAAATTCCTCTTTCTTCCTAAAATGTGTATATCGGAAGGGCAAAAGTGATCCGCATATATTCTGTCCTTCAACCTAAGCTCAACCACACACTTTGGCTGACTGCATCATCTTTTCCTCCTCTTTCGGCACTTGAAAAAAGGGATCTTTTCCCCCTTCCAATCTTTTTGCATTTAACACCCATCTTTTTTATATCCTTTTTATTTTTTCCACTGCGGAATATCGCATAACCCGGACAACAATATAAAATTAATTATTTTCCCAGCTTACAATACACCATTTATTTGTAGAAAAAATTGTAAAAAAATATAAAAATGAGTGCTGCTATTTAGACTCCAATATCATATCTTATTCTTAATCCAATTTAGAGGGACTCTTGAAATGTTCGAGATTAGCCGCCGCTAAAAATTCGTAATCAATACGCAGCACAACTCTAGATAACAATCCAATGATATATAAGGGTTTCTTGATTCAATATGTTACAAATTTTCACTATTAAATATTTGTTAGCTGCTGTCAAACGGTCTGGTCAACCAAAAGTAGCTTATGTTGCACCAGTTAACTGCAAATATGTATGTAAATGCAGCTGCCGCGCTATCGTCGTGTCCAACACCAATTGAATTTATATAATAATTTTCAATATTATTGACTTGGTATGTTAGTATCGATATGGCAGAAGTTGAGTGTGTCTATGTGTGTGTGTGACTGATTTAATTTGTATGTGTGCGTAATCAACATCATGATGAATAATGGGTTTTCAAAAGAGAAAAACTTAATGTACCATTTGCTGTTTGTATGTGTCCTTTACTGCTTTCACGGCGCTGCTTTACCGCCATTCGCACGCTCACACTTTTCGCTCTGCGCCAAACAATTTACAGTTCACCAGTTTGGGGTCGAGTTCGATTTTTGAGGTTTGAGTTTTGAACCGCTGCCAAAGGGCAAACTTTGTCAGCTAACTAACTGCGGAGCGTATATTTTGCTCGTGTAGGTGTAAGTATATATACATAAGTACATGATTTGTTGGTGTTTGTCCATTCGGTGTAATGTTTCATATTTCAATTTGCAATTTGGTCAAAATTTCAAATTTGAAATTTTCAATTCCAATTGAAATTGAATTCAAATATTCCATAAACATACAAAAGTAACAACAAAAAAAAAACAAAAACAATTTCTCCCTCGACGCTTACGGCTGCCTGTATTCAGTCAGAGGCTTACACATCCAGTTCCTTCTATGCCTCGCCGCTTGCACAGTAATTGCAGCATTTTGCATAAAGTATTTATAGTAAAGGGTTCGCTGTTCCTGTCTGATTGCAAGTTTATGTGAATACACTCATACGTATGTACAACCATGCAAATGCATAACATGAATACATATGTATGTGTATTTATTTAGCAAATAGTATGCACAACGCAGTTACCATTCGTTTTCTCTTTCCCCTTTCCACTCCTCTCTAATAAATGTTTTGCACAAAGGGAAATTATGCCATCTGTTGCCATAAATTTGCGATGAAACAACCAAAACCGGCAAGCACCAAAAACAATAATAGCTGCTAGAGTCAACATGAATGCATCCATTTCATTGTTGCTGATGATTATAAAACATTAGAACGATGTTAATGTTGATGATGATGATGATGTTAGTACTGAGTCCAATGCTGTTCAATGTTAATAATATTTGTGGATAATTTTTTATGTATTCTAATACTCATTTGGTTGCGTTGGTTTGCCTTCATTTAGCGCGATACGAACGGTATAATATGTTAAATATGCTCAGGAAAGCACCGACAAATATTAAGAATCATATACTTAAGTGTACGAGCAAACTCCAGTGGTAGTGTAAGTCTTCGCCTTTCAAAATATTTTCCGTTCGAAATATATTTTTTTTTAAATTTTTGAAAACATTTTCAGATGACCCATCTTAATTCTGATATTAAATTGTTGTAAATTCATTTTCGAAAAAATTTCAGGATCCCGAGCAAATTCAAAGGTTTGATTTTTTTAAATTTATAAATTTTCTAAACGACGGAATCCTGAATTTAATCCCGGATTAAATTTTCCTAAATAAAGAAAAACAGCTATATATTTTACTTTTAAACTTTTGAAAAATATTGGGGTTCAAGAGTTTCGATAAGTAGATCAATATGTAAATCAACTGTCGTAAGCGTATGAAAGTATTTGAAAAGCCCAACTTTAATATTTTGTAACGAAAATTTTGAGGATCCCCAGCTCATGAAAAAATTCAAAAACACAATATATAACTTTTCCTTAAAAACTTCGGGTCCAGAATTTAATTTTTCTTAAAATCATAAAAAATTTCCAAAAAAAATAGTCTTCAAACTTAAGATAATCTTTAGGGGTCCTGAGTTTCAAAATATCAAAACTTTGTGAAAAGATCGATCAATATCTATCTTTCTCCGTGAACTTTTTAAACAATATTCCGTTACTTTTTATGTTAAATTTCATGGAAATGTATCAATGCATTTATTATAAAAAACAAACAGAAATTAAATTCACTTTTAATCCTATACGTATAAAGACATTCGATTAATTTAGACAATTTAGCGACATAGATTTGGCTAAACATTTTTTTGTGAAAAATAATTCTCGCATTCGTAAGTCGAAATATTTTTTTGTGAGTTGGTTGTAGGGAAAAGTCGATCGCAAAAATAAAAAAGAAATATTTACATGTGACTCTTTCGTATTTGGTGTGCGCTATATACACACTAGGTTCTACTGTTGCTTCAAGTGCTTTTTCTATACACTGCTTTGGCTACAACGAAGTGCATAATTTATTTAATTCAGGCACAATAATTGCATTTGAATTTCGTTATTAAACCTACGGGAATTCGAGTGATATACGAGTTTGTGTGTATGTATGTGTGCATATAAATAAACCACATCTTATAATAATAACTGCGCCAAATATGACAATTCAGTTTTCAATTTTAAATTTTTGATATTTTTCATTTGGAATTTAGTGTTGCTTAATATAACCAAAAGAAACATAGCAAAAAACTTTTTACACAATTAAAAAAAAAATAAAAAATAATACAATAAATGGTTAATTGCTACAATGACAATTTTTTTTAAATGAAGTTCTTTTTTTATTCGCAAAAAAATGCGTAACACTGTCAGTAAAAAAAATTGTCAAAAAGCAACGATAACTTCTAGCAACTTGAAACTTCATCCTTATCATACTAAAATTGCATGGACTACAAAACTGCATACTCACAAATATTCTAAAAAAAAATTTGAAATTTAGATACTTTTTTTTGTTTTAAAATTTTTTTTAAATAAGTTCAAGAATTAAATACAAGTTAGGTGAATTGTCAATATGTGGTGCGGTTATAATTCTGTGATGGGGTATATTTTGTTCTCTGTTTGATTCCTTAACCCTCGCGGCTAATATTTACTACTGTTGCCAATAAATTCAATCGCCATTCGTACATATTAATGTAGACACACAAATTCTAAAACTTGATTTTTTAAGGAGAATCAACAACTAAACTCAATCTTCTCCTTCCCGCAGCGCCCATTTCACTTTTCTCAATCGCAAATGCTCATTGTTATTAATATTGAAATTATAATTTATTGCCTGTAAGAAATGAGAAGTTAGACGAACGGCGTACGCACAATAATCAATTGCGTGAGTATCTGTGTGTTTGTATGTATAAATAAGCAATTCGTTCCAACGTAGAAAGAGGAAACGGATTTCTTGTCGCCATTCAGCAAGCCAAGACATTCAAAAGCACCAACAACAATGGACGAGAGTATAGTTAGCTGAAAGCTAGTCTAAATGTTATTAATATTCGATATAGCCGTAGGTGGTACTCTATTGTACAATGTAATATACATATGTATGTATGAATACTTATGTATGTATGTAGAAGTATGCATGTATGTGGTGCCGCCGTTGTTTGTATTATTGTGGTCTAATTTCCTGCAATAACATAAATTGCTTAAAGTATTAATGGAAAATTTAAATGTCCATCGATATTTGTTTGAAATTAATGGCATAAATAATGATTGTAGTAAATATTAAATGGAAATTAACAATGACTATTTAATTGTAGAAGCTTAGCACAAGTATTTTGAATATTCAAATACATAATGGTTGTGCCTTGAATGTTAAATTAATCAGAATGCTAATCTTATACACATTAAATGCTCGTACTGATTTTAATATAATAATGATACATCTGTAATTAAGTGATTTTACAATTTTGCTATTAGAATTCACCTGGCATTAATGTTAAGGTTAGGCTATTAGGTTAACTAAGCTCATTTAAAAAATTTGTATCTTAACTTTTTGCCGAGCACAATATTCGATTTCTCTTTATACCGAATATCGAATTCTTCTTATAAAAAAACTTTTCTAGTGAACTAGTTTCTTTAGAAAATAATGTATTAGCGCGGTAACAAGGGTGGATCTCACTAAGGGGGAAGTATATCCAGAATTTCAGAGTACTGCCAAGTTTGAGCGGTATTTAGTTTTGCTAACCCATAAACGTTAAAGAGAGATAATTCCAGGAGCTAAAAGCATTTCCATAAAGTCTTCTAGAAGTTCCAGAGGCCTTTTCTTCTGCATTCCCTTTTCCTTTTTTGTATTTTGTATGGAGTGGCACAAAGAGACGACCTTACACTTTCGCTACCCTTATGAGGGCTTCCAAGTGGGCATTTGCAGGACGTATATTGAAAAGTCTTCTTCTTTGGCTACCTATGAAATTGCTTCAATAATGGTTTTGTTAAAGGTATGTGCTTTAGAAAGCATTTGCAAGCAGTTATTTAAAGCCAATAACATTTTTCTTTTTTAAGGTAACAAAAACCAAATTCAATTTTGATAGTGTGGCTAATTAGGTAAAAAAAATAAAACTACGGAATTTCGGGATGAAAAACGACAGTGAATATGGCACAACGCCGTAACCGGTTTGTCTTTAATCTAATCGGATCAGTTTATCTGTACAATTAAAAGAGTTTACAGAAGAATAATGCTTAACTTTAAAATACCTCAGTATTATAGAGAGAACTCCTCCTGCAGGAAAGGCGTGTTTGCATCATTCTTTTATATATGGGTCACCAACCTCTGAACAGAGCGATTTGCTCTAAGCGATTGCACTTTGTACATATGTTACTTATGTCAGCGGACTAACACGCTCCGCGATATTGGTGTTTGATAAGCAGAATTTATACTTGTTATAAACAGAAATTGAATAAACAATTTGATGTGCTCGAGATAGTGACTTTATTAAAGTTAAAAGTTCGAATACATGCAAAATGCCTTGTTTATGTGGGCAAAAGGTTGATCGCAACCAAGCCAAAGTTCAATATGCTAAATGCAATGAGCTATTTCATTTGGACTGTGCTAGTGTCTCTGCAGCTGATTTAGAGTATTTGCTCAGCTCTAATAATAAGTTTTTTTGTAAAAATTGTGCGGCTTTTCGCCGAAGGTCTATTCGCTCCCCTCCTCCCTCAATTTCTGAGATAGTGAGTGAAGTTCCTAATAATGCAACGAAGACTACTTCAACTAGTGCGAGTGCAAATGTGTCAACCCGGCAATTCTTGCATATGACTGCAGTAACGCAAAAGTTCGGTGAAACAGACAATGCTAATATTGAGAGTTCAGCAATTTCGCTAAAAACTGTTGTAGAAATGTCTGCTCTCAAATCTGAATATGCGCGTGCGTTTGCCGTGATAAGTGAACTACAGGCAGATAAACAGTTGCTGATAGCAAAAAGTGACGAGTTACGTGCAGTGCTGTCGTTAGTACTCCGATCGAGCGAAACGTACGGCTTTCATGTGATGCGTACGGCTGTACGGCCCATTTTTGATTTGTACGGCTTTTTATTTTAAATTTGTTTTTTTAATGCATTTTAATGTAAAATTATTATATTAATAATTTTTTTCAGTGAAATAGTTTTTTTGCTTATTGTGAATATTTGTATTGACATATTGACAACACTGGTGAAATTGACAGTTTGATGTTCACTGCTGTTAGCTTTGTTTTGTTTTTGACAACTATTTGACAATTGTACAAATAATGTCTTAGCATCACGAAGCATTTACCAACTTTTTGCATTGATTATTCATTTAAGTTTAAATATGAAAAGGTAATTATAAAAATAAACGATATATATTTCACTTTTAAATAAATACCTAATTGAATCTATGTTTAAAACAAATAGATTTTTAATAAAACCGGCAAAATTGCCAAAGCTTGCTTACGCGGCGTTGGAAGGAAAGTACAAAAACACTATAAATATTGACACAAGTAAGGAGGAAGATAATTTGAGTCTGGAAGAAGATGATTTGAGTGCGGAGGAAGATGATGTTAGTGCAGAGGAAGATCAGGAAAAGAATAAAAAGCGTAAGCAAAGATTTAGAAGTGCATGGGCTGCAAAATTTTTATGGCTTGAAAAAATTACACAAAGCAACGGGAAGGAAAGGCCATTTTGTTCTCGATGCAAAAAAATATTATCGAACAATATTACGAATTTAAGGCGGCACAACTTTTCGATACCTCCTTTGCAGAATTCAATAAAAAAAAGCATCGAGTTAAATCGGCTGAAATAAAGACAACGATGTTTTTCCTAGAAAACAATCTACCTTTCACGTTAGTAACGCCGTTTATAAATTTAGTGAAGTCAATCGCTCCGGATTCTCAAATTTTGAAAGATGTGAACTTTAGAAAAACTAAAATGACTGAAACTACCAACAATCTCATATTTGAAGAAGGAGAAGAAATGATAGCCAGTGTACTCAGAAAACAAAAAATTTCCATAATTGTAGACGAAACAACGGACGTGAGCGCTACAAAATGTTTGGTAATTGTTGTTCGTTATTATGATTTTTTATTAAAAAAAGTCCAAGATAGATTTTAAAGTCTTCTTGAGGTAAAAAGTTGCGACTCAAAATCAATTTATGAGGCCATTATTGATGTTTTTAACAAAAAAAATATTCCAATTTATAATTTAGTCGGTTTTGCCTCAGATAATGCTTCTGTGATGGTAGACAAAAAAAGTGGCGTTACAGCGCTTTAAAAAAAACAGCAATCTTACTTATTTTGTATCGGCTGCACTTGCCATTCGATTCATTTGTGCTCCGCTGCTGCATCCAAAAAAATTCCACAAAAAGTTGAAGCATTGGCCCGAAATATTTACGTTTTTATTTCTCACAGTAGTAAACGGCAAAATGATTTTAAAGAATTTCAAACATTTTTTAATGTGAAAGCGCACAAAATTTTAAAAACTTCATCCACGCGATGGTTGTCATTAGAAATGGTCGTGTGCAGGATTTTGGAACAGTGGGTCCCTCTTAAACATTATTTTATTATATATCAACTTGATAATAATGCAGATTTGGCACACTCTATATATAGGGAAATGACTGATCAAATTAAGATTTATTTTTATTTTCTTTCATATATTTTAAAATTAACAAACAAAATAAACTTAGAATACCAGGCAGAAGAGCCTAGATTACCTTTTTTTGCTGCAAACAGTTAAAATGTATTTTAAAACCATATAATCAAACTTTTTAAAGCCAGTATTCATTAAAGATGATAATATTGATGACATTGATTTTTCGAACAAAAATAACTCTTTTTTAAATATTGAAGATATTTATATAGGAGCGGAAGCGACTCTTTGCATAGAAACTAATCAAATAGATTTACAGAAAGTAAAAGAAATAAAGTCAGTGTGTCTTTCATATTATATTGAGCTATGCCAACAAATTCTGGACAGAATAAATTTCAGGGACCCAGTATTGAAATCTATTGAAATTTTAAATCCAAAAACAGAAATCCGTTCTTTAACGCCAATGATTAGGATTTTCCCAAATTTAGTCAATGCATCTGTTGAGGAATTGGATGAGGAGTGGAGGACATTGATGACTCAAAACATTGTCAGCAAAGACTTGAAACTCGAAGAGTTTTGGAGTAATGTTTTTAATATGAAAAATGCGTTGGGTGAATTACTTTTCCCTAATTTAACAAAATTTATCAGCTCAATTTTGTGTTTACCGCATAGCAGCGGTTGCGCTGAACGTATATTTTCACAAGTTAATTTAATAAAAGATAAAAAGAGAAATTGCTTGCTGACAAGCACAGTGCAGTCCATATTAATGGGCAAGGAACTGCTAAGAAATTCTGATAGTGCCAAATGGGCACCAACTAACCAAATGATCTCGAAATACACCAAAAGACTACGTAACTAATAATGTAAATACATATATTTTTTAATTTTTTTTCCATTTGTTTTTGAAAAACATTAAATAAGTGTTACTTAATAGAATTAATGTACTTATACATACATATGTACTTATATATACATATACATATATATATAAACAGCAACAAAATGTGAAATGAATTATAAATTTTTTGTTTATTGTTAAATTTATTTTTTAATCAATAAAAATAATACAAAAAAAATGTGTACGGCTTTTTTGTGTTTTGTACGTCCCTCTGAAGAAGAATTGTACGGCTCTCTAAAATTTTGAAACGACAGCACTGGTTACGTGCTGAGTTGAAAACGATGCATCTCAATCAATCGAAAGAGATCTCCTCGGCCCTTGCGCTGCTTATGGCTGATGTAAATGACCTGCGTGCGTGTGTTTGTCATAAGAAAAAGCAAAGTGCAAACACAATAACAAAGCATAAAACTACCATGCGCTCACCCACTGCTGCGATGACTGCATTATCACATATTGCTGCTCCCGCTAATATTGCGACTAACTGCTCTCGTTCTGCTGATGCTGCTACTGTTTACTCTTGCTCTGCTGATACTGATCGATCTCATGTTACTGATAGCCTACCTGCCGATATGCTAAATGATAAAGATACCACTGTCGCGGCCGTGCGGATGAAGCCGATTGAGCAATGTCTCTCGTCTGTTGCCTCCTTTCCTGTTACGTCGGCTGCTGCTGCTACTGCTAATGTTAATGCTGAAGCTTTTATGCCTTTGACTTATGCTAATGTTGCTGGCTCATCTACATTTTCTATGTCTAATAATACTACTTCTGCCAAAGCTCTTGGTAACAAACGCCCCAGTAAGAAATCAAAGAGTATTGTTGTATGTAATACAAGTAGTGAACTTGAAGTTGCACATAGGATAAAATGGCTGCATCTATCGTCGTTCAAAAACTCGGTCACCACTGACAATGTTGTCGCATAAGTTTCCAAACATGCGTCTATTGATCGTAATTTTATATCTTGTTATATGCTCGTAAAAAAAGACGTTACTGTAAAAACTTTAAAGCGAATCAACTTCAAGATAGGAGTACCGTCGATATATTTTGAGACTCTCTTGAATTCAGCGATTTGGCCTGCTGATGTTACTGTGCGTCCGTTTAAGTTTTTTCAGAACGAAGGTGCTATACTACCAAAACAGTAACCGACTCCGTAACGGAGTTTTAATAGCTGTTCAGAGGCGACTACGCTCATCATTCGTGCGTTTAGTAAATATGGATTCACTTTTGGACCAACTTTGCGTCTTGGTGTATGGTAACACAAATATCTACATCTGTGCTTCTTACCTTCCTCCGCCCAGTCCAGATAGTCTTTACAAAGCGCATGTGGACAATATAACTGATCTCGTCTCTAATCATCTTAATAACAGTTTTTGTATTCTTGGTGACTTCAACTTACCTAATATTGAATGGTCACATGGCAACAATTATGGTTTAACTCCAAATAACATTAATAGCTTTCCGGAGTTGTACTTAGTGGATAGCTTTTTAAGTTTAAATCTTATTCAAGTTAATAGTTTTGTAAACAAGCTCTCTATGATTCTCGTTCTTATTTTTATTAATGATAACCTGTACTTTTCACTTAGTGAATGTCTTGATCCTTTATCGAGTTCTGGCTATCATCACATACCGCTTATTATTAATCTAGAATCATACAGTTTTAAAAGTACTTGGGGCGATAATAAATCTAATAATTTTTGCTTTAGAAGTTTTAATTTCCACAGTGTAGATAATGCAATTTCTATGATAGATTGGGTTTCGATTTTTGCTGGAATTAAGGTTTCGGATTGTTTTGACATTTTTAAATCAAAGATTTATGTATGAAATTTGCGATAAATATGTGCCCCGTAATAACAAGAAACACTACAAAATGCCATGGCATACAAAAAGATTAAAAAAGCTTAAGAATTTGAGAAATACATTTTTTAAAAAGTTTAAAGTATCAAGAGCCTTAGTATATAAATACAAATATCTCCATTACTGTAAAAAGTTTAAGTCCTTAAGTAAAACGCTTCAGCAAAACTATGTTCGTAAGTTCGAAATTGAAATCAAATCAAATCCAAAAAGTCCTGTTCTAGTATTCCCTCGGAGGTATTTTATAATGGAGAATATGCCTCCACGACTCAAGACGCTGCCGATCTTTTTGCTAAATTTTTTAGTTCAAATTTTGATCCTGGGTCTGAAGCGTTAATAGGTGACACTTCTAACGCCAATTCTGCTATTAATTTCGGGTCTCTTTCGCTAACCATTGATGATGTTTGTGAAGGCATTCAGAACATCAAAAGCTCCTGGATCTTGATGTTGATGGGTTCTCATCTCATCTATTCAAGAACTGCTTGGCCATGGCTTATCCACTTTTGCTAATTTTTAATAAATCTTTAGATTGCGGTGAATTCATAGATGCTTGGAAGGTTACAAGTATCACACCTATATTTAAAATCGGTAATAAATGTGATATGGCTAATTATAGGCCGATTTCGAAACTTTCTACAACATCAAAATTATTTGAATATATCATCAAACAGAAATTGTGTTTCGCAGTAAAGCGCTGTATGTCTAATAACCAGCATGGCTTCATGGCTGGTAGATCAACTGTCACTAATCTTGCAGTTTTTTCCGAATTTTGTACGTCTGCTTTCAATAATAGACTTCAAGTAGATACTGTCTATACGGATTTTTCCAAGGCGTTTGATAGAGTTAGTCACTCAATTTTAGTCTCTAAACTGTTAAGTTTTGGGTTTCATTCCGTTTTCTTAAAATGGGTTAAGTCGTACCTCTCTCGTCGTAAATGTGTAGTTGTTGTCGACGACAACTCTTCGCATTCTTTTATAGCTACGTCCGGTGTTCCTCAGGGGAGTATTTTGGTCCCGTTGCTCTTTATAATTTTTATAAACGATATTTCCGAATGCTTTCACTTCTCTAATTTCCTCCTGTATGCAGATGATTTGAAAATTTTTAATACAATTTCAAGCCTTTCAGATTCTCTTAAGCTCCAGTTGGATCTTAATAATGTTACGGCATGGTGTGATAGGAATCAACTTCATTTAAACATTAAGAAATGCTCTCATATGTCGTTTTCAAAGTCTAGGGAAGTTATTTCTACCTCATATTTCATTAACAACTCGCGACTTACTACTGTGAATGAAATCTCTGACTTAGGAGTAATTTTTGATTCGAAATTTACGTTTCTCAATCACTTAAATAACATCATCGCCAAGTCTTATTCTACCTTTGCTTTCATTCGACGTTTCGGTTCTGATTTTACGTGCCCATACACTTTAAAGGTACTATTTACTTCGCTTGTGCGATCTAAGTTAGAATATGCAGTATTTATATGGAGGCCATATCACCGTTGTCACATTAATAGACTAGAAACCATCCAGAAGAAGTTTCTTCGTTTTGCTCTTAGATCGATACATTTCTCTGGTCCGATTCCATCGTATAGTTCAAGATGTGCATTGATAAACTTAAAATCTTTAGAAATTAGGAGCAGTATACTTTCAATCTGCTTTGTTTTTGATGTTGTACGTGGAGTAACCGACTCTCCAGTTCTCTTAGAGGGCATTTATTTCCATATTCCTCAAAGAAACTTGCGTAGGAATGATTTGTTCTTCTTAGAGTGTGTTAGGACTGTTTATGCGTCGTTTGCCCCTTTATTTAGGGTGCGTACAGAGTGGCCGATTGTTGCCGAGCCGAGCCGACTGACGCTTATTGCGAGAACTTGTTCATGCGAGAAACAAGTTTGAGTGTGCATAGTGGATGCGAGAATCAGCGCTGATATTTTATCTATTATTTGTGTTTTATGTATGTTTGTATGCATTTGGGTTTGTTGTTCATTCGTGTTTGTGAAATTGAAGTGAAAAGATATGGATTCGTCAGATGATGAGTATTTAGCTTCGGCTACTGTTTTAAAGTATTTTATCAATAAAAAATCATTTGGAAAACATCCAATAAATGATAAACGAAGTGAATTTGGAGAATTTCATCACTTATATAGTGATTTATGAAAATATTCAGCATATAATTTTTGATTTCACTTTTTCCAAAGAATTTTATGTCCAAAACTAGCTTTTCGCAGAATAAACAATGTTTTCGGCGCTGAAATACGCTTTGGAACTGTTTTCTCGCATTCAATCAGCTTTGCGCTCTGACCAGCTCGGCACCCACTATGACCTGTTCGCGCTTATTTGTACTAATTTGTATAGTACCAGTTTTCTCGCATTGGTTATCGCAATAAGCGTCAGTCGGCTCGGCTCGGCAACAAGCGGCCACTCTGTACGCACCCTTAGAACTTTGAAAGAATTTAATCAAGTCTCAAATTCTCTCGCTTTTGATTTTTCGTTAACTAGTGAAAATTATTATTAAATGAATTATTTAGATAAATCTTATTGTGTATAACAATTTGTATTTCCCTAGTCTTATATAGTCTGTAAGAAATCGTGTATTTTTTAGACTTAATAAATAAATAAATAAATAAATAAAAATCCGGTACATACCAATCCAAGCGCACTACTATGCGAACTTTTGACTCCCCGCGTTAGGAATGGATAACAGTTAAAGCATTTCTGTTACGTGTCTCGATGTTTATCTTCCGGTACAGCCTCATATCGAGAATAAGATCGACATATTTAACTTTGGTAGAGAGTTTCAGTCTCAAACCTCTAAAAAATGGAGGCAAAATGGAGGTTTGTATGTTTTTGAAATGCTGGAATTCCTTAGATCAGTTTTCGACCGCAGAGAAAGCGTTTCCGATTGCAATAAGCGTATGCCATTGAGTTAAACAACGAGGTGAGAGCCGTTATTCTAGAGAATTCAAAAAAATATTAACAGTAATTTCCTATAAAAGGGGAAAGAGCACTTTCAGCTAATAGAGCTGGAGAAAGATTTTAAGTGTTAATCGAAACTCCTAAACTTCGTATAGCTAAAATCACCACATCTAGATTCACCACACCTAAACTCACTATATCTGATCACACCAGTCTTAAATGCACCGCACCTAAACTGACGGCAGTTCTCCTCAATTTTTCACTGGCCTCTTTACTTCAAACACAACTCATCTCACCTTATCGTACCTCACCTCACCCCGCTTAGCCATACCTCATTTCACCTCACTTCAGCTGAATCTTAATAGCAGTGTTGCCACTGCGTTAGCCCTTAAAGTACCCATCCAAATTTTAAAAATGTATCCAAATGTATCCATCTCGGAAAAAAAGTATCCCAGCTTTTAAATATATTTTCCCAAGTTCCTTCAATATATATGAGAAGTTTTCATTTAATTTTAGTCAAATTATAATTTTAAGACAATCGTGAATGAATAAATTAAAATTGGACTTATTATATTTTTTTAAATAATGTTGTACATAAATGCATAAAAAGCAATAAAAGGGAACATAAGTAATTCAGTTAGTACTTTTGAAAAGGTACATACAAGTTAACGGACTGTGAGTCCTTTGCACTAAAAAATTAAGGGCCAACTCGCCCAAAGAAACAATACAAGATTTAACAGTGGTTCACAAGTTTATTGACACAATTTAATTACACTAGATTAGCACTAAATATGGTAAGCTACGTTCACGCCCCAACAGCAGTTGCCCCAACTCCAGGTTCTGCTCCCTCTTATAATGTTCCGCGCTGCCGAACTTACGTAAGGGCGCGCTCACCGTCTGGGTGCGAGCGGCATTGGCCTTGACTTCCCGCGGGAAGCATATTTCGGTGCATTGCGAAATGCATAGATTTCGCAACCATGTGAAATGCAATTATGCTGACGCTGCGACACGTGTAGCTGCCAGCCGTGGGAACAGCGGAAGTGGGCAGTAGCCGGCCGCGTTAACTTACATATAAGGTACATTTTATTATATATGTATTTCTTTTGTTTGTTTTGCTTTTAAATCCTTTCAAGCGATTTATAACAAATAAAAAACATATTTATTAAGGTATCTTTGCGAGTAACAACTTTTAAAATCATTTGAATAAATTCATTCTTTAGTATTTTTGAAAACATTATGCTTTCAACGATTTCCAATGAGAAACGATTTTATTTGCCATTCTTTATTAATTTTAGGTCAGAAAAAGTGTGTTCTGCAGCAGCAAAACTGTGTGGCAGACTAATAATATTAAGCGCAAATTCGGCTAGCTCACCGTATAAAGGCTTATTTAATGCATCTTTTAAACAACTAATATTTCCCCAATATTGTTATCAAATTTTACGCTCTTATTGAATTTTAGAGGCTGCCACTGAGAAAAATTCTTTTCCATCTCATTTGCTTAAAAAAGGTTAGGAAAACGATTTAACAAACTGAGAAATGTAAAACTTGGAGCTATTCTAACTGATCTGAGTCAAGATACGAAATATTTTTAATATCATTATTGAAAGCAAATCTTTTTTTATTTGCGTACAAAGTTCTTTGTAAAAATTTCTGATATCATATTTGAAAGTCAACAAATCAGGGCCTTTTAGCTTATTTGTCAAAATAAATTCGTTTGCTTCAACACTAATGTGTATTTCGTCAATCGGAAGATATATATTTTCGTCATTGAAATCAATATTTTAAACTTCTGTCTCAAGGTAATCGCTCAAAATATAGTATGAACAAATTACGAGTAGCTTATAATTATTTTCAAGACAGTTATACAGTTTATGTAGTCGATAAGATTCCGACTGGAATTCAGTGTTCATTTTATTAACTATATCTAATGTATTCGACAAGAAATAGAAATAAAGTCTGCTATATATTTTGCCATCATCAAAACTTGCTATGAAAAATAAGTGAAGCGCTTTCCATTGAGATAATAAGCGATCAATAACTTTTTGAAATGACAACCAACGAATTTATGACATCCTCAATATTTTGAGATTTTTAACTCTAACGTAGTCCTGAAATTCCTTGAATTCCTGTATTCGTTTTGTACTATGAGCGAAAAATGCGTACACTTCTCGAGCTAATTTTTCGATGTCTGTTGGTAGCATTTTGCAAGCGTGCGACGCACATAAATGCAGCGAGTGGCAGACACATCGCATCAAAAATATATTTTGATTAACAGTTTTAAATCAAAAAGTCCAGTTAATTCCCCGGTCATTACACTTGCATTGTCAGTTGCCAATCCAATAACGTTTTCAAATGGTACGTTGAAGCTTAAAATATGGTTTTGTATTGTCAAAAAAATGGACTCGGCTGTGCCTGATTTTAAACGAATGACACCAAAAAAAACATCCACGGTTTTCTGTTGTAATTTGTCAAAATAGCTAGAGTTAACGCTTTACATGTACTCACATCAGTTGTTACATTGTACAATCAATGAAAATTTGTTCACTTTCAAAGTTTCACTTATTTTAGTTCTTGCTTGTGTCTTAAATAATGTAGGATGATTTAGTTCGCTTGCATTTAATGCAGTTAGCAATTTTGGAATCCGGAAAACATTTTGCGAGCAGGTCAGGCAAATGATCAAAAATTGATATCGGTAAATGGTGAGCCATTACAAACATTACTAAACAAATCTCTGCAGTCCATACTTTCGTTTGCCAAAGTGATTCTTCATGGACAATGTGTTTCTTCATGCCGACGGAAATGCGGTGTTAAATTACATAAAAACTTTTCACACAAAATGCAATACGCTTTTTCTTGCCTCTGCTCGAGCCATGGAAACATCTTCAGCCACTGTTGTCGAAAACTACGTTTGCGCTTTTTTTGAGAAAGACGGATGCGATCTACAAAAAAACAGTGGTATTATTACCATTGAACTCTAACAATAGCACATATGTTCTTTAACTTTAGCTTACTCTTCTTCGGACTCCGACGAACTTATAACTTCGTTGCTAACAGAAGCAAGTTTGGTTATTTTAATAAACCTGCAAAATCAAGCATATCAATGATTGATATTTGTTAATAGAATAATTTTAGCTTTCACAAGAATACTTGCCTGTCCATTATTATTGCTGGAAAATTTATCAAATGCATATGTGCTTTGCAACTTAAAAACATTGGAATGACGCGCACAGTCAAAATCGATGTTATAGAAATATTGTTTTGTATTCATATGAAAATATATCCAAACTTTGTACTAAGCCAAAATACGAAGTATCCCGCAATATGTAAGGTTAAAATGTATCCATTTGGATACATTTGTATCAAAACGGCAAGACTGCTTGATAACCTGCAATTTTAAGATTCAGCTCTAAAATCAGATTCTTGGTATAGTGGAGTTTCCGCATATCTCTTTTGGCCATAGCACAAACGAATAAATAGCGCCGAAGTTATGGAAGTATGGAAAAAATCAAAGATTCCTATAAACAGCCAAAAACATTCCATTGAAAACACTACATGCAGCTGCCAAAGGAGTGATTTGCTGATAAGCACAAATACTGGTAGGTGATTGCTTCACAAAAGGCAAACTTGCAGCGTGTACATTTAATGCAGACAATTGCACTTAAGTGTAACTGTAAATTAACAGTCTTTTTTTCCATTTTCAGCCACAATCAAAGTGCAGACCTTTTCTTGCTGACATTTACGGCGGACTCTCATGTTATTAAACATTTCCTTTTCAATTTGCATTTACTTACTTTTCGAGCATTTTGAGTGATTTGATTTTTTTTGTTCCTTTTTCCTATTGAAACTCGTTTGTTGTCTGTCGCATTTTAGTTTTTTGAACTTTCTTTGTTTTCTTCAGTTTTTTTCTTCCTTTTTTTTTTTAGAAGGTTGAAGGAGGTTAACTAGAACTTTCCACTTTGGGCCACTCAAACAAAGTTCAGCGTAGCTATTTTCGTTTTAAAAAGAAAAGCACATGCTGACCGGTAAAAGCACAAGAGAAAAATTTATCTGAAAAAAGTAAAATGCTTCGAAATTAGTTGAATCAGTAGCACGGACCGTTTGTTGAGCAATTGTGACTTCGTATGTGTATGTGTTTGTACATATACTTGCCCTGCTTTGGCTTAACTTGCTCCTTAGGCGTTTCGTCTAGCCATCTTTTCGAATTTTCAGTAGGCATTCGGTATTTTCTTTGTGTTTTTTTGTTTTGTCTGCATTGGCTGTTTGCCATAATTATGTTACGCTTGGTGGTGTACTGGCTGTCAGTGATTTGTTTTTGCTGTTGTTTATCCTAAGTTTGTGCCTTTTCTACTCCTTGTTGTCTGCTGCTTTTTCATCCTGCTGCTTTTTTGCCTTCCGGCAGCATATGGCTGCTTGCTTGCCAAGCATGGCTTGCAACTTAAGTAAAGACATGGAGAATGCTTACAAACATATGCTCTCACATGCATACATACATATGTACATTCATATGTATATGTACTTATATATATACATACCTATGTATAAGTGTATTTACATATATGTGCCTGCTTCAATTTACACACAGAAAACATATAGTGGGAACAATTACGCACAGACCTGTGAACAACTAAATAGAGTCACTTTCATATATTTTTTTTTTTATAAAAATAATATTTGAAAATATATGTATAACACAAATATTAAATTTGTTTAAAATTATATCTTAAAATCTATTTAACATGATTTAGGAATGTTTATCTTGAAAAGTTTAAAACACGAGATCATTATGGCTTATTTATTTTTTATAAAAAAAATATATAAAAATTATTTAAACATTATCTATTTAGATTAACTTACAAATTTAATGAGCTCGAGGCCAGTTTAATGAAGATTTTATTTGGAAAAACAACAACAGTTTTGAAATGGTATAAGTTATAGTACTAATTCGGAGATCACCACATTTCCTCATCAGACTTCTTTTTATTAAATTAATTAAATTTATTTTTCATAACCACTTCTCCCAGGCTTTGAACCCGGGAGCTCGGAGTTGCAGAGCCAGCCAACTACAAACAATAGCAACGGATCTGCCGCTATTAAACTTGCTTGTGTAGTTGTTGTTTGTGTTTTTTGCAATTCTGTTTGTTTTAGTTATTTTACTAATTTGGTAATCAAAAATAAATTTAATTAGTTTAGTCTGATGAGGAAATGTGGTGATTTCCGAAATAGTACTATAACTTCTGCCATTTAAAAACTGTTGTTGTTTTTCCAAATAAAATCTTCATTAAACTGGCCTCGAGCTCAATGAATTTGTCAATTAATCTACATTTATAAGGCCAATAAATAACAAAAAATTTTAACTTTATCTATTTAAAATTTTTTTTTTATAGAAATGCTCTTTTTTCTAAAGAATTTGATTTGTTTTTTTTTTCAAAATTAACAAATTCATAATTCAAAATAAACCTATTTATATTATCTAAAATTTTTAATCACAAAAAATGTATGTACATGCTTGAATTTTTTTTAAATAAATGATTAATCTAGCGTAAAAACTACCAAAAATTATAATAATTTTTTTTACATAACGAATTTAATAATAAAAAAAATTGTATTTCCTAAAAATTAAAAAATAATGCCTGAAAGTGTTTAATTATTTCTTAACCCTTATTTCATATTCTATAACTTTAAGATTACTTATATTTTACTTTTCTTTGTAAAATTAAAATTAAAAAGCACCGCAATATTTTATATAGTAATTAAATAAAAAAAAAAATGAAATTCTTCCATAATGCATATTCAAAGATTTGGCTATTAAAGAAAATACATAAATTGCGGTAGCAAAAAAATTTAAATTGTTTACATTTTTCGAATTTCCGAAATACATGTGTCTATGAAAATTTTCAGTCACTTCAAAGTGCAGTGTTTTCAATTTAAATATAAATAGTTTAAAACAGCGCAGTACAAAATTACAAAAAAATTACATCAAAATGTCTGAAATTTTTATAAAATTTAAAAAAAATATATTGTTCAGACTTTGTTTTAAGACTTTATTTTAAGGTTTATTTTATTTATTTTTTTCGCAATTTCATTTCTGTTAGATAAAAAAAAATTTGAAAACTTGTATCTATGAAGCTGTTCGCATGTGTCTATACCTAAAAATAAGAATATATGTATGTATGTATGTGTGTAGCTTTGCATGCGTGTGTGCAACACTACACCCGTTGTGCTTTCTTCTCCACTACCAAGCAGTTGTTAGTTTTGTTTCTATCGCAGTTTCCGCCATTTTTTTGTTGTTTCTTTCTTTATATGATTTCTCAAACAACATTACACAAACATTTTGACAAATACACACACACACACCTATACCGTAGCTGCAACTATCTAACTTTTTTTCTCATGTATCGATGTTTTTGTTGATTAATTTTTTTTCATTCTGTTTTTTATGTGCTTCCCCAAACCCTCACAGCGCCCATTACTCAGAGGTAGTTGACTTTTAGCTACTTTCTATGAACAATATATTGCTTTTGCATATCTGTATGCACGCACACTCGCATACATACTCGTATGCATATACATAACATTTGCATTTAGATACGTGTGTGTGTATGTGTGTACGCTTTATATCCGTTAAAGCTCTGGGCATTCTCGCTCGTCTGTTATACTGCAGCAAAAACTAATCAATAGTGTAATTTCTTTTCGAAAACGGACTTCCTTGAGTTTTTATTGTTGCTGTTGTTGTTGTTCTCTGTAATCTACTTCTTTTGTCTTTAATAAAATGAAATTTATGGCCAATTTCAAATTGCATTATCAAATACAATAAATGCATGCATATATTTGTTACAAGAGCAGACTTTGCATAGGCCAGCGAAAGCACTGCAGTTGCAGCAAATGCTATCTTCGGATCTTTAAATTTATCTTTCTCTTGTGTGTACAATGTATTAATACGTACATATGTACATATGTATATAGATATATGGATGTATGAATATACGCATATGAACATAAATTCGATTTAATTTAATTGCCTTGAAATCAATACAATATTCTTATCCGTCATCATCTCTTTGTGCAGCCAATAGTTAGATAAAGGCATTCATTTGTGACATTCAGTATTGGCATTAGCTCTTTTATGTATCTTTTGAATTAATTGACGTGTACATATCTTTATATGAGTATTTCTGAAGAATTAAATATATAATTTGCTTAATTCATATTCGATGTCTAATACGAGTATATAAAAAGCATTGATATTTGATAGCGCATACTATTTCTCACATATTAAGACACCGGTTAAAGCCATTCTTTCGATTTGGATCGAAGGCTTTCGCCGATCAATAAAAATTGATGTAATAATTATTCTAATTAAAATTCAAAAAACAAAAGAAAAACACTTGAGTACACACATGTACATATATCCATAGCAATCCAAAGAAAATACAAAAGCCTTTCCCACTTCAATTCATGAATTACTCAAATAGTTTGAAAACTTGTCCGGTTTCCCTAACTCTTGGGGGCGTCATGTAATCATAGAAGTCCTTCTGTCTTGTCTCTAGAAATCTTTAACAACCGGTAGATCAACCTCTATTTTAAAACATTACAGAAGCCTGGAATTTCAGATTGAAAGAGTTTATGACTTAAAGTACTTGCAACCACGTTTTTGTCATGTTTCTATTTGAACATTTCAAATTCAAAGTTAATCTCTCTAGTAACGGTTTCTCACCCGATCCTCGCTTGTAGCGGTCATTGCGAAGAAAGAGGAGCTCGGAGTCAGTGACTCGTATTATTAGCGATAAAATAATAAACTCTAATAATTTTACCGGGTCTAGGTCAGGACCCATCATCAGATAAGGAGGCAATGCCCCTAAACGATCTCATAGTCCGCTTAGTTAAGCATGACTTTCAGTGATATAGAGGATGCAGTGGGAAGAGTCCAACTGTTGCCTATAAGACTGTCACATTGTACCCCTAGAATCTGCTTTGCTAACGTGGTATCCTCGAGAGTTTCCATCAACATATAGCGACTATATATAAGTAGTTCATCGATCGTGTTTTAGAGCCGAGTTAAACGAGTTCATCGGCTCCTCTTTGACTGGAACCCATTTCAATTGCCTTAAGCTCTGTTTTCCTCACAACACTGCGACAACTCTCTACTATCGTTATCTCCGCTGACGCTAAGTGCTTATTTTAACTCACACTTTGCGCTTTCATTTCACTTAATCACCTTAATATTTAACTATAATTCTCAATAGGTTCAGGAAAATATCGCTCACTAGTAGACACTTCTTAATCCATATAGGCTTATATCAAATAACTACTGAAGAATATTTGTTGCTCTCTTCTTTCTCGCTTAGGAAATCATTCACATTAAGGAAACCATTGCTCTTAAGCAGCACTTAAAATACTACGCAAATTAAAGACGAAAAAAAATTTAAATTATATCCTGTGTTGCATCTGGTTGAGTTTCACTCAAATGCCTTTTAATTAAATTTTAAAAACACTTCATTGCACATTCTGCAACATTCTTTGCGTGCGAAATTTAAGCCATCTGCACAAATACGTACTAGAATAGAAGTCCAAATTATTTATCATTATTCTTTAAGCATTTCAAAAATCATACTTGCTACTTGCGAAAAGAAAAAACGGGAAAAACATATCACTCGCAAACTCAACTTCGATTCAAATGTTTGACTTGGCAGCTGACAGCTTGGAAAAGGATGTGTATGCTTGCCTTGTTTTCACTCACCTACTATTCTTTTTTGTTTTTTTGACTACTCGATTTATCATTTATGCTGACATTCCAATGAAATGCGCACACAAAAAAGTGCAATGAGCACAAAGTGAAATGTAAACAACAGAAGAAAATAGCAAATAAAAAAATAGAAAAAATTGAAAATAAATAGAAAACATGCAATGCATTGGTGCTGCTGGTATCGTTGGTATTGGAGGTGATTGGTAAAAAAGTAAGCAAATATTTTTATATGCACTTGTACAGCTGCATTTGTGTTTGTGTGCATGTATGTACACTAGGGTGACAATTAAATGTATGGAGTAGTTTTTTTTTCTTTATTGTTTTGGTCTCAGTGTTTTTTTGTGTGTAGTTTTATTTAAAAAAAATTCTAGTAAAATTTCAAGGTCGTAGGAAGAGGATTAGGGGGCGCGTCGGCCCCCCAAAGTTACACAAAATACGTTTTTTCACGCAAATTCTTACTTTGACTGCTTGTAACTTTCTCTGTGTTTTTTTTTTTTAAACATTACTGGCGAAAGATGTTCATTAATATGTCTACAATAACATCTGTCAATAACATTTTTGTCTAATGTTAATATTTAATGAAAAAAACTTAAATATAGGAGAAAAAGTACGCCTCAATGTCGATTTATTATACTTAAATAAAATTACTTATATGATTCAAATTTTGGATTTTGTTCAGATTTATTTAATTAAAGATTCATATAGAAAATTCCTTATGATTTACGTAAGAGTAGCTTCAACAATTATATACAGTAAGACCTCGCTAGTCCGAACTTCAGACTTTTTTTGTTTACTTTTGTTTTCAAGTGTAAGAATTGTCTTTAAAAGTTTGCTTCAAATTTTTTTTGCCTGTATGCTGAAGCGATCTATAATATTGACAATTGTGACCGAGAATATTCCCGTTACAACCTCAACAATATTATTCTCAATGCTTGCGTAAGCTACCGACAAAAAATCAGCACCAATGTTTCTCGGAAAATAGATTCTTATTTTACAGTTATATGCAGCAGCCGCAAACATTTTTTAATAGCATAAAATTTGCAAAAAAATCATTCGAAGTGAATATTTGAATGTGAAAAGTCGAAAATGTCTGCTAGAAATTTACGTGAACGCATATATTTAATTGGTTATTGTACCAACTCATTAACGGGAAGTAAACTACCCTCCAATATAGAAGTGTTGAAAGTTTTGTTTTTCAATTTACGTGTAGTAAAAAAAAATTTACGGGAAAGTTCAGATTTAGTTGTAAAAGAACTATTCGTGTTCTGGGAAAAAGCCCGCATTCCGGTCAAGGATAAACAACACTGCATTACAAATGTAGAGAAATTGTATAAAGAATGGCAAAGCTTTCAAAAAGATTCAAAGAAGACTTCTAATTTCCATAAGAGCAAAGTAAACACGTGGAAAGAAAAATTGGATATGCTTTTTGACGTGGCGCATGCAAGTGCATTAAAAATAATGTCGAATCAAGAAGATATTGATTTCTTGATAAGTCAACGAAAAACGGGGCGCCCAGGCTTTATGTATGGTATCGATTACGAAGAAGTACGCCGAGAGTGCCGACTTGAAGAACGCAACAACAATTTATTACAACAAGTGGAGCGGAATAATCGTGAAATTGCATTAATTGGTTCGTTGTATGTTATTGTTTATTTTTTATTTTCTTTAAATTAAGTTGTTTTTATTAGATGAAACTGCAGAGTTGCTGTCATCTGAATCTTCAGAGAATGATAACAGTTTTCCAGTTATGGAATGTGACCCACGTTGTAGTCAACCTCCAGCCAAAAAATGTAGGGGAACAAATAAAATACTAACACCAAAACTGGCGGCCGCACTCGATGTCTGTAAAATCAGTGACAGAAATGCGGTTCATCTAATAAGCGCAGTCGTTGAGCCTCTGGGTAATAATGTTGAAGATTATATTTTAAACCGAACGTCTGTACACCAGGAAAGGGAACAAATCCGTGAAGAAAGAATTTCAGCATTAAAAAATAAATTAAAATTAAATGAGCTCGACGCTATCTGCCTTCATTGGGATGGTAAACTTTTGCCGGCGCTGACGGGAAATGATAAAGTTGATAGGTTGCCTATAATAATATCGAGCGGTAAAGATGAACAGCTTCTTGAAATACCTGCACTTGATTCCGGTACTGGAAAAGAACCGGCATCCGCTGTATGCGATGCTATTTATGAATATGGTCTGCAAAATCACATCAAAGCTTTAGTGTTTGATACAACAGCGGTCAATACTGGGCGTTTCAATGGTACCTGAACGTTAATTGAAAATAATTTACAAAGACAACTTTTATGGTTACCATGCCGTCATCATATATACGAGATTGTTTTAAGATGCGTTTTCGAAGAAAAAATAAGCTGTTATGGAAGTCCAAACGTTAAAATGTTTGAGAAATTTAAAAATGCTTGGGCTAAGATTGATGCTAAAAACTATGAGTATGGCATCAACGATCCAACTGTCAAGACGTACATGAAAGAGTCTGCTGTTCGCATTATCGGTGCAGTAAATAATATCTTGGAAGAAAAACAACCCAGGGAAGACTATAAAGAATTCTTGGAACTCACTTTGCTCTTCCTGGGTCAAAAACCAGAAAAGACACATCCAAACAGCCTAATGTTTCGATCGCCAGGAGCTGTTCACCATGCAAGGTGGATGGCAAAAGCGATTTACTGTCTAAAAATATTTTTATTCCGTAACGAGTTCCAGCTTTCAGCAACTGAATTAAATGGGCTTCGTCAAATTTGTGTTTTTATTGCTGAAGTCTATGTCGAAGCGTGGTTTTCTGCTCCCTTGGCCATTAAAGCGCCATATCAAGATTTTTTATTTTTACAAAAACTTGAAAACTTCAAAAAAATTGATGCTGCTATATATTATGTTGCTCTTAAAAAGTTCAGGAACCACTTGTGGTATTTAAGCCCTGAGGCGGTTGGTCTTGCATTTTTTGACAGCAACGTATCCCTTTTTTCAAAACAAAAAATGGTGGCGGCTTTGGAAAATGATTTTGAACAAGAGCAAAACACAAAGCGAGCTACAATAAATGATAGAGAAATCTTTGAAATATTCCATGACGGAATTGAACAGTTCGTCTCTGCCGAAACAAAAGCATTATTTGAAAGATTTGAAATAAATACTGATTTTTTTAAATTAAACCCAGACAAATGGGAGCAGGACCAATCTTATTGTAAAGCGGCTGAACTGATGAAAAAATTAAATGTTACAAATGACACTGCCGAAAGGGGGGTTAAATTGATGGAAGAGTATAATAAACTATTTACCAAAAATGAACGCCAAAAACAATTTGTTTTAAAAATTGTTAGCGATTACCGCCATCGGTTTCCGGACTGTAATAAAAAGACATTGTCTCAAGTGCTTTAAACAATATTAATAAAAAGAGAAATCATATACATAAGTAGTTTTATTTAAGTATAATAAATCGACATTGAGGCGTACTTTTTCTCCTATATTTAAGTTTTTTTCATTAAATATTAACATTAGACAAAAATGTTATTGACAGATGTTATTGTAGACATATTAATGAACATCTTTCGCCAGTAATGTTTAAAAAAAAAACACAGAGAAAGTTACAAGCAGTCAAAGTAAGAATTTGCGTGAAAAAACGTATTTTGTGTAACTTTGGGGGGCCGACGCGCCCCCTAATCCTCTTCCTACAACCTTGAAATTTTACTAGAATTTTTTTTAAATAAAACTACACACAAAAAAATACTGAGACCAAAGAAAATATCACTTTCGAAATTAACTGTCACCCTAATGTACACATGTACATAGGTTTTTTTTTTTTTTTTTTTTTTTTTTCTTTGGACGTTGTGGTAGCTCGCTACCCTCAAGTGGCCCATCGAAACCAGGATAAGCCTGTTCAGTCTCCACTCCCCGCGGGACCACCGTTAGGTATTACTTCGCGGGGAGGGATGCGTTGAAGATACGCCGCCTTTGCGGTCCTTGCCGTCACTTCTCATTTCACATGACGGGCTTTAAAAATTCGTTGTTTCCGCGTTGATCTTTTCCACTTCTTCTTGCTACTGCCTTTCACGTGCACGCCTCGTACGCTCGCATATCCGCAGCTGCTGCATCACCTGAGCAGCCATGCTACATACGTCTTTCCAAGCTTCTTCACTATTCAGCATTAGTGTCACCATATTCCTCGGACAAGCCTGTGAACCGAGGCTTCTATTAAGTCTGCTTCTAAATACACTGAATCGCGGGCATATAAAAAATGCGTGTTCCGCATCTTCAATAGCGGGTGGTCCGCAGTGGTCGCAGTACGGGTCCTCTTCGTGTCGAAAACGGTGGAGGTAGCTTTTGAAGCATCCGTGGCCGCTCAAGACTTGAGTGAGATAGAAGTCAACCTCTCCGTGTTGCCGCTCAACCCAGTCTTTAATATTATGTATGAGGCGGTGTGTCCATCTACCATTGGATGCTTTTTCCCACCTTGCCTGCCACTGGCATATGCTCCGTTGCCTCAGTGAATTTTTGTCCACACTTCCTGTAGTGCGCAATGGTTCACGAATTGCATATTGCTTATCACACATTTCTTGTGCAATGAGATCGAGTGGGCATAGGCCTGCTATGACTAGCGCTGCGTCTTCCGACACTGTTCTGAATGCTGAACATACTCTTAGCGCACAAAGACGGTAGGTAGCCTTTATCCCCCGAGTATATGAAGAACACTTGAAGGCGTCCCTCCAGACCGGGGTAGCATATAGCAGAATAGATCGGGAAACTCCTGTTAGAATTTGCCTTATCATTTGTCTTGGCCCACCTTTATTTGCCATTAATCTGGTTAGCGCAGCTGTTGTCGTTGCAGCTTTTCGGTTCGAGTACTCCAGATGGTCCCGGAAACTCAGACGGTGGTCTATAAGGACCCCAAGGTATTTTACGTAGGGCTTTGACTCTATCACGCTCGCACCTACTCTAAGTGCCACCTTTTCTACTCTCTTTCGGCTGCTTATTAGAACTGCCTCTGTCTTGTGGTCAGCTAACGTCATTGATTTTGAACTTAGCCACCGTTTCACTACTTCTACTGATTCTTCCGCAATATTAACGACCTCCCTTAGAGTTTTCGCTGTCACTACGACTGATACATCATCCGCAAAGCCTATTAGCGTTGCGTTTTCATCAACCCTAGTCCGTAGGATGCCATCGTACATGATGTTCCACAGAAGGGGTCCAAGTACGGATCCTTGTGGTACTCCAGCCGACAATGCGTGATCAATAGTGTGATATTCGGTATCATACCGCAGTGTTCTATCTGAGAGGTAGCTCGAAATAATTGCCTGTAAGTAGGGTGGCACCTCTAGAGCGTGGAGGGAATTTAAAATTTCTTTCCAGCTTGCACTATTAAACGCATTTTTTACATCCAGGGTTACCACCAAACAGTATTTTTTTGTACCGCCAAGCCACCGCTTACCAGAAATGGCCTCTTCAGCGATTGCTTTCACAGCATCTATGGCGTCTGTGGTTGCACGTTTTTTCCTAAAACCGTACTGATTTCTTGACAACTGGCTGTCTGTGTCCTCTTCCAATCTGTTTTTGATTATATGTTCAAGCAGCTTTCCGGCGGAATTGAGCATACACAGTGGACGGTATTCAGCAGAAGAACAAGGGTTTGCACATTTTGGTATGAGTACCAACTTTTGGAGCTTCCATATTTTTGGAAAGATTCCCTCGCGTAGACAAGAGGTAAAGACGCTAGCAAAAATCCTCGGGTTGCAGGCGATCGCCTTTTTTAGGGCAACGTTTGGGACACCATCAGGTCCTGGCGCTTTCTTAGTGATAATCTTGCTCCCCGCGCTTATGACCTCCTCCACAGTTACCGCCGGAACATTACCAACCGCCTGTTCGGCGTCCTCTCGTGCAAAGTTTGAATGAGAGGGAAAGAGGTCACACACAATTTGTGCAAGAAGCGAAGGGCAAGTTGGCTGGGCTGAATGCTTAAGTTTTTTGAGTACGATCTGATCCAAAAGGGTTGTTATTTAGATCGTAGCAAAGTTCGCCGAATATTCGTTTTTTGCTATCCTGGATAGCTTTCTTAAAAAGTTTGCGCTTTTCTTTGAAATCTATCCGAAGTTCTACAGTTTGTGCTGTATTTCCTGAGCGCTGACATGCTCTTCTGGCTCTATTGCATTGCTTTCTTAGTGCTGCTATCTCGTCGTTCCACCAGTACACTGACCTGCGAGCCCTGTGTCCGCTTTGGCGCACCATAGCTACGTCACAAGCCCTTGTAATGGCTTTCATGAGTCCAGCCGCAGCATCTGCCGCCGATCCTGAGGTTTGCGCATCACAAAAAGCTACCTCGAATATTTTTTCGTCGAAGGTTTTTAATTTCCACCCCATCGCTCGTTTCTGAGGTGCTATATCCGCGTGTGTTTTTTGAATATTTATGACGATTGCCTTGTGATCACTATGTGTATAGCAGTCACTGATATGCCAGCTTGTGTCCCTGCTCAGTCCCCCACTTATGAAAGTCAGGTCGATAACGGAGCCCGCTCCGTGCCTTTCGTAGGTGTTTTTAAAACCAGTGTTCAGCAAAATCACATTCAGCGTAGCCAAGGAATCAAGCAGTTGTCTGCCCTTTGCATTAGTTCGCCTGCAGCCCCACTCCATTGCCCAAGCGTTAAAATCCCCTGCAACGAGGGCCATGCGCCTCGACCTAACGTCATTCGCCAGCTCATCAATAATGGCTGAGAACTCATTCAAGTCAGTGCTCGGTGGTATGTAGCAGCTATAAACATATAAACTGTTTATTCTGGCACATACAAACCCGCTCGTAGAGGCAGTTGTTATAAGATGTTGCGGGGTATTGTTGCAACTCCATATCGCGCATTTGCCTGTTGTATTAGTAACCCATGAAGGATCCTGTTCATTTTTATATGGTTCGCTGAGAAGTGCGAAATCAATGTCTTCTTCATATACTGTTTGTTTAAGCAGCTCCTGTGCCGCTTTGCAGTGATTGAGGTTTAGCTGCAGGTACCTCATGATTGTCGTTGTTTAGCGGCCTTCTGTATTGCTTTTGCCCGTCGAAAGGCAACACAAAAACGACTTCCTGCTACGTGGCTGGTCCTGATTTCACCCTGTTTAGTGCAGAGAGAGCATGTCGGGCTGTTAGCACAGTCTTTAGCTTTGTGATCTTTTTCACCGCACCTGAAGCAGAGAGATGTACGATCTTCTGCGTTCGTACATTTCCTAGCCACATGTACATAGGTGTGTATGTGTGTGTGTAATGAAAAATGTTTAAAAATGTTTAAATTGTACATGGAGCTGGCAAATCGTGAGCAAATATGGTGCAGTTTCTAGCACATCAAGCAGTCCGTTGGCGTGTTGAATGGGAATTAATAGAGTTGCCAAATCGCTTTTAATTTTTTGCAATGTAATTTTATTTTCTTTTTAATAATCTTTTTTACTTAGTAAACGTTTTCAGCATATTTGATCATCTTAATGAAGTATAAACTAGTTGGGTAGGGCAAAAGTGGGTATTGATGCTTTTTGTGCTCGTATTAAATTCTTATGGAAACTTGCTTGCCCGATTACGATATATCTTCTATCTGTTACAATCTACTTATGTAGATTAAATAATTGAAAAAATATGTTTTAATTTTTTTATTAAAATTTTTTTATACATGTTATTATTATTTTTCTATAATCCAAAATAAAAACATTTTATAGTTTTAAAAGAATTCCAAACTTACAAAAAAAATTGTATTATAAGTAAATTTTATAACTTTTATTTTGCTGTGTATTTGCAAAATTTGACTCATTTTCATCCTTATGTATATAAAAATTTTATATCTAATTAAAAATCGATTTCTTTTTATACTCGTACCAAATTTATTTGAGCTTTTAAATAGTATATCTGTATTATTTTTGAAATGCTATTCTAAAATTTTTGAAAGTTTTGAAAAAAATTTCTTATTTTGATAAATAATAAAAACAAAATACCAAATTCAAACCTTAAAAAAAATCAGAAATTTAGATGTTGATACAAATTTCCTTTAAAATGTGAAGAAACAAGGTCTGATAAAATATCTTATTCACGGTTTGACGCATTTTATTCAATGTAAAACAAATTGTTACTAATTAAAATCTACGAAGTTAAATATCTGATTTTTTTAAATCTGTTTAAGAATTTTTAAATTGAAAGCTTAGTCGAATTTAAAGTTTTGATAAAATTATAAAATTTGGTTAATAAAAAAAATATAGAAAATGAGAGAACATTAAATTTTGAAAGACTGCTTTGCTTTCTTAAATAAAAAAAAAATCACATTTAAAAATTATAAATTTGCTTTCTTAAATAAAAAAAACTATTTATATTATTTATAAATTTAAAAAATATTTGAACTTGAAAAATTTGGTAAATCTGCAGGCAGATCTAAACTGAACAAGATTAATGCATTTTTTTAAGCAATTTATAAAATTTTTTTAAGGAAATCAGTTTTTTGCTGAAGGACAGACGTCTACATCACTTATTATGTGAGTATTACCTAACTATGTGTATGTTTGTGTAAACATGGAATTACATTTCTAAACCCTCGTTTGAAAGCTCGCTGAACGTGTGGGGCGTTCACACAAACACTTCCATAAAATGACTCATACACGAACTTATGTATGTGTGTGTGTAGTACATACTTTCATTCAAATAAAATTTGTAAACAGGGCATAGGTGGCTATGTTTTCACTTGCCCCAAGTGGCTAACAGCATTTCTGAGCATTATCCTTGAATTGGCAAATTGTCTATCTGCTAAACTAAATTCGAAGTGGGTAAATGGGCAAACAGAGAATGGGGCGATCGGTAGGTTGGTTAACTTTCTGGTTGGCTGGCTGGCTGTTTCGTTCTTTGAGTGTGTGGCATAACGGATGCGGCAAACGGGGGGAAGGTATGCCAGTTGCGCGCGTGTTAAGCATATTTAGTTCATTTATTTAAAATTAGATTCGAGCATGGTGGGGTAGAAATATACTGGGTGAACGGTAGTACAAAGCGTCTGCAGGGGGTTGGGAAAAAGTGTTGCTGTTGTGCATATACTACATACATATATGTATAGCTGGCTGCAGTCAACCAAAAGCCCACCAGCAACTATTTGGCATGCAAGTGCTCCAGAACGCTGAGTGACCAGGCGGCAATGGGAACAAACAAATATGTGGAAATACATACATATCTACTGAGATCGGTATATGTATACATATTAACTTTTATCGATATTGTGACAGTGTTTTGGGTAAACTATGCACAAAGTTTTTTAAGAAAAAAAGTCAGAGAATTTTTTGTAGATATATTAATAAGAATATTTAGAAAAACTCATCTAATAACAATTAATTCAAGTTTTTTTTTTAACGAATTGAAAAATTTTTATATGGCTTTTTTCGTATTTTGGTGTTTTGCCAGTACAATCGAGCAATCGATATATGGATTAAAAGGGCATGACAGTAGGTAGCAAAATATTAATATTAAAACTTTAAAGCGCAAAATGAAAATAGTGAAAATTTTGGTATTTTTTTTTTATTAATATCTTTGGATTTTAGTAAACATAGTTTTTATAGTTTTAAGTGAAAAAAAAATATTAAAACTATTTTCGTTATCGAAAAAATCTCCTTTTTTTAAGTTTGAAAATTGAAATTGGAACTAACTTAATTTAAAATTTAAGAGGTTTTTGTTCTTTTCTCTGTCAGGCAGAAACGAGACAACGCGTGCAGAAAACAGCACTCAGACTTCATGCCGTCCATTGTACTGTTTTCATGTTCCTTTTAATCTGTTTTAAATTTGCAGGATTTACGGATAAATCTTATCAGATTTTGGGGTGTCAAAGAGTCAGGTGTTCGTCTCTCAATACGTCGCGACCAAATGCTTCATACCTAGTTTTTGCAAACGCGGAGCAGAAGCAGAGAAAGTATTCCGCGGTCTCTGCCTCTTCAAAACAGGATGAGCATATGGAGTTGTCACCGGTCAGCAGACAAACAAGTTGCCTGCAGTCTCGCCTGTTAAGCGAGAGCAAGTGTTTTGATAGTCCTTCTGAGATTGAAGGTAACATGAGTTTTGCTCATCTGCAACCTCTCGACGCCTCCCAGTAATTGCTGAGCGAAGTATTCACCTAGTTTCTGATGGTGGCATCGATGGCCGAAGGAGGGAGTGCTATAGCTGGTTGCGGGTCGAGAAACACCTGATCCGAGCCAATTCTGGCCAAATCTTCTATAAAAACTCCTAACCCAGAGTCAGTTCTGGAGCCATTAGTAAAGATTCGACAACGGGTAAGACCGGGCTAAGTGTTAGTATTGAACCAGCATTCAGCCTCAGGCAACTCAACGTTATAGAGTCTCATAAGCAAAGGTAAGGGTGGCGTACTATCCTCTACAAGCTTTGGAAGATTTTACTGCAATTCGGAAGACCGCTGTTCACCGTTGTGCCGCTGGTACCGTTGCACGATGTTTGCTGCTTTGGTGTAGCTCCAAAACCGAGTTGATTTGAGGCAAGCCAAATCGAGTTTGAATTGAGTTGGGTCTTGTGCACAGTTTAAAATGCTAGTACAAATGATTTGGGACAAGCAAACACATGTAGGAGTACGAGTATGTATACATATGTATATACGAGTGCATACGTAAGTATTTAAAAATGTACGAACATGTGCCAGTCCGAGGCTGTGTGCCTATGTTCATTTAAATATGTGAAAGTACTTGTTGTTTTTTGCTCATTGTCTTTCATTTTCGTGTCGTTACTTCCAGTTTTTATTTCGTATTTTATTTATGCTTTTGCACTTACATTCCCCATCTTGTCTATTTCTATTCCCATTTTGATTTTTGATTAAGTAAACTACAATTTCAACGAAGCACCAGCAGGAGTCGCACAGCATAACAAAAAGGCAAGAATGAAAATGAAGTGGCGCCACATACATACATACATATACATATAATAGATTTGTTCATAATGCATGTAATTTTGTACATACATATATATGTATATAATTCCATATTGTTCTTGGGGTGATTTTATTTACAAGCGTACTTAACTGTATTTGTGTGTGTCTGCCAAAATGAAGCGCCCTAGCATGTCTTGAATTTTATATCAGCATTTGCTGTCATTGCACTAACGATGCCTGGTACCCTGTTCTTCTGTCTTTCTGTCTGTCTGTCTATCCAACGCTCACTCACGGACTCGTCATTTTGCTGAAATGCTTTTGGCCAATTTTATATATATTTATTTACTTTTCCTTTGCTTGTGATTTTTTTTTAAATAACTAAGCTGTTATTGTTTCATTTAAAAATGTGTCCCTTTCATTAATAAAATTGGGTAAGCAAAACTTATTTAGATTCTCGCGAATGCTCAACCACGAGCGATAAATATATGCTAGAGAAAATTGCTATGGTTTTAAGAGTATGTAAGTTTTCTTTTTCAACTTTTAATAGTTTAATAAAGTTTTTAATGAATTTATGCATTAACCCTTCCACGACACCATTCACCAATACCTTTTCGTAACATCCTTGGTATAGCTGACCCACTGGTAATAATGCTGCACTTAATACTAAAAGTATAGCAAACTACTTTAAAAATATGAATGATTAAAACTTGTTTTATTTTACAGTTATTTAATAATAATTTTGTAATTTTGAACAGCGATCCAATAAACGTATCGTTGCATTTTAATCACATCTGTATTGTTTTACGATACCTTTTGTCACAATGCACAGATATTTTACAACAGCCTTTCCCAGCAGTTTGAACTGATTAGGAAAAAGTTGGATTTTCAGTCGTTGAGCCACCCATCATGTCGGTTATTGCATTTCTAGTATTTGATTGAGCTATAATATTTTTATTGTTGCGCGAGTTGCTTGGAAAGAAAATGTAAGCATTCACGCCTTCCCTCCCTCTTCTTGGATATATGAAAGCCATTGTATATAATGTTTGTAGCTAAGGCGGCCACCTCTAGAATATTAAAAAAAAACGCTTAAGGCCAGCGACGAGTTCTGCGTCATTTGATTCATTGAAGAGCGATGAATTAATTTGGAACGCAGATTTCGACGTGATGAGCTATTGGACAAAAGGTCTTTGCAAGTGAAAGTGTTGTAAAAAAATTATTACCCAAACTGTTTGACAACTGTAAACCGGTGAGCTATTCGCATCACATCATCATCTCCGACGTTTGCTTGTTGTTGTGGAGCTTCAAGAGAATAGAAATTAAGTAGTTGTAGCCTCTGGTTCAGTGTCCAGACGTCCACGAAAGTTGGGAAAGTTTCTCATTGCCATTCACCTGGGAGTGGCCAGAGCGATTCTTCGCCGTAGAGTACTGTCGTTCACTCCGGAACACAAACATCTCGCCACAATCCGCATTAAGGTGATATTTTTTAACATATCCCTGATTTGTGCCCATGCCCCGACGGAAGAGAAGAACGATGGGATCAAGACCGCTTCTACGATCACCTCGACTACACGTTCGAACGCTGCCCCCGGCAGCCCTGGTCCACCAGTCGGAAAATTTAATCTCCACGACGAAACGTCCGATAACGGATAGAGACTGATCGACTTCGCCGGGGCCCTCAACATGGTAGTCTGTACTACCAGGTTCCAGCATAAAAAGATACATCAGGCAACGTGGCTGTCTCCAGATGGTAAAACACGAATCCAATCGACCATATTGTGATAGACGGAAGGCGTGCGTCCAGTGGCCTAGATGTGCGCAGCCAAGAATTTGCACGCGTCTCTGTGCGTTAAAAGCGCGCAGAAATGGATACATGGAAAGCTCGACGTCGGAAAGCTGCTATCACAACAGACATCCATGCACTTCGCACAACGCAGCAATATTTCAGAGCAGTGGAACCACAACTCCTGCTCTTTACGTACCGCCGCTGAACAATTTATAGGTCTCCAGCGAGCCCGAAAAAACGACTGTTACGATGAGGAATGTCGCGTTGATACGTAACGGAAAGATGCTGCCAGAAGAATTCGAGACGTATTTTTCGTGGGAAGAAAAGAGAGGCCGAAATGCGTGAGTGCGGAGAGACTGAAATAGTGGCCGACAGGAAAAGCGCCCGAAAATTCTTTTAAGAAGCACGACGGTTAACAGAAGATTTTAAGACCTGGGCAAATTCCTGTAAGAACGACAACGGCTACCTAGTGACCGACGTCCAGGATATACTTATTTTATGAAGGGAGCACTTTTCCACACTACTCAGTGGTGGTAGCAAAGACCACTTCGGAGAAGATGATGAACCCGAAACCCCAATCAATGACGACGAAATTGATGTTTCTTTACCCGACTGCAATTGTACGGCTAAAGAACAACAGAGCCCCCGGAGCTGATGGGCTTCCAGCTGAGTTATTCAAATACGGTGGGGAAGAATTGGTAAACCGCATGCACTAGCTTATCTGCAGAGTATGGTCGGACGAATGCATGCCACAAGAAGGGAGCTACTGCAATTCGCGCCAACTATCGCGGTATCAGCCTTCTTAACATCGCGTATTGTGTGAGACCCTAAAGCCCATAATCAACGAACTGATTGGACGTTATTAGTATGGCTTTGTACCTGGTAAATCTACCATCGACCAGATATTCACAGAGCGCCAGATCTTGGAAAAGACCCAAGAAATAAGAATCGACACGCACCACCTTTTAGTCAACTTCAAAGCCGCTTCCGACAGCACAAGAAGAAGTTGCCCTAATGCCGAAATATTTGCATTTCGTATCCCGGCAAAACTTATATGGATATGTAAAATGACGTTGACCAACACCATCAGCTCCGTCAGGATCGGGAAGGACCTCCCCGAACCTTTTGATACCAAAATAGGTTTCAGACAAGGTGAGTCTTGGTCGTGCGATTTCTTTAACCTGATGTTGGAGAAGATAATTCGAGCTGCATAACTAAATCGGTTAGGCAACATCCTTTATAATAGTGTGTAATTACTAGCGTACGCCGATGACATTGACATCATCGGCCTTAACAACCGCGCAGTTAGTTCTGCCTTCTCAAAACTGAATAAAGAAGCGAAGCGAATGGGTCTGGGATAAACGAGGGCATCAAAGAGACAGACGGCACATTCACGACTGGGTTCTACCATGACTTTTGACAGTTATAACTTTAAAAAAGTAGAGGAATTCATTTACTTAGGAACCAGCATTAACATTAACAACAATGTCAGCCTCGAAATCCACAGAAGGATCGATCTTGCCAACAAGTGCTACTTCGGACTGAGTAGGCAATTGAACAGTAAAGTCCTTTCTCAAAGAACAAAAACCATCATCTATAAATCTCTTATTATGCCAGTACAATTGTATGACGCAGAAGCATGGACAATGAAAACATCTGATACGAGGGCTCTGGGAGTGTTCGAGAGAAAGTTTATCCGAAAGATTTATGGGCCTTTACGCCTTTGCGACGGCGAATACTTCATAAGGTGGAACGATGAGCTGTACGAGCTTTATAACGACATAGATATAGTGCAGCGAAAAAAGATCCAGCGGCTTCGGTCGAATGGATGAAAAGCCCTAAAAGTATTCGACGCAGTACCCGCTGGTGGTAACAGAGGAAAAGGGAGGCCTCCTCTACGTTGGAAAGACCAAGCGGTAAAGGACTTGCATACCCTTGGTATTTCAAACTGGCGCCATTTAGCGAAATATAGAAATAAGTGGCGTGCTGTGCTAAGCTCGGCCAAAATCGCATAGGCGGTTATCGAGCCACTTAAGAAAGTAAGTAACCCTCTGAGCCACAGCTGAGTAAAAACTGAAGAAAAAAGCGCTCACTTATATCATTAATTCTATATATTAAAATAAATATTTGAACTATTTGAAAATTCGTTCCAAAATCCATCATTTCACACCGTGTCGGAAGCAAGAACAACTAAAGATCAGAATATAATTATATTATCGATTATTCAATAAAGTATAAAAATAGTATGGGTGAAAAAGCAGCAGCATGCCTGTAGCCTGTGGTACAATTCTACCAAGGATTGCAATGACGGAGTAGAAGCACATTGACCACGCCCACCCACGTACGAAGTATGTAAATATATATGTACTAAAAAAAGTTAATTTTATTCTAAAATGTCCACATATGGCATCCCTAAAATTTCAGCTCTGTAAATTCGTAAATAATATTAAAGTTTTGTGTTTCAAAACTAAATTGGAACAATTGCACCAAGGATGTCCCAGATCAACTGACGTTCATGCTTATCAATGTTTATGTGGTTGTTCTTCTTTTTTTTTTTATTTAGTTGGCCTTACAACTGCAACAATAATAAAAACCAACAATAATTATACAAGTACAAGTATGTAAAATAACAGTAGCACAATATTACAGCAAACATACATATGTGCATGTGTTTGTGTGTGTGTAAGCGTGTTGAAGTTGGCAACAACTGGCAACGCTGGCAGCAATAATTGAACAACAACAGTAACAAGAGTGAAAAGTTTTCGCATATTACTTGGAAAATACCATACTTTTTTAAGTTTTTTTTTGTGTTTTTCTTTCTTTGCATTTCCAAACAACACAACACAACACAACCAACTCACAGTTATAAAATATCATTTTATGCGCAAATTAATTGCAGATAGAATTTCATCATTATTGTTAGAGTCACCGGGAAGGCTAAGAGAGAAAACATAATAGCGGGAAATAAGTTAAGTAAGGCATAATGCTTTACTGGTAGGAAAAAAAATTAAAAATAATAATTAATGTACGTAGTACATACATATATGTATGTATGCATGTGTGTGTATGTACGAGTATGTAGTAGGAGAGAAAGAAAAGCAATGTGCGCATTAATGAGATGAATTAAACGCAGAGCCTCAATAAAAACAATGTTCAAGCTCAAGCTCACACATTTAAAAACACACACATACATACATATATACATACAAGCATGCATACATATGTACATACATAAATGCAAACACGCGTGCAAAGATATACATACATACATACAAACCGATGTAAATGTCTGTAGAATTGTATGAATATAAATGCGAAAATGTGTTTGCATGGAATATATTTTCACAGCAGAAAAGTCTGGGAAAGTTTTTGAAGTTCTCGTACAGTAGCAAATGAAGCGAAAACAATTCGAAATGAAGTTTCTAATTAGTTGTATTTCAATTGAAGAATTTCTGTTAATTCTAAAAAAAAGCATGGATAAACAAACGCTCTTATTTCTATAGAAACAATGAAAAGAGAATTTAACTAAACAAAACAAGCTGCAAATAATTTGCATTTAAAAAGTATTTTATACAGAAATATACATACATACGAGTTTATATAAGAGTAAAGTATGGTTTCACTTCTAAAGGATTATCAATACTCTTTCAGATTTATGTGAATAACAAGAGCTGACTTAAATTTTAATTTTAAAAATATCTCAATATTCAAAATAGGAATATTGACGATCTGAGCGTGATTCTAAGCATGACTTTATCTCTTTAAGCTCTTCACGTGCTTTTGGATTGGTACATTAACGATTATAGTATATTTTGTATTAATTATTCTGTTTATTGCATTGAAAGGTAAATTCTAAGTGAAAAAAACTATGACCAAAACTGAAGGAAGGCCAGCTCGAACCTGCGAAATCTAGTCTAAACAAATACTTCTTCCAAGCGCGACAAATTCACCATATCTTCAAATCTCTGTAAATTACCTTTTTTTTTGAAATACGTGAAATAACAGCTTTACAAGGAGGAAAATCACGATTTGGAATTTTATGATTTTTTTATGACTGTCTGCCAAATAAAATATTCAGTGATAAGACGGTTCGAAAACTTATCCTCTCCAAAGCACTGCCTAAATGCAACACTTCAGCGGAGTAACGGCTTCTAAACGCGTCCATTCAAAATTCTTCATCAAAACATGTGATGTAAAATAAACGCCAAAAGTTTCGGTTTTGGCGTTGTGCCGTAGTCAGTGTCTTGACAAGGAATGACGGAAAATCGTTCCAATATATCGAGCCATATTTGCGAAAATAACGTAAGCGCCAAAAACCAAATTTTACAGGAGACAGTATTTTCTAATTATTTTCGATTTCGTTAGGTGAATTACATTGAAATATAAAATGTAGCCTATTTTAGGTAACATATAAATAATATATCCGTTTCAAGGTTACATTTGTGCAAATTACACTTTTTTTGGCGCTTACGTTATTTTCGCTGCTAGTCTTTAGGAAGCATAGTTAAAAAAATGTCGTTTACGTTAAATGATTTTTATACAATTGTATTGTTGTTTTTTATTTTAAATGTATTTTTTTTTAAATTTATTTTGATCAATTTTACATAATATGTTATAAAAGTAATGATATATGTAAGTTTACAGACTGTAATAAAGAAATGAAATTAATTTTGTTTTAATCATCTTCGTCGGTTTCGTTTGAAGTGTCTCTGACTGCTTCTGATGTCTTAAGGCTACAATATTCCTCATGAAATTGGCTTGGAATCCTTTTTTTTCACAAAGTGATTTTAAATCATTAAACTTTTTTAAAGATATTTTTAATTCTTCAAAATATAAACGACTTGGCTGTTGTTGAAAACTCATATTAATACTTTTTTCAGGGCTGTTTTCAAAATACCCGTATTTTAATTTAATTAAAAGTTGCTGACCGCAGCAAGCTTAAATTTAGTTTATCACCTTTTAATTTTAGCACATTAGAAAGTAATTTCCAATTTAAAAAATTTGAATATTTTAGCGGTATGCATTCATATGCGAAAGGGTTGGTTCGTGCACTTCTAATAATTGTATGCCACTCACTAGGAGCCCACACTGTTCTACTCCGAGTAAACGATTCTATTGTGCTATGCACTGAGTCAACAGGCATCATTGTATGACCTGGCAACAAATATGTAATCTTAATAGATTCAACATATGTCGATAAATTTAAAAAATAAGCAATCATGGTCAACATGGCCTTATTACGATTTTGTCCTGCGCAACTTTCGCAATACAAACTTATTTCCCTAGAAGTTTTTCTTTCATCTAAAATTAAAAGGTATTTATAAATTTTTTTAAAATCTCAACTTTTCTGTCATCTGATTTATTATGCGGAATTTTTTTTTGGTTTTTAGTATTTGTTGTCCTTAAATTTAGCTTTAGGCTCCTCATCATTTGTTGTGAAATATTTAAGGATTTTAAAATGAATTGTTGACAAACTTTTAAATTAATTTCGCCAAAATTTATGAAATACTCATAGATTAACTGTCGTCTACTGTTCTGTACTCTCTGTCTTTTCACGTCCTTTTTCAAAATGCATAAGGCCAACCAAGACTTTTGTTTACTTTCACTCATTCCCCAGAAGTGTTCATTGAGGGCTTGCCGATCTTCTTCACTAAACTTAGAGTAGCAGTTATTACCGCATTTTTTATTATGACAGGGATTTATTTGAACACTTCTTGCAAATTGGATTTGTGAAATTTCGTTGCCTTTCCTTTGATTTTTGTAGCCCGTTTTCCAATACAAATCTCCTCTTCAACTTAAACGTGATCTCTATTTGACTCGCTTTCACTATCGCTGTAAGGCACAAGGGACATTGCGATAACCTTGAACAAAATATGTAAAAATTAGCAACTGAAAACTTGTAACATTCAACACTTGAACATACCACATTTTTCTAAGACATTGAACTAACACAGAAAATATTTATGCATAAATAACAATAAGTAATTTTTGCTTACTTTAGTGTAATAGTTTTAAATATATATACATACATATATATATACATATATGGTTTGAATGTACTGTATATAGTAGAACCAGTCACTTTAAAATCAGAAACTACACAAAAGAACAAATTTGCCAAGAATCAACTGAGTGATAAGATCAACGGGACTTTTTCGGTCTCCTTTTATATCTAATTCGGTTTCTTTTAATCTTAATTTGAACATTTCTTTTTACTTACAATTTTTGATTTTGTGTCGCTTACGTTATTTTCGCGGCCACAAAAAAAGGCGTGTGTCGTTTACGTTATAATTGACAGGCCGATATCTTTGTAAATATATACAATTAACTTTTGATATTTTTGGTGCAGATGCGGTTGGTGGTTGTGTACACATTTGCATAAAAAAAAAAAATTCGAGAAAATGTCGCTTACGTTATTTTCGCAAATAGGGCTCGATATGTACATCAAACCACCACCCTGTCGGAAATTCAGAAGAAAATCAAAATATAGATGAAGGAAAATTGTTCCAAAATTCAGTAGATCCGTACAAAATATACCAAAGTAGCCAAAGTGATAGAATAGCCGAAATGCATCTGTGAAAATTCGAAAAAGACGTTTATCAAGTAAAACTTCGAGGCAATAATGAAATGTTTGGAAGGTATGATACGTGCCCATATCACGAAATACTCAACGATAGTATAAAGCAAGGGACGGTTAATGGCAGTGGTGTTTGTGAGACTCACTGGCTTGGGTGTAACGTTGCTGCTTCCTCGCATAAAATTTTATTTGGTAATGCGAGAAGTTGTCATTTTTTTACTTCGGTTTATGCATTCCTTTACCTGTGCCCCTCTGGATGCTTCAGGGAATTTTTTCCGCGTTTTTCTCTATACTTTCTCTCTATACTTTCTCTCTATATCCCTCCCTCTCTCTCTCCCTCTCTCTTCTCTCTCTCTCTCTCTCTCTCTACGTCTCTTCACGGTATCTACATATTTTTGAAATACTGCTATCGTCTTAACTTGTTACATGCTGCTTTCGTCATCATCGTAGTCCTTCATTATTTTTGTTTTTGTTACGTTGATTGTTTGTAATTAACGATGACCTCTGGCTATGGGCCATTCAACTGGAAATGGCCAGCTTGTATGCATCCGAGTACATACATGACACATAAAACAAATCTTTCAAATTTTATACTCAAAATTATGTGTGTGCATGTGTGATATGTCACCGACGACCCCAACGACAAGTCAGGCGGTCATCTCGGATCAGGACACCCTGGCGAGGCTGCGTCAGTTTGGGAGGTTTTTTAAGCGGTGTCATATGTGTGTTAGCAGCTGAATACGATTATATACTCGTATAAACACGAACGTAACTCCTGCTCTAAGTATGTGTGCGTTAACATGTGGCTGCGTGTTTATAAGCTGTGATTGCTACACAAAAATGCTGCCGCTGCATGTCCAAGTTGTCCGTGTCTATTTTATTGTAGTTGGCTTTGTACTTGCTGGTTGTTGTTTTCCTCTCCATTTGTTTTTAGCTGTTGTTGGTGTTGTTGCCGCTGTCGATGTTGATGTCGACTTTGTTGGTGTCACCGATCGCCTGTCAAAACTGCTGTTGGTACTTCTCGTGTTGACTACCCTGCTTGCCGTGGTCGCTGCTGCTGCTCTGAAAGCTTTTACAGCTACATTTTTTTGCTGTTGCTGCTAATGCCTGCCGTTGTCCGACCATATTTCAAAAAGTTGCTCATTCTCGTCGCAAAAGCCATAAATTGAATGTATCCAGCATACACAAGTATGCACACACAAACGTGAGCTTGTGTGTCAACTGGCAGCTGCATGCTTTCGGGTTCATGTCACCTCATATGCAGATGAGCCAGCCAGTCAGCTAGCCAGCCAGTGCGGCGCTAGCCAAGAGTAAGCAACAAAAAAAAAGCATAAACTCAAGCGAAATGAAGGAAATCGACATCGCAACATATTAACCCATTTCTGTCGAGACATGTTGAACACAGCAGCAGTGCAACAGCGAAGCTGTGCACACTGGAACAAAAGACCGATGTGAATTTTGGAAAAACTAATACCTCAAAAACGCTCTAAAAAGTCATTAGGAATTCATTAATTTGACATCGGATTTTTGTGCTAAAATAAAAGCCTTAAAATATGCAGTATGCAATGAAATATTTTGTTTTGTTAGAAATTCAGTAAGGAGTTGTGCAAAACTGGAAAGTAGAAATTGTATACTTTATAGCAGGAATATGTAGAAACAGTATATTAACCATCTGATCCTTCAAAGTTAAAGAAATAAAAATTGTATCAATTCTTACAGACATGGTAAATCTATTTCTTAATTCAAACGATGTGAGTTCAAGTGTGGTTTATTAAGTTGTGACGCATTGTGGTGTGGTTAGTTTTGGTGTGGTGGATTTTGTTGTGGTCAGTTTACATATGGTGCGTTTAGGCAAGATAGACTTGGCTGTGAGAAGTTTAGGTATGGTTACTTCAGCTATGGTAACTTTGGATGTGGTGAGTTCAGATGCATTCGCCATTTTTCTTACTACATACCTCTGGCTTAGTAATTCCACTTTAAATAAAATTAAAAAGCAAACAAAATGGCATATTTTTAAAAAATGCGCCATAGTGCGGAGTGGCGGTCGGTTGGTCGGTTGGTCGATCGCTTGCTCGTTGCATTAATGAAACCGGGTGAAATGTGACAATGCGGCATGTTGAAGTTTCATTTCAGAAAATTGCAAAAATGCGCATATCCATGTTTTATGTACTTTTTAAGTAGTTTTTCGCCAACCACACACTCACACACATACATATGTACATACGTACATATCTGCAAACTTTGGCAAGTACGAAAAGTGTAGTATATACACATATATTTATGCGTTATGTCATGCCATCGGATATGTTGAGGATGTTGGTTGCCATGCTGCCGCTGTTGCTGTTGCTGTTGTTGCTGTGTTCAAGCGCTTGTCGCATGTTTAACATATTGCTAACATATATTCGCGTATTAAGAATCAAATAAATCGAAAATATTGCAACAGTGCAACTTTATAACACAGGTTTGCGAATGCAAATGGACGCGATTGAGTGTGTCATGCCGAATGAAATGTTGTTGTGTTGCAAGTTGATACGCATAATGAGTGCCGTGTGGCACAGATACAATCATGCATGAGAAACAATATAGTTTTACCTCTCATTATGCAATACAACTGCTGCATTCATTTAAATATATCTACATAGATAAATAACAAATTGTGTGCAGTGGCTGATGCAGTTGCATCGTACACAGTTATGTCTGCCCCATATTGCAATACCAGCATGTCGCAGGTATTGACGTCTTCATTAAACTCATTTCAATGGCGCCACATATATTTACGAGTGTGAAAGTTGGAATTACATACAACTCAGTTCTTAAAGATTATTCAGATGTGAGATGTAGGTTGCTCATACGCCCAGGTGCCCTCTCGCCTGCCAAGTAGTTAGCACAGTGAATTTGTTGTGCTGTGCCAATAACTATTTATCTGAAGTGATTTCGGGTATTTTTAATGCAATTCGGAGTTACATTAAGCCTTGAAGTAGCTGTGGAATAAACAGGTCTAAAAAGTAGAGTTTAGTAGCTTATTACATTCGCTAAACTGGTGATTTATTAAACGTTTTTAAATTTTAATTTATCAAAACATTTTTCCTACTCAAAAGCTCATTTTCCAGCAATAACAGAATGCAATCATATGCAGCACATTAAACAAAATTATTAAAATGAAAAATCAATTTATTTTCAAAAATTCAAAAAGGCGTCTAACAGGTACTGACTTTCTTTTTCTTTTAAACACATATTTTTGCAATATATATTTTTCACTTTTAAACCACAAATTAATCGAACTGCAATTTTTGTTTATTGCATGAAAATCAACCAACAAAAGTTATTTCTTTTTAATTACTCCACAAATAAGACTTGTTGATTTTTATTGCACTAAAAGTTATCAATAAAAATAAGAGATTGTAAATTTACTTTTTAGTTCTTGAATTACAAAGCTTACACTACTATTTAACACAACAAAAACGTATTTCGTAACTCAAAGTTAATGAGGATGGTGATTTCTATTGCGACTTCAAAACAAATAAGCCACCAATCAGTGATTGTTGTTAAATAAATCAGAAGCGATGACTGATTTGAATTTAGATTTACACATGCAAATAAAAGTCAGTTAAAAATATAGAAAAAAAGATGTTATTGCATTTATTAATTACAAATCGAATGCTATTTATTGCATGATTGTAAAGAAGGCGAAAAACGACTAAACTATTTGCATAAAACCATCAATAAAATTTTCAGTAATTTACGGCCTTAATAATGTTTTATATACTCGTAATGTTTAAATAATTTTTCAATAAAACGAAACTAAATTAATTCCACAATTAAAAATAATGTTTTGGTTATTTTTTTTTTCTTATGCGAAATAATAATAATAATAATTTTGGCGCGTACACTATATAGCTCAGTGTTTGGCCGAGCTTCTCCTACCATTTGTGGTGTGCGTCTTTATATTATACCATAAATGGAGGGACCTACAGTTTTGTGCCGACTCCGAACGGCAGATGATTAAGAGTTTGCTTGCCCTGACTGATATTCGAACCTCGAACTCACCAGCATATCGAGTTATAGCACTGAACGTCTAGTTATTTTTGTTATTCAAGACTTTTGTTTATAAAATCTATGTATAAACTGAAATGTGTCAGCGACTCTCATTTAAAAAGTCATAAATAATATTAACTAAAGAAAAACAGTGAATGTCTAAAGATTTTAAAAGTAATAACAAAATCTGCATTCTTGACTTTTATTTTTCAGTTTTAAATGTTTAAATTAATCATAGTAAGTTTGTATTAAAATATCGTAGATTTCAACTAAGGTAAGTGCACCTAAGTTGATGGTACTAAGGATTTTTCTGCTTTCTAAATTGTGTGACGTTTGGATAACCGGTTGAAAATTTAAAAATTAAGATATCCCCCTTAAATCAATCAATTTAGATGAGTTTCCAATAACTTTTAAGCCATAATAAATAGTATTATAATTTATATTAATATAATTAATAACACCTTCAAACGTCCCTAATTCCATGGCAAAAATTCTTTAATGTACCTAATTCCGGGTTATGCGTATATATACAGATTTTACGCTATTAAAAGGGAATACCTTACGTTTTAAACCTAAAATTAATTATTTTTGAAGCACAAAATAAAACTTTTATTTACAAAAATGTTTAATTCATTCCCGTATTTTAGAAATTAGGTTCTTAAGATTTGCTCACAAACAAAAGTCAGATAATAATTAAATAAAAATCTCTCACTGTTATAAAAAATTGTTAGGCTAAGACAATGCAGTTTGTATAAACAATTTAAAAAATTTTAAATCATTGAAAGCATAGACCTCTCGGCTTTTCATCAACATTCGTGGACTCAATTTTTTTCAGGACATCTGAATCATCGGATCTCGTAAAACTATACTCTGTGGAACGCAATTTTGCAAGAAAATTGCAAAAGTAACTGCTTTTTCAATATCAGTTTTAAAAATTGGCTCTTGTAAATTAATGCCACGCAATTAGGTGCTTCTCTTTTCACTGCTTGAACGTAAATGCGTGGTATACCACGGAATACATTTATTAAAAAATTAACCATTCGCTTAAATAAAACCGTAGCACGGAATTAGCTCAACAATTTCCTCTGGGTTTTATTTGATGATAAAATCGCTTCATGGGAGAAAGTTTTATAAAAAATTAATCAAATTAACAAAAATTTAAACCCTTATTCCGTGATAGGCTCGGAATTAGGTACATTGTAAACTAAAAATGTTCATAATTCCGTAAATGAGAAATATCAATTTTGAAATAATAAAATATATTTACATGTATTTAGATAGTACACAAATCAATTAATAGATGTTTATCGAATGCCAAAATCAAATAATAGTTCGAAAAAGTCTTTTGATTTAAATTTCACAGCCTTAAGAATACATACATGAGTCCTTTACATTTTGCTTACACACTTTCATATGACGTGCATATTATCTGAGGTACCACTTTTCAACTGCTCAATAATTTAAAAGTATTTACCATACGTACATTCAGAATTGAAATGATTACTCTTTAAAATTTCAAGTTTATTCTAGAATTTTTTTTTTTATGCATCATACTCCCAATTTCTTGTTTAAACAAAAAAATCGGAATGCCACGGGATTAGGTGCACTTACCTATAACGGTTACTGACACTTGTACCCGAATTCAGTAACTCGGTCTCATCTCAAGTCTCAATATGAGCTAAGGTTTTATTGCTTTTCCTCGCACGCACCTACTCATCACCAGGTCACTATTTACAGACTTTATTTTGAGACTATAGGCTTTATTTTAAAACTTATCTAAAATTGTGAGTTTTATCTCTATTAGAGATTGAGACAGCTTACTGAATTCGGGGGTTATTTTAATTATTAAAAAACATTGTTTATTCATAAAAGTCGTCAATTTCAATCATTAAAAATCAGCGATTTATGATATTGTTCCTTTTTTCTATAAAAATCACCAATTGTTGTTTTTTAAATTTACTTCATACATTTTTTTATTTTCTAATCAAATGATAAAGCATAAAATTAGTCATTGACACCTTTTTTTTTAAATCTTCAATTATAAAATAAATTAAATTAAATTCTCTAGCTTAAAAATAAACTTTCACTAATCACATAGATAAATTTCAGATGATTTTCCTCTCTTTCGCTACCAGTTCTTATCATTTTCATATTTGGGCCATTTACTACCAACATATCTTTACTTAAAGCTTTAATATTTAAACCATCCTTTTTGCCTAGGAAGCTTATTATTTTCATGAAGCTCTCCCTTCATTTTACTTCTAAAAATATTACGGATTTCAATTTTCCAATGAACAATTGTTTATTAATTCTACACTCTGGGGGCGATGAGCTACTGCTGCGCTGGTTAGCTTTCATATATGTATATATATATAAATATTTGGGATTGAAATGCATCTAGATGTGCTTTTTATTGAAATTTCTGACTTTTGTGCACACATTTCCCCAAATGGTTTTCATATTGGCCACACACACACACACACCCTTGTATGGACCCTTGTATGCACCTCTGAATGAACACATCGGCAAATAAGCAATTTCTCACATCTGCTATCTGTTTATTTCCTTCATAAATACAGCAAGTAGAAATTTCAAACTCCTATTACACTCGAAGTTGACCAGCTGCTGTTACTTTACGCAACAGAAGCAGCAACGTGATTCATTCAACTCAACCAAACCGCAGCTTATGCTCACACATAGATATGCACTACGTACGAGGATATTCATTACATTTGTGTTCAATTTAATATTAGTGATTCATTTTGATAAATTTGGCAATATGATTTCATTTAATTTGTTTAATTTTTCGTTCCATTAAAACTTATGCCCATATTATGTATGGAGACTAGTGTATAGCTGCCGATCTACTAGAAATAGCTACTAAAACCGTCCTTCGTATTATGTATGGCGATTGATGTCATTATAATTATTTTATACTAATTTACATTTTGAAATAATAGGGAACTTCGTTTAAATGTAAAAGAGAATTAACATAAAAAAATATAAAGATCGTTTCAAAAGGGAAACATTCGGGCATGTGCTGCAATTCGTTTTCGCATGAATTTGTCAGCGAAAACGTGCTGACATGTGCTGAAATTCACGGTTCCGTTTTTGTTTTCGAACATCAAATCGCAACGATCTGGCGTTTGCCAGAAATTGAAAACGGCATTTTTTCGCCATTTTCAAATCGGTCGGCTGTCGGTACGTGAAATTACTGTAGAGCTGGCAAAAACCCAAAATAAGTTAGTATTTGGCTTTTTTTGTTAAAATGTATTAAATACATAAATACAATAGCTCGCTGAAATCCCCCTTCCACCAGAAACCTCAAAGTCGCTGCTAACTTAAGCTCAACAGGTGTTATTATTATTGTTGTTGGGGAGTTAGCACTGCGGCCTTAATATCTATTGTGCTCCCTACTTGGATTAAAGAATTTCCTTTAGACTAACCTCCGAGATAAGTCTTAGTATTGAGCCTAAGTCTCTGGAAGTTATCCGATCGTCCGTAATTAGATATTCTCCTAGACATTTTTGGCGTTTGTGCATCAATGCAGGGCACTTCTCCAGGGCGTGTTTCTCTTCCCTGCAGAATCTGCAACGTTCTTGCGAATATATTCCCAGTTTACTTAGGTGATAATTCAGCCTACAGTGTCCTGTAAGAATTCCTATGATCATTCTCAAGTTGTTCTTTGATAAGTCCATGCATTCCCTAAATCTTGTTTGGTTGTACCTACCCAAAAGGGATTTGGAATGTTTCAGACCTGGTAGATTGTCCCAGTGTGATTTTCTGATGGCTTCCTCATCTTTCCTCGTAGAGGCTGATAATGCCCTTTCCCTAACCCTGGAAAAGGTTCGGGACCTATAAACGAGGTGTATGCCCCCTTTTTTGTGAGAATGTCCGCGATTTCATTTCCACAGATTCCAGCGTGAACTGGCACCCAAAAGACCCAGACCCGGTTCGTTAGGCCAAGTGTGCTCAGCTTATCAAGACACTCCATCACCAGTTTTGAGGTTAGCTGGTAAGATCTGAGGGCTCAACAGGTATAGTTGACTGGCTTATTAAAGGCTTTATATCTCTAATTACATTTTGGAAGCTTCTTTATTTATTCTGTAGTATGAAATAAAGCTAAATTTTGAAATTGTAAGTTAATGGCGGCGAAACAACTTTATATACGCACTTACACTTCCTCAGGAAGGTCCACAGGATTGTAGCGGTCTCTCAGAATACGTCGCACGAGTTTTTCATTATTTTTCCAGTCATTTTGACTCATTAGATAACTACAAATAGTAAAAACGCTCATTTCTTACAAAAATCTTTTATTCACCATTAACTAGCAAAGTCTGTTGCATTGGAAACAGCTGTTTCTAACCTAACTTCGAACATAACAGATATCGTATGAATTCTAGCACACCTCATACTAATTCGTGGGATTTACAATTTCGGTTTCGGAATGAAAGCGATTTCCAGCACCTGGCTGATTTACATACTTTCAGTAGCCGACAGCTAGTAGTAGGTTGCCTTGCGTAATGGAAATTCTAGTATATTTGCTCAACGGCTACTAGTGTCCTGCTAGTCTCTATACATATAAGGGGTATTAGTTCATTCTCTAACGAAAGTCTTATAAACAAAAGTGGTTAACTTTCTTTTTTATTGCAGTAGTTTTAGACCATTTTAGAGTTTGCAGTTTTAATTAAATTCAGTTAAATTTTAAAAGTTTCAAGGCCTCAAAATTTCTGCTGATTTTTAAGAATTTTACATCTATGGCCAAACAAGTATCACACTCGTCGAAAGAAACCAATTCAAAGAATCAACTTTAAAATATTAAATTATGAAAATAAAACTCATCGATAACTCATATCAAAAAAAAAAATGTCTGACTTACGCTATGTTTTGGCTGCTCTGTTTACTGCTTTACTCAGTTCTGTTATGGTCGTATGATAAAATCCATGTTGGTATTTCAACTGAGAAGGAACATTAAATTTAACACGAATATTGGGATTTAAAAAAGCAATCCGCGCGATTTGAGACAAGCGACCATAAGCATAACCGTGAAACCACTCAAAACCTTTGCAAAAATCCATGAATTGTGTTACGAACTACTACCTTATTCAGCATATTCTCCAGATTTAGTGTTAAAAGGAAATTATTTTGAGAAATAAAGCACTTTTTTGCCGAAAAAATATTTTTTACTCAAAACCAAATTATCAAACTGCCCTTGTAAAATATTTGTAAACAAAGGGCATCAAATTACAGAAATGGAATCTTCGGATGTGTGTTTGTGAAATAACACTTCTTGCCCGATAAATTCCCATGCTTTTTGTGGAATTATTATTTTATTTTATGCACATACTTTTAAAACATTTGTAAATGTATTTTCAGAAAAATTTGTAAATATAAACAGATCAATTCTTTATTTGTAAGTAAATAACCAAATGTCAAATAAACTCAGAGTTTCTCAAAACCTCAAACTCGAGTTTACGACGCAGTCAGAACATAGCATTATTTTCATTCTAAAATTTTAAAAATAGAAAATTTCAATTTATGTTATCAAAATTAAAATCAGAAACACCAATTTTTTGTGAAAATATTGTTTACTAAAAAATAATAACAATATATACCAGCCAGGGCCGTGCGGACAGGAAGCGGGGTTTTGGGGGTTGAAACATCCCCTCTCCCCCGGGGGCAAAATGACGTATTCGAAAAGAAGTGAATCGATTTTCATAAAATTTTATTCGTAAATGAAATTTCAATCCAGAAACCCTCCTTTGGCTGAGTCCTGCGCACGGCCTATTCTGTAAATCGAAAATTTGGAAATCGTTTGACTGGTGTTATGTGAAGTCTCTGATATTTGTCATATCTTCATTTTACATTGAAATCATTTTTAAGTGGATATGTCAGATTTTTCACCACTCCTAAAAGTATTCTTCAAATAAGAAAAACTTTATCACTTTGCCATCACTCGTGAGCAGCGTCGAACACACGTCAACGTACCAGCGTTGCCGCGTTTCTGTTTTCGCTTTTTCTCAAACTATTCTTCTGCGTATGTGTATATAATATGTAGATATGTATGTATATGTATGTACATCTTTATAGGTTTCAGTTGAGATTTACATAAACAACTGGGCGCAAAGTTTTGTAAATACTCTAACTCAACACTCTGCCCTCCCACTCGTTTACCAAAGATTTCTCAAACAAGGTGCAAGAAAAATCCAGTGAAAAGTAGAGAAAATGCGAAAACTGCCAGAAAGTACGCGCAGTAAAAAAGAAAAAGGAACTTATATTAATATGAGGGTATGTTACACATTTGCATGCCACTTTTCAGCATTAAAGTTTAAATTAAGTTTAGACTATGCTAACTCGTCTTCGCCAACAACTAACTTCGAAGCAAGCTACTGCCACCGGTGCTGACGTCAACTGCCAGGGTATGAAAGCAGGTGAAATTTGCTGTTGGCTTTCACGGTAATCAAACTACATTCATACATAAAAACAGAGTATAGCTATAAGTGTGTGTGTCTGAGCACGTGTTAGCTAAGGCAACTCAATGACAAAGTGCAGTAATGAGGCGATAAAATATAAGATTATGACTGTGTAATAAATCTAGATTTTTATATTAAAGTGCGCAATGAATTCTACGGCTCTGCAGAAACAGCGTACGAAAGTATAGTTTCCGGAGAGCGTGAATGATATAGAAAGAGAGAGATAGAGAGATAGAGATGTATAATGTATAATTGTGGCATCAAATGTTTTCAACTTAACGCTTGAGCTTTAGTTGACGATGAGTAATTTCAATAAATCAGCGCAAGGTTGAAGCACAGAAGTGGTGATTCGGAATTGTAGATCGATGCGCAGTGGCATGTTTTCAAAAAACCACAAAAAGCAAGAGACAGTGCTAAGGCAGAATCGTCGCAAGATTTTGCTGGTGTCGCCACAGATTTCTTCTTAGCGCCAAATCCGCAATTTAATTTATAATTTTTTAGTCAGGATACTGTATATCTTTATTATCTCATGCCCAAAAACTTAAGGTTATTTTTATTTAATTTTTTTGCGACCGCAGCACAAAACTTTAGAGTACGATAAAAAAATACAATGTGACCAGAGCGGAATAAAGGCATTCTCGTGATTAGATTATTTTTGTGTAGTAACGTGTAACACAAAATTGGTGAATTTTGCTACATTTTTGCGGAAATTTAATTAAACTTGTATGTCATATATATTCATTGTCCAAATAATTTTGTGAGTGACCTCTAAAATCCAAAATAAATTCCAAGATAAAAACATGTTTTACTAGAAGTGTTGACATCATTTGACAACCCGTTTTAATTCAACTTTAAACATTTGAGGAAAACTGACATCAAATTTGACCTAATGAAAAACCAGGCTTTTACTCTAAGATGGATTTTTTTACCAGATTTCGAAGGAACTAAGAACTGTACATACATACATATATTATCTGAATTGAAAAAACTTTTAAATTAGTTTTAGCCGCAAAACTCAATGCCACCGGCAGTTTTGACATTGATTGCCTTGATATTTCGAAATTATGTGATATATGTGTGCGCTATGCATGTCGATCCCGGGATACCGACCTTTTTTAACTCCCGAATATCCCGTTATTAGCCTATTCAAATCCCGGAATTGTAGAAAATTAATAAATTAATAAGACATTTATTTTTTTAATTTTTTATCATTCTTAAAAATGCCACTTTCAAGGGCAAAAGAAAGCTTTTAAAGAGTTTAGAATCGACAAATAACACAGCTTGTTCGCCCCTTAAGGCTCTGTTGTGTCCTTGTCATTATAAATGAGCTGGAAACTATCCCACTCGAGTAAAAAATGAACCTCATTATGAAAGCGATGTTAATAGAACTATGGCACTGCAGATTTCATATGCAACAAATTTAAGTCTAGGTTGGAGGATAACACACTTAAGCCTTTTATTTCTTTGGGATTGCATTTTGATCAAAATATGGAATAGGTGATTTATTTAATTTTTACTTGATGTTTTTCTTTTTTTACTGAATGGTAATACATTAATATTGGTATCAAACAGTAATTAAAAATAATTTTATTTTGTGTTGGAACATTTGCTTGTGTACTAAATATGTATATTTGTACTTGAAGTATACATTATTATTTATGTGTGTCATAATTTACGTTTATTTCCTTTTTTCTTGAAAATACCAATAAATACATATGTATGTACATGAATTACAACAAATCGTTCTTCTTTGCTATATTTATGTTATTTTGAATAATACTATAATACAACGATTACAGACGTGTTACATTTTTTGACAAATTAAAAATTACGAATGAAAACTTCGCGAAAATCGGGATCCCGGGAATGTCACGGGATTTTATTTTCAGATCTCGAAAATGCCGTTGATATCCCTAGTATGCACATACAAGAACGGCACTAACAAAATCTGTAAAATTTTCGAGCTTTTATGTAGTTTGTACTTTGGTATGAACTGAACCAATTTGGAACATTTCTTTTACATACAAAAATTGTATGATTCAAAACAATAATTATAATTATAACTGGAATAATTGAAGCCAATATTTGACTGCTGCTTTTAACTCACTGAGAATCTTTTCCCTTCCAACTACTCGCTATCTAAAAATCATGATGCAATAATGAAAGGTGTTGTACGTTGGCAACTTCTCGCTCTAAATCAGCCATCTTGAACGCCCTTAGAAACTGTGTTGTTCCTTTGCAGAATTTGGTTACCAGTTTTGTAAAAAAAAATGTTGAATTGTAGCAGAAAATTGAGTTTTTATGTGGAACTTATAATATGTACTATCGATTGTTTTGACATTTTGGATAATTTTTCTCATTTGTTGATAAAAGGTTTTCTAAAAGCGAGAGTTTTTATAAAAATTGTCAAGTATATATATATATAATTTTGCCGCGTACACTATATAGCTCAGTGTTTGGCCGAGCTTCTCCTACCATTTGTGGTGTGCGTCTTTATATTATACCACAAAATGGAGGGACCTACAGTTTTGTGCCGACTCCAAAAGGCAGATGTATTTAATGAGAAGCTTTTTCATGGCAGAAATACCCGCGGAGGTTTGCCATTGCCTGCCGAGAGGTGACCGCTATTAGAAAAAGCTTTTTCTATTATAAAGATTTTGCTTGCCCTGACTGAGATTCGAACCTCGAACTCACCGGCATTTCAAGTTATAGCACGCACCGCTACCAACTCGACCACAGCGGCCACACTCATATCAAAAAAAAAAAAAAAAAAAAAAAAAATGTCTGACTTACGCTATGTATTTGTATATTAAAACATTATTTGTTAAATTATTAAGGGCCAGTTTTTAAGTGCATGTTGAACTCTGTTTGTCGTTTAAACTAAGTTTAAACTCAGTATGCAGTTTTTCAGTCAACTTGAAACAGAGTTTAAACTAAGTTTAAACGGCCGATTGTGCTCGGTTAAACTTAGTTTAACTTATCAGTTGTTTGCTGACTACTTCGTTTTGGTTGCAACAAATTTATTTGAGCGCAAGGAAATTAAGTTTCAATTTAAACTGAGTTTAACTAAACTTAGTTTAAACTGAGTTTAAACCAGCACTGAAAAACTGGCCCTAAGTGGAATAAAGCTCTGGAGTTCATTTCGGAAGACAGGAAAACAATTTTATTGGCATTTCCATTACAATATTTTATTGGACAAAAAAAGTCCGCTTTTTTTTTAAAAATATCAAAAATAGTTAATATATCTCTATGAGTTCTGAAGAAATCCTCTATTTCGTTCGATCTTGTATTATAATAATTATACCATAAAGGCTAAAGGAACTCCATGAACCTGTATATTTATGGTTTTTCAGTTATCAATTAGTTTTTCTTTCTTAAAAATTCCATCATGTCTAAAAATATGTATTATTTCCCAAACTTGCTACAAAACGCTTTTGAAATCACTAGCATTGCCACCATTCGCTGTCAAAACACTTGTTATTGTATTATTTTCGTCGATCAAGTTTCTGCAAATAAATATTTTTAATGTGCAACATTTTGTGGATAAAAAACAAGTCAATAAAGAGCGATTTTTATAGCACCAACGTTCGTTGGTCCTGTATCCGCAACTGCAGCTGCTACTACGTATGAATGTACATATGTTTGTACATACGTACGTATGTATGTATGTATCAGTAACAACAACAACGACAATTTATGTGTGTTTTAGGATAATTTTATTTGTTTGGTATTTTGTGAAAAACAAATTGTTTTTTTTTGCAATTGCTGCTCGACACATGCCCACGAAAAGCAATAATGCGTACAACGTATTTCAATAGTCGAAAGGAAATAAAAAATAACTTTGCTATACGAGTGCTCGCATGCAGCGCCGAACGATGAGAAGGACCTAAAGGACGAGGAGGGGTGCGGTTGTTGTGGAGGAAAAGTATAAGTATCTGTATTGGCGGTGAGTGGAGTATAACGCGCCACATTGCGATTTCCGCGCTACAATTGAAGGATATACATTGGAAAGTGTTTTTCTGGCATGCCACATGTCGCATGCCACCGTTGGCCGCAAGCATAACCAATGTGATGTGAAAGTTATGGCTACATTGTGGATGTGGGTGGTGGAGGTGTGTAGTTGGCGGTGAAGTAATGGCGAGACGAGGCGACTGCCAGCAAATGTTGTTTCTCAATTGAAAGTTTCAAATTGCCCACAATAACACTTAAGGCAACAGCAGCTACACCAACAACAATGCAACGGTGTACGCCGCCAATAATGGCGGAGCTGATGGTGAAAGGAAAGTAGCGCAACTAAAACAATAAGCAAAGCGTAAACAACGGCAACATAAACGCACATTTGCAAAGTGCCAATACGGGAAGGAAACAGCAGAAATAACAAAAAAAAACACCGCCAACAACTAACTAAAATTCAATGGCAGCGCGTAAATCGAAAAACAAGCAGCCTCGCATATAAACTAATATAAAAAGGGCAAAGCAAGCAATTGAAAGAGAAAAATGACTTTTTGCCCTTTACGATGCGTTGTGATGCCCCATCTGGCTGCTGCGTCCAAAAGTGATAGCCGTAATACTGCGAGTGTGTGTGTTTTGTTTTGCTCTTCAAGCGGTTTTAGCAGCGCCCATATGTGCCCACAACAAACCATTCGCAGCCATTTGCCTTGCACTTTCTGACATCGACGCACTTGCCGCACTACACAAGGCAGAGCAAACAATTTTATAAACATTTTAAAAATGAACACAAAATTAAGGCTACTTTCATGTTATTTCGAATATGTTATCACAGTTTATAAGAAAAATTGCAGATCAAATATGACCGACAAAACGTAGTGAGATTAAGCTAGGTTGAGTTGTGGTGCTCTATGGTCTTGCGACATATGATATAAAGAGTTTAGGTGTGGTGAGTTTAGATACGATGAGTTAATGTGAAGAGAGTTTAGGTGTGGTGAGTTAAGAGGTGGTGAATTACTTATGATGAGATTAGGTCTTGCGAGTCTTTACTAAAGTTGAGTTTTGATGAGATCCCCCGGTATCATTACCCGCGCATTCCCCATGTTGATTTTTCAATTCATTGCTTTACTAGTGGTTGAAGTTTCACTTAAAAAATGGCCCTGAATTCATGCATGGAGTATTTAGATTTGATTAGTTAAACAGTTTAGACTTATGGTGAGTTAGATTTGGCGAGTTTAGTTTTGGTGAGTTCAGGTACAATTTTTTTCTTTATATTTTAATTTAGCGCGGCTAAAGATGTTCCACTGCAACAAAAATATGTACTTATGACTTGACTTTTGCCCATCGAACCAAGGCACCTGGCCCACTGTGCACTTCTGTGGCCATTGCGTGTGTTCACTCATAACATAAACCATTCTCCTTGTGTATGGCTGTTAGCGCTTGCAGACAGTTGATCACCTTCTCGTACGCTGGTCCGTCGCGTCTTGCAACGCCGCCAACTGGCGACAGCAGTGGCAAGTTTTACCCATTATACTCGTAAGTTTGCCGCCGCACAATTGGTAACAAATGGCATAAAGTTACAAACATAGCTGCGTTTCTTATTTATTTGTTTACTTATTCCTATTTTCCTGGATTTCTCTTTTCCTTCACAAACTTTGTGTTTTTCTTCTATTTGCGTCGACGTCTTAGTTTTTTTTTGTACTTTTCGGGAGCTCGCAATTCGCGATAACAAACGCGTAAAGTATGTGAGATTTCACACGCACCAGCCACCAGTTACTCGATAGCGGTTAAAAGATTTCGCTTTTGCTTACTGTTTTTAGTATCTTTTCACAGTAGGGACGTGTAAAAATTTGTATTAGAAACAATGTCATTCCAAATAAAAATACGTCGTAACCAGTTACCAGCTCGTTTGAAAATTCTACATTAAACACTTACTCAAACACTTTTCTTATCCTATCGACCGATTTTCTGGTTGACCAGCGACAGAGTCGTGTGAAACATCGCTTAGTTTACAACGGCTTACACTTATTGTAGATTGTGGCTTGATCGTATTTTCATTACTTCTGGCTTTGATAAAATTTTTCGCCTTCATGTCATGGCATTAAAAATTCTTTTAATATCTAAGAAATCAGCATTGACGTGTTTACTTTCTAAATACAAAATGATACAGATCCTTTTTCGACAATTTATATTTTTAATTTTTTTGTTTCCAGTTTCCCATAAACATTCCTCTCGCCTTGTTTTGTTTGTATTATCGCAAGAATTGGAGACTTGTGGAACATAATCATCTGTAACAGTAACGATTGTAGCATCATTTGCCTCTCTCCTATGAGCAAATGTTGAATACAGAGGTGTTGTGTAAAGCGAATATCTTGTCATTGACTGAGACCCGGTTTGTGACCGGCTTGTTCACTGGCAGGTCTGAGAAGATTCGTAATATATTCCTACGTTTTATTTCTGTGCAATTTTCACACTAGTTCTGGGATATCATAGTGTAATTTATGACTTCTTTAGTTCGGTTCGAATATATTTATTTTTTATTTATTTATTTCAGTCAATTGAACAATACATTTTTAATGACGACACAGTACGACAAAATCAATTTTTTTTGGTACACATGAGCAATGTTAACAGAATATGAAAATAGGCTTAAAATAAAGAAATACGTGTCTCGGCGTTTTGCTGTAGCACGTCAGAATTTTGAGAAAATCATTTTATTTTGAACTTTACATGAAAATTAAAGCGCCATCTACCGGAGAAAAGAAAATGTTTTCTTAATAAAATAAAATCCAAATTGAATCAAGACTAGTTGAAATAAGAATATAGTAAGCTAGCTTGATCGATATGATTTATATATTTTTATTTTATATATTTATATTATTATATTATATAATGTTAAGTTCTAACGTATATTCTTGTGGCATTATTATATTGAAAGAACTTAAAAAATCGTTTCTAGTTTATGATCACTGGTTTCATATGAATTGCTTTCCAAAAGATTATTCGACTTATTTTACTATTGTCACATATTTTAACACAATCTTAACATTTTTGAACTCTGGTGTTGTCTTGTCTCAATTTTTTTTATATTTACATATATTAAGTAATTAATTTTAATAATTGAGTTTACATATATCTAATAACTTTAATTATTTTACTTACAGGTAAGCAAGCCAACACGTGCATATTTTACTCACTTATATAACAATTACGCCATCTATTCGATGAATGAAAAAACCAATGACCGAGTACAGGTAAATATATCCTAGTTAATGCTAACACTGCTTTAGTCGAAAAATGAAACAACATTCTATAAAGTCTAGCCGCGAAAAACTTTTGTATTTACTTAAAGGATATTTAAGGATACATTTTGAAATCAGGTATTCTGCAATTTTTCCTTTAGAAAAAATGTAATGCTGTGCTTTTTCCATTTCCCCGACTTTTTTTTCATTTGGCCCCCCTATTTTCATAAAGTGAAAATAAAAAATGTTGATACAAAAATTGTGTGTCAAAAACTAAAAAATTTTGAACTTAGATTTTCCAACTTAAAATTAATTTTTTTTTATACATATTTATGCACAGTTTTGAAGCCTATTCATTTTTAGTACAAAAAAATTTTAATTTCTTGTTGCGAAAAGTTGTCGTTGATTTTTGTGAACTTCGTTTTGTCGAGAGAGTTACGTTCTTCTTTCTTAGAAATAAATTTTGCTCATGCGCGGAAAAAAAAAATCTCAAAAATCAATGGTAATCTTAATAAGTTTAAAACTTAATTATTATGTTATTAAAAATGAATGGTCTTTAAAATAAAATACACAAAAAAAGTTTACAATTACTGTAATTTATATTGAGCTTGTTGCGTTTACGCGAACATTTTTATTTACAAAGTATTTAAAACTTTATTTTATTACTTATTAATTTGGTCGTAAATTTGTTTACGTTTGCGTAACAAAAATGGGGTAAATTTTTCTTTTAACTTCTTACTTCTAATAGATTTATAATAATATTTTTATAATTTTATTGAGTTCAAGGCCAGTTTATGGAAGATTTGTTTGTGAAAAAACAACAACAGCTTTCAATGGTTGAAGTTATAGTACTATTTCGGAAATCACCACATTTCCTCATCAGACTTCTACTTGGTTTGTTTAAGGAAGATGAAATAAACACAACAGCCAACTCGGCTAGCGTAGCACAATAGGTAGCGTATTGGCTCTGCAACTCCGAGCTCCCGGGTTCAAAGCCTGAGAGAAGTGGTTATGAAAATTAAATTAAAAATAATTTAATTTAATAATGAAAAAGAAGTCTGATGAGGAAATGTGGTGATTTCCGAAATAGTACTATAACTTCAACCATTAAAAAAAAAAAACTGTTGTTGTTTTTTCACAAACAAATCTTCCATAAACTGGCCTTGAGCTCAATAAAATTATAAAAATATTAACATTTACTAGGCCAACAGAAAAATGAACAAAGATTTACAATAATATAATATATAATTTTGGCGCGTACACTATATAGCTCAGTGTTTGGCCGAGCTTCTCCTACCATTTGTGGTGTGCGTCTTTATATTATACCACAAATGGAGGGACCTACGATTTTGTGCCGACTCCGAACGGCAGATGTATTTAATGAGAAGCTTTTTCATCGCAGAAATACCCTCGGAGGTTTGCCTTTGCCTGCCGAGGGGTGACCACTATTAGAAAAAACTAGATTTACCGGTAAAAATTTCATATCTAAAAAATACAACTTTTTTGAACTGCCGCGCTTTCAACATATGCATGTTAATACTAGGAATGTCAATCCCGGGATCCCGGACCTTTTCAACTTCCGAATATCCCGGGATTAGTCTATTCAAATCCAGGGTTTGTTGAAAACAATTAATTTAATAGAAATTGAAATTTATAAAATTTTTATCATAAGTATCTTCCTTTCAAGGGCAGAAAGTAACACTATTTTATAAAACAGCTCCGCCTAGCCAAAGTTACTCTTGAAGCTTAATGTGCTCGCAACATGGACTTATTTAAATGTGACATTGCTTTAAATATTATGCTGAGGAAATAAAAACTAAGAAATCTACTTTGAGTAATAAATGTTTTAATTAACTCGTTTCAAGGATCAAACAACAGAGGACAATCCTGTCAGATGTGGAGAATAGCCTTAATATGAAATCGATGTTAGAAACACTAACAAGCGAGTGTCCAACAAAAGAATGGCATACAATTTATCAGAAGGCTTGGTAAAATAATTTATTATAATGTGGGCGATACAGGTTTTATCTGCAACAAATTTAAGTCCAGGTTGGAGGATAACACACTTAATGCATTATGCCCAAATTCATTACGCAGTCTCAGTCTCTAATAGAGAAAAGTCACAATTTTAGACCACTTGGCATTCATTAAAGCCAAGTGGTCTCAAAGTAAAGTTCTAAATTGTGACCTGGTGACAAAAAATTGATATAAAAACAAAAGGAAAAAAACGTGAAAGCGAGGAAAAGCAATTATCTCTAGCTCATTTTGAGACTTGAGATAATACCAAGTTACTGAATTCGGGTATTAACTTCTTTAAGATCGCATTTTGATCAAAAAAAAGTAATAATTCTGTCTCGCTCAAAATGGAATTTAGTTTTTACTTGATTTTTATATTGTTTAATGTTCGATTCTGTGTTCTTCTTCGATTATACAAATATTTAAATGTTATAATTAGTCAATTTGGTAAATTTTCAATTTTGAATATATTTACATATGTAAATAAACGATGATTTGTCAAGAACCAGAATCGGGCTGCTAATATTGATCTCAAACAGTGATTAAAAATATTTTTACTGTATATGTATTTGCTATTTGCTGCTGCACCAAATATGTACTCGTATATACATATATATGTTGGTCAAATTTGACGTTTATTTTTTTAGTATTGAAAATACCATTAAATATATTGTACATGAACTACAACAAAGAGGTCTCCTTTGTTATAATGATATTTTGAATACTACTATAATAGGACGATTACAGAAGTGTAGAATTATGAATCAAAACTTCCTGAAAGTCGGGATCCCAGGATTGTCCCGGGATTTTAGTTTTCAAACCTCGAAAATCCCGGGATCAATAAAATGCCAAAAATTGACATCCCTAGTTAATACATACAAACATCCATACATGTGCACATCCATAATCATTAACTAGTTATTTTCTTTACTCCGAAGTGTAATATTCATACATGTAAAGCTTAAATCCAATTGCTCCGTGATTTGTACAGTTGATTGCTACCACTACGATCACCATTACCGCCTCCCTTTGCACATTTTCCTACCCCTTGCTCAGTTGCTACATTTAACCATCCTCTGCATTGTTAATATTTTCAATTCTTTCCCCTCCATTCGTTTTATTTGTTATCCGCTAGCGCTTACAATTTCTATTCTTAGTTATTTTTTGGTATGGTATGGTATGTGTGGCTGTCACTGTTGCTACAGCGACCCACTTAGGCCATGATTGGAGGCCCGTTGTGATACCACTAGCTAAGTGTTCATTCCCCTTTGCTGAACCATTTTGAGCTCTTGACGAATCTCGCCAAGCATCTTGGGTCTATAGAACCTAATTCTCCGAGGTCTCCAAAAAGTGGTACCCCTAGAAAGCGTAGCCTGCTTCTTGCTAGCGCTGGACAATTGCATAGAAGATGGAGAACAGTTTCCTCCTCTTCATAATTTTTGCAGCTTCTACAGCATCTGTGAAAGGGTACACCGAGACGCCCCGCGTGGTTGCCTATGAGGCAGTGCCCCGTAAGGGCTCCAATGACCTGAGATATATCATCCCGTTTTAAGGTGTACAGACCACGCGACCGTTTACGATCCCATCTAGGCCAACTCTGCCTAGATATCCTACAAGTCGTGGTCTGTGCCCACCTCTCATTCGCACGAGCATAAGCATGTTCTTTTGAGAGCAGCCTGCAAGTACCAAAGGGCATACCAATGCGTTCTTTACCAGGAAGAATCTGCTTGGTTGTCCCTTCCCTCGCAAGTTCATCCGCTATACAGTTACCCTCGATGTCCCTGTGGCCTGGAACCCAGATGAGGTTTAGTCTGTTCTGCTTAGCCATCTCCTGAAGAGATCGGCGGCAGTCCAGTACAATCTTTGAAGTTATCGCAGCTGAGCTTACTGCTCTGATTGCCGCTTGGCTATCGCTAAATATAAAAACGTTGTTGGCTTTTAAGACGGTTTGCAACCTGTCCACAGCCTCCTTAATGGCTGAGACCTCAGCTTGAAAAACACTACAGTGATCCGGCAGCCTAAAGGAACAGCTCAGAGATAAGACTCGCGAGAAGACCCCTCCTCCCACTCTGCCATTCAGCTTCGAACCATCTGTGAACACCGTAATACTTCCAGGTGGGGTGTAGAAATTTTTAGACCACTCCTCCCTACCTGGAATCAACATCGCGAAGTTTCTGTCTGGGACCATGGTATCGACGCAGCGATCAGTGCAGTCCGGAAGGAAGCTATACTTACTCAGTATGCTTGAGTGCCCACATAGGGTAGACTCCCATTGATATGTCTCTCTTAGTCGAAGCGCGGCAAGAGCCGCCATCTGTTGACCCACTAAGTCGAGGGGTAGAAGGTCAAGAAAAACATTCAAGGCGTCGTTTGGTGTTGTTCGTAGAGCTCCGCTAATGCAGATAATACTGGCTCTTTGTACTTTACTAAGTAGATTGAGGTTAGCATTTTTGCTCAAGGCAGGCCACCATACGATGACTCCATAAAGGAGAATTGGCCTTACTACCGCTGTATAGATCCAGCGGCATACGCTTGGATTTAGACCCCATTTCTTTCCAATGGCCCTTTTGCAGGAGTATAGGGCCACAGAAGCCTTTTGAGTGCGCTGGACAATATTATTTCTCCAGCTTAGTTTCATATCTAGTGTGACGCCAAGAAACTTGGCTTCCTTCTTTAGATTTAAACGAATACCATTCAGTACCGGAGTAATTAACTCCGGTGTCTTATATTTTCTAGTGAAGAGTACCAACTCCACCTTTTCTGAGTTGACGCTAAGACCACATTGCGTGGACCAGTTCCCTACAGCGCGGAGTGTTCTTTGCATCAAATCACACAAGGTCTGCGGGAACTTGCCCATGTATGCTATGGCGATGTCATCTGCATATGCGACAACCCTGGCGGCACCCCATTCCGTCTCCCGCAAGAGTGAATTTACAGTTAGATTCCAGAGTAGGGGGGAAAGTACACCACCCTGTGGCGTTCCGCGAGACACATGCCTCGAAACACGGTTTGCGCCGACTTCTGCTGTAATCTTTCTACCTAAGAGCATTTGCTCTATAAATTCAACCAGGGAGTTTTCTACACCGAGTCCTCTTAAGGCCTGAGTTACGGCCCCCGGATTAATGTTGTTAAAAGCTCCCTCAATGTCAAGAAAAGCTACGAGGCAAAATTCCTTGTAACTAAAAGATCTCTCAATGTAGCTGACTAGGGAATGTAGCGCAGTGTCTGTGGACCTTCCCTTTAGATAAGCATGCTGGTTATTTGACAAAAGTCTTTTATCGATCGTGAAAGAGAGGTGGTTATTAATCAGCCTCTCTAGAGTTTTGAGAACAAAGGATGACAGGCTTATTGGTCTGAGATCCTTCGGGCGCGTATGTGATACTTTTCCGGCCTTGGGAATGAAGACCACTGAAACAGATCTCCATGCCGTTGGTACGTAGTTTAGTTTAAGGCAGGCCCTAAACATGCTTAGTAGCCAATTCGCAGAAGTTTCGATTGTTGCATCCAGCTGCGCAGGTATGATGCCATCCGGCCCTGCTGTTTTATAAGGTTTAAAGCTTTTTATCGCTGAAATAATACTTTCTCTTGAGATAGGGAGATTAACGATTGCGCCCGAAGGGGGGCACTCTATTTCCCTTGATTGTGAGCTCCCAGGAAAGTGTGTGTCGAGAAGCAGCTCGACCGTATCTTTTCCTGTAGCCGTCCAGGAGCCATCCTGTCTCTGTAAAGATCCAATCGGGTTTGTTGTGCCCGACAGAATTCTTCTTAGTCTGGCAGTTTCGTTGACGCCTTCAATGCCAGTACAGAATTTCCTCCATGAGGACCTCTTCGCTTCACGTAGGGCTTTTTTATAGACCCGCAGGAGCTGCTTATAAGTCTGCCATTCTAACTCCTGACTCAGCCTTTTCGCCCTGTTAAACTGCCTTCGGCAATCTTTGCGCAGCGAGTCTAAGTCGCGGGACCACCAGTGTGGCCTACGCTTTCCCCAAGTTTTGGGGTCAGGGCAGGCTCTGGCCAGGGCCCGCGAGCAGCTCACAGTAAAAAAGTCCACCATGTCCTCCAGTTTACCGATGGTGTTGGGCTCTACCGGTAATGGATGTGGTAGGTTGCTTTCGAGAATTTCCCTATAGAGAAGCCAGTCAGTGTTTCTTAGGTTCTTACGAACCTTCGGAGCATTGGTGAACAGATCTAGAGTTATCTCAATATATCTATGGTCTGAAAAGGAATGTTCATCAAGAACTTTCCAATTAGTTACCATATCATATAGCTTTTCACTACATAAAGTGAGGTCTATGACCTCCTGTCGATTTTTGACGATAAAAGTGGGCTCTGTGCCCCTATTGCATATAACTAAGTTAGTGGTTAAGAGGTAATTGAAGAGAGACTCACCTCGATTGTTAACGTCGGTGCTACCCCACTGCACATGGTGGGCGTTAGCGTCGCACCCGATGAGAACTAAACCCTCTGCGTGGTCGTTCACTAGATCGCGGAGTAGATCCTGAGGGGGATTCTCAGCCTCATACGCCATATAAGTGGAGGCCAATAGCAAAGCCTTGCCTCCGATCTCCAGCAGTGTTGTCGTCATGTCTCCATTACTATAACAAGGTAAAAGAAAAATGTTTAGATCTTTCTTCGCCATTACGCAGGTTCTTATTTTACCTTTACCACGCTCAACAAGCAGCCTATAGCCCACCGCACCTAGACCACAGACCCCCGAGTTATAAACCCAGGGTTCTTGAATAAGTGCGATGTCTATGTCGTCGCCAAGTAGGCGACTCAGGAGAGCAGCGGATGCTGCCCTAGACCGGTGGAGGTTGATCTGCAGAACCCTCATCATTTGAGGTTCCCATCAACTCCTCCACCGCAACGACAGTGACGTCAGCGCTGTCTTCCCCTTCGCTAAGGAGCAGCTCCTCCTCAGCATACATTCTTTGCATCGCCGATGCCAAGTTTGATTGCGAGGAGGCTCCGCTCTCCGCGTCGGAAAAGTCAGCCTCCGGTTCAGGTCCCTCAATGTCCACCTCCATTGAGGCACCCGCTTCGGAGGCACGCTGCGCGTCACCACGGTACACTCGCAGAGTCACCTCGTCAAGGCCGTAGTAAACACGGCCCTGTCTCTTCTCCAGGATCTCCAAGGAGTCCCTGTTCAGAGACAGGACCACTTGCCTTGACGGCCCATCCGGCTCCTCTACTCGTAGGACCTTCCAGTCGCCCGTAGGTATTGTCGGGTTCATCACCTGGAGCATCTTTAAGATGCTCTCCGGTGATGACGGTGTTACAGGGACCCAGGCCCTCGCTCTAGGTCTGACTGGAATATCCTTCCAGTCGACAACCGATAGTTTCGCTCCGGGGTATACAGCCCCTACCTTAGCAACGGCGGCCTTATACAGCGCCGCCGACCTTGCATCATCACATGCCACTACCTTAACGTGGCCCTGGAACCAGCCGGCATCTCTGCACGCAGGAGGGGCTCCAGGGTTCTCTAGCAGAACATCCATTATGACGTTTGCCAGAGCCGCCTTCACCCACCTCCACTGATTCCTTGGGATCGACCCGTGCTCGTTGCCGCGGTCCAGAACCCCGATAAGGATCCTGTCTTTGGCAACATCCGCAAAACTGGGTCTGGCCACACCGGGTCGGACACATTTCTTTTTAGGAGCAGGTTGTTGCTCCTCCACTGACCTCTGTCTCTTTGTTGGGGGTACTCCATCTTCAGCCGCTACCCCAGTTGTGCTTCGGTAGTTGGGTAGTAGAGCTTTCGCTCTTTCTACCGCCTCCCTTGCACTCTGAGGCAACGTTTCCAACGGCACCCCCTCGTACTTTTTGAGCGTTCTGGCAGCCCTACGCTTCTCAACGTGTGCGGACCGCCCGCTCGACCAACCGTGAAGGGAATCGCCCGTAGTTGCCATCGCGACGATTCCTTGTTTATAAATTTTATTGGCTGCTTGCCGCCCATCCCCAGTTGAGCCAGGTCGTGAGACCTTTGCCTTCATGGGTGGAGGCTTCGCAGCCATGCCGGCGTTTGATGGGCACACTGCGCCAGGGGCCGCGGGTCGACCTGCCGTTTCCAGCATAGCCTTCGCAGCCTTACTGGTGCTTGGCCCCACCATAACGCCCGTAATCACGGGTCGGCTCGGGGTCTCCCCCGGAGCAGAACCGGAGGTGCTCGCTATGCGGCGAAGCGGTGCATTAGGCGCATGCGCCTGCACTGTCTTACCCCGTGGAGGGGAAGACGAAGTTTTTTTAGTTATTGGCCTTTCCATGGTTAATAGGGTCCCCACTCGAAGCCGCTATCCTCACTCGGTGCTGTAGTCGCTATAGGATCCCATGGTTATCTATGAAGCAGGGAGGCCATGCAAGGGTTGGCACCCACCCTTATGAGGTTAGGTGCTCAGAGCCAGATCCAGCGCAAAAGCGGGAGGGTCGCCTCAACCGCTACCTACAGCCACCAACTAAATGGCGACGAGATCGGAACGTACCTCGAGGCCTGCCAGGGTTTTAACGGGACGGAGGCAGTCACGGCATTAGCCTGAAAGCCATTTCTGCAGGGTTTCACCCCTGCATACTCAGGTAACAGAATACCGCAACCACCAGCTCGATATCAACAAAACAAATCATTAGGGAGAGGGTAGTCAAGGGACGAAATAAGGTCAGGCCAAGGGGAGGGTTCTCACCATCCTTTATTTGTTCCCCAGCCGAGGCTTAGGTTAACAGTGCTACCAAGCGTGAAGGAAAAGGAGGAGATTGATAGTCACTTTTTCCCTTCTTCTCTGCATACACACACAAACACGCATACACACACACACACACACACCGACTTCATAATCTAGCCGTGTTTCTTAATTTGCAATGCTCGTCTGGAAAAACAAACTTTGATTGTATTGCTTTGTATTGTTGTGTGAATGCGGCATTGCGGATGCGACTTTGATATGCCACACACAATTCACTCATTCATTTGTAGTGGTAAGCGACGTGTTGTGTCTGCATCTGTAGTGTCTGTGTCTGCTTGGCATACACTACTATATATCTTCCATATATATACTATAAGTGTTCCTTAGAGATATACCCTAAAAGGCGGCAGGGCTGAAAGCAAGCGTTGTGCGGCGCGATATATAATTTTTCAATCGTTCCGCCACAACCAGCCACTCAGCTCAGTCAGGCACTCGATTTGATTGTTTGCTTTAAGTAATATTGGCTTTGTATGTAGTATTCTGTTATCAGTTGTTGAACCTGCAGGAAAGCTTGACGTTCGCAGTGCTTCGAGATACGTTTTACTTGAAGCTGCTTCTTTCCATGTTCTCTTTGTTTTCATTCGGTAATTAACGTCCACTAATGATATACCATATATAAAGAATACCGCAATCTTCCCACTTTTATTGTCAGCCTAAATAGTTATCGTGTTCGATGATAAAGTCTATCTTGTTTTTCTCTTGGTTGTATTTTATTCTATAGTTTTCTCACTCGGCGAGAAAAAAAAATACTTTAAAAGTATTGTTTTCTTCTTTTTCTTGTCCGACAGGGTGAATTGTTGATATTTGTTGGAACGATTTTCCGTCATCCCTTGTCAAGTTTGGTTTGGAAACAAACCGGTTATGGCGTTGTGCCATCTTCAGTGTCAATTTTCGTTTAAAAGCCGGACGGCCTTAAGTCCTACAGCATGTCGCGAAATAACGAACTATGGTTTCATCAGATAAGTGAAGTGTTCAAGAGAAAGACTCTTCGAAAGACTTATGTAACTTGAGTTCAAAACAATTCTCAAACTCAGTCGTCTTATTCTGTTGTTGCAAATCTTTTTCGCAAGCTCATTTGAATGCGCCAGAAACCATAATACGATTAAAACTATGAAGTTTTTATTTTGGGTTTCTGATTAACGCTGGACAGGAAACACAATAATCTCTGTCACTTGCACTGTTTAGATCGAACAGTTTTCATTAAGCATGTTATGGCGATAAAAGTTTAAGTATCTGATAAAGAAAGAACTTCAACACTATACAAAAATATTTATTAATTTTCTTTTAATTTAAGATTTTTTTGATACTAACGAAAATTGAGTTCAACGCCATTAAAAATATTTTCTTAATTTTCAAAGATGTCAGACTCAACTTGCTTTCACAAGTTCAACTACTCGATGTAGAGTAATTTCTATCACACACCAGCTGCTTCCACACGTACATATCGAGCCTTTACCGTCATTTTAGCGTAAGCGACAAAAACCAAATTTTACAGGAGAAGGTTTTTTTTAAATATTTTTTTTTTTTTTAATAGTGAATGTCGCTTACGATAAAATGTAAAGTCGTACATCTCCAAAACTATAACGATTAGCGAAACAATATTTAGCCAGATGACGTATTATCAGTTTTAGAACAGTTCTGCATCAAAAAGTTAATTTTGGAAAAAATGTCGCTTACGTTATTTTCGCGGTTAGGGCTCGATATACTCCCATATTCATACTTAAATATATTACTCTACACATATGCATACAATTATAACGCATGTCCATTTGGTAAGAATAACAATTGCCCAGACCGTATAAATTAATAATGCGATTGCATTTCGCTTCACTCGATAAAATGAACCACCCCTTGAAGCAACTATCCAAATACAAGAGTATGTATGTACATACATATGTATGTATTTAAACAGCGAAAATAGCAATTCAAAAATATTGCTCAATTTAGTGTTATCAGAGGGGTAAGCAAGCGCCTCAGCGATATTACAGACATACATGAATTACTTTATTTGATGCAATTGTTTGATAAAGTAATTTTTATCATCCCTCTGCACAGCCAACGCAGCACCATTAATAATTTTAATTTGTTTTGGTTAATGAATGAACATTTTTCATGGTAATTCTGGATTTTTTTTTTCTTTTTGCTGGACAACTCACCCTGAAAATATTGCAAATTTTTTTCTAATTTTGCTTATATTTCCACAGATTACTTGAAATTAACAATTGAGATGGACTTATCGAAACCAATCGATGACAATTGTAATGAGCACAAATTGATTTAAGAGTAGTCCGCAATTTTTTTTACCGCTTTTAGGGTCTCGTAGATCACAAAATGTGTACAAACTTGTAGAAACAATCCAAAAATATGATTGTTCTCTAAACTGTAAAAGGTGTTTGAAATATCCCATGTTTTGCAAAAAGAAATAGTTCACGCTAAAAGAGGTTTCCTATAAAAATATTAACAAAACTAGTATGTAACCCTCTATAATCGAGTGTGCTTGACTCAACGGTTTTACATTTTTTCTTAAGGGCCGTACACATACAACTTTTCTCGCCTTACTTGACAATTCAAAATTTAACAACAAAGCATTAGGTGTAGAGGGTTTGCTACATATAACGCTTTGACAGTTTCTGCGTTAGCTGTTTGTTTTGAATTGTTATTTGTGCCTATTCCTAGTATTTTGTTTGATAAAAGAATAATACCATAATACAATCATTTTTAAAGGTAGTTTCACTCTCTCATTTCAGACACCATATTAACCATTTGACAGAAACAGTGTTCCGGATTTTCGTACTACCAATTCCTTATTAAAAAAATCCTCTATTTTTCGTATTAAGAAAAACGAAGACAACAGAAACAAAATTTGAATATGTGCAAAGCTGCATTTATATTGATTTAAAAAATCGGTTACCTCAAAGGACATACATACATCGTAGTCCGGATAAAAAAATATTATATGTGAAAATTGGTACAAATATTCATATAACTATTTACTTTAAATATTTGTGAGCTTTAATTCCGATCGGTTTATTGGAAAAGTTATTAGGAAAAAACAACAATACTCAAAGCTGTAGAAGTTATATTATTTCGGAAATCACCACATTTCCTAATAAGACTTCTTTCTTCTGGACTTCTGCGGGAGTCAAAATAATATAGTTATACTTAACTAATTAAGATCTTTTAAATGACGCTATTCTTTTTTGGATTTCTCCTTTAGAGTCGGAGATATTAAGTAACATATAAATTCCGCGCTTTCAACAAAATCTTAAAATCTTTAAAATATAGTGGTAAAATTTTTTAAATTTTTTCGAATTGTCGCACGGATAATTAAATGTTGTATGTGAAAATGTGTGGCCGCTGTGGTCGAGTTGGTAGCAGTGCGTGCTACAACTTGATATGCCGGTGAGTTCGAGGTTCGAATCTCAGTCAGGGCAAGCAAAATCTTTATAATAGAAAAAGTTTTTTCTAATAGCGCTCACCCCTTGGCAGGCAATGGCAAACCTTCTAGGGTATTTCTGCCATGAAAAAGCTTCTCATTAAATACATCTGCCGTTCGGAGTCGGCACAAAACTGTAGGTCCCTCCATTTGTGTTAGAATATAAAGACGCACACCACAAATGGTAGGAGAAGCTCGGCCAAACACTGAGGTACATATATAGTGTACGCGCCAAAAATTATTATTATGTGAAAATATTGCAAATAAAGTTAATAATGCAGTTATTCTTCATCAAGCCATTTCTAATGGGTTATTCCTTTTTTGATATCTTATTTAGTTTTCGATATACTGAGTATAATTTGTATCACATTTATTCGTTTGTCATACACATTCCTGCAAATGAAACCTACGACAAAATTTTACTGAAGAAAATCCTTCTTAAATTCTAAAGTAATAAGTAAGAATAAACAATAAATATAAAACAATTTAAGATTTTCGTGAACTAATAATATTCTCCAAGACTTTTGGGAAATTGAATTTCAAACTTCAATTGCGATTTCCTAAAAGTCTTCAAATGTAACATACTACACTAATTTGTCTGGGCGACTGCAAGTTAACTTTGCCAGCCAATTAAAGCCTGTCAAAAAATTTCCTCTTGTATAAACAATTTTAAGGCTTAAAAAATCCTATAGGCCTTGATTTTAACCACACTATACTGTTTTTAATTTAATTTTTTCAATTCTATTAGAGCATATCGTTTGCTTGGTTTAAAGAATAGGCCACAAATTGTTTATTTATGTACATTCATAAATAAAATTCCATTGCGTTGGTGAAAAAATATACATACATCCAATAAATGAAACATTTACACCATTTGTTTTTAAAATACAATAAAATTAAAATTAAAATCCCCAATGTATATTTTAAAGTAGTGGCAATATTGGGCGTCTGCCGTCGAACACTGTTTATGTCAAAAAATTAAAAGTGATACAACCTCTAAAAATATTTGTATCATGAATAATACTATGTTCTGACTACGCAGTAAACTCGAGTTAGTGCTTTTGAGTTTATAAACAACTTGTAAGCGTTCTCATTGAGGTGTTTAAGAAACTTTGAGTTTAATTGACATTTGTTGATTTACTTTGAAATACATATTTTGTTTTGTTTATGAAAATATATTTGTACTTATATTTACAAATATTTAAAAAAAAGTGTGTATAATTGGACAATGCTTGCGATGGCATGGACCACTAAGCAATGGTGAATGCGAAGGCAACTCCATGGTATACGGCGATTTGTAGTGACGGTGTTTTGAAATTTTTGTTTGTGAAATTTAGTTCATTTTGTTTACAAATAATTAACGAAGGCGGTTTTATAAATCATTGTCTTTTGAATAAATTATATTTTATCGCCAAAAAAGCGTTCTATTTGTCAACATAATCTGCTTTCAACTTTATACCTCATTTTTTTATTCATTTTAAATTATAGCTTTTCTCAAGGCTTTTAAAATAAGCGTTTGTTTTTGTGATATACTCTTCATTTCACCAAAACCTCTTACCACCCAGCCATATCTTCAAGTTAAGAAATAGGAAAAAGTCGCATTGGGCTAAATCAGGCGAATATGCTGGATGGCGTAGCAATTCGTAGTCCAATATATGGATTTTTGCCATGGTTTTGAAGAGATCAACCGGTTACGCTTATGGTCGAGTGTGAGGACTTGTGGCACCCATCGCGCGGATAGTTTTTTATTTACAAATGTTCCCGCTCAGTTGATTGCCTACAACCTCAGCTACCTCACACACTTCCGTTCTCCGGTCTTCCAATATCATTCCATGGATTCTACCGACGATTTCTGGTGTAACGACCACTTTTGGGCGACCTGAAAGTTCGGCGCCTATTGTGATGCCTTGACAACAACGGAACTCAGTAATTCAATGTTTAACTATTGAAATTGTTGGTGCAAGATCCTTATCGTATTTATCAAGCCTTTGATTGATTTAGGTGATGATTTTTTACGCAAAAAATATTGCTTAATCAGCTTACTTAGTAGTTTATTATAAGATGGCAGTTAAAAGCAGCAATGATGAATTTAAAGTTTCTGGGCGGAAAATTCCAAAAGTCGATGACCTATCGAACCGCCCTCGTATTTGAAATTATGAACTGCCAAACCACTAAACAGTGCAGCAAAACTTTTGAACAACGAAATATAGGGGCAAATAAGGGTTGCACATCCATAAACACCAAACAAAAGTGGTGTTTAAAGCGAGTTAGACAAAAAAAATTGTTATGGTAAACTCGGAGTTTATGAGAAGTGTTTGTTATGCTACCTATGTATGTTTGAAAGTCGAGACTGTAATAAACTATACTAAGGCCGAGCATAGTTCGACAAAATAAATAAAAACCGACTCAGGGGAGTTTAAAAAACAGGTGAGGGTGGTTACCAAAGAGGGGTTTCATTTGCTATTTATTCATATTTCTCTTCTTTTATCTTTATTAAAGTATTTATACACGCAAAAACTAGGAAATGCTAGTAAATTTTCTAAATCGTGTGTATATGCACACAGAAATAAAATGGAAATGCAAACAGTTGGTTGTCAAAGTGTATAAAAGTTAAGAGTTCGCAATGATTTTGCTTCGTTTTGCTTTGCTTTACTTATCTCGCCTTGTATTTAGCAGCACTCATATAACATCTGTACTTTAACTTATCTGTCAAAGCGAAACTCTGAAGCAAAGCAAAGCGAAAGTCTTATGTGTACGGCCCTTTAAGAACTGGCTAAATTAGCCGCTTGGCAACCTCGGTTGTCCGCCGACACTTATACCTGTATACACAATTATACCAAACACACACATAAATACACACAAATATACATTTAAAAGCATATCAAAGAAAAGACACAATTTTGCGATCATTAATGCGAACGGACGTGTTCCCCCCAGCGATCATCTTTAATTTAATTAAATAAAGTTTATAATTTAAATTCAAAACGTGTTGGTCTTCTCGCAAATATCTCAAGAACTAACAGACAAATTTGTAGCTATTGTAGATTTGTCAAGCTAAGCTTTTCAGATTATATATTTAGATATTTCAACCCTTTCCGTTTCTTATTCATATTTTGACATACAATTGCCAAATGGCTGATTACTTAAGGGAACTATGTACGAGAGAGTACAACCGATTCGATGATTTTTTTTATAACTTATTTGCACAACTGTCGAATTTTTTTTTCGTTAATGTTTCAAAGCTAGCGCAATAATGATACTAAATAGTTCGTAGAATATTTGTTGTGTGAACAGCTCAGCTCCCGGTATAAGCTTAGTTTACATGAAGAATAAGTCTTTAATGAAGACTGTGGTATAAATGAAAATATATGTTTGTGAACATTTTTAAAACTAGTCCTTGCAAATTTTGGGACTGGGTTGGGACCAAATTACTTTTGCTAAGTTTATTTTATGACAACAAGACGGCTGAAAGTAGCCAACCTCATTGTGGTCAGTCCAAAGGACACACCGCAGCGCCAGTAGGATGGTGGGAAGACTCTTTAATTAAATTCAACGGCGCACCTCAAAAGGCAAAATACATAGGACTTCTTTACAGAAAGTCTCTCAGCTACTGCTTAATCGTAGTAGAGAGCATCTGAATCGTCTTACCATATACCTGAGAGATTACTGCAAGCGGAGATGCCAAATGAATAATCTAACTCAAATTACCTCTTTCGAGAGCACGTTTTTGTATATTCTCCTTATTTTAATTATTAAAATTTTACGCATAAGTAACTTTCTTTTTTTTCCATTCGCAACTGCAAGATATCGCTAAACTTTTGCCGAGCAAAAGTTCTCCATTCTCATTAAATTTAGCCAATACCCTGTCCCCTGTCCTGCTGTGTACAAAGCTCAATAACATTTTAACTATCATCTCAGTGGCAAGCAAATACTTGGCATCTCGTCCAGTTGCAACCACACAACCTCGGTAATTAAGCGAAAATTCTCTAGAGGCGCCTGTACAATCTCTGTTGGTAAATCATTAAGGCGAGTGTCTGCTGTGAGTTCAAATGAAAATTTTAGCCACCAAAGTAAACGGTAGTACGAGTATATCTTAAAATCGATAAGCGTTACACACACATAGTTACTTGTAAGGACATGAAGTGAGTTTGAGGCGCAACTTTCGATGATAACGCAGCTGAGTGACCAACGTTTTCATGTCCTTGTGTAGATATGTACATATACCTATTTGGTGTATGGATGTGCAGAACGAGTATTTACTATCCACTTTAGCACGTCTATACTTGCTGTGTGACTCATCCATTCCCTGAATGAATAAATAGCCAATGTTAACGATGGTTTGCTATTGGTGCTGATCTTATGCTTTTAGCTTACTTAGTAGTAACGTCTTCTAAATTGTTGTTAGTAATGTATTTCTTGCAGTTGTGATTGTAAATGTATACATTTATGTACATATATACTATATGTATGTACAAAGTAACGCTGAGATTCGCCATTCATTAATTCATTTACGCTGACAGCATGACTGTAGTCCTGCCAGATGTTAGTGAAGCTATTCGTAAATATTCTGTGAAATATTATTGTCAGAACTACGTAAAAACATTTTCGGAGATTGTATTTACAATTACAACAAATCTAATAGCTTAGTTGTTGTAACTTTTGATCAAGATAGACATTAGGTTGTCATTGTTCCAGTGAATTTTGTTAAGAGTTGCTTCTAGTTCTGTTCACTTGTCAGCTTCTTCGTATCTATGTAAGTATATGTGATTGTATCTAGTAATCTAAAACGGTTTCAAAAATCGCTACTGAGCTTCTTCTTTTCATACCACTTTGTTATAACTTCTAATTTTTCAGAAATGAATTCTAATATACATATGTACATATGTATAAAGTTTGAACACGTGAACACGGAAAATGTTTTGAGCTCATCATTGCTATATTTCAAATATCACATCTGTAACCCGACATTTTCAACGGCTCTGTTAGCTTCAAACTTCGTAGTTGCTAATCATTCTTGAGCATGGTGAGTGATCAGTCGTCAGGTGGCCGTTTCCAGTTTAATATGTTATAAATTTTAGCAAGTCTTCCATCGGTCTTATATAGGCAGATATTATCTCTTCCACGTATAATAAAATCGTCAATAGCGATCATATCGTGCAATGCTCATGACCACGACCCAAAAACGAACTTCCACCACAAATTAATTTTCTCGCAGTTTGAGCAGAAATCAGTGAGATGTAAAAGAAATTTACTTTTATGCGTATTGTGGTGATAAGATTTCTCAATGCAGTGAATTGTATCTCTTGGCGGAAGTTTTAGTCTTTATTCCAACGGGAGCATCAGCCACCAAGCGGAAGCTGTTTTCGTATTCAGAATGAATACATTTCCAGAGATTTTCCTTAAACCATATTCTTATATCGTTTAAATACTCGTTTGTATGTCAAAGAGTTAAGTTCAAAGCCAACTTGCGCTATATTGAAAGTATTTTGAAAGGATGTATTATCAATAAAGAACAAAGGCCTGTTATTGATTTTTTAAATCAATATTATATAATCGATCAGAACGATGATTTTTTTTATATGCCTCCGTAAAACTCTTTTCAATGTACATAAAGAGTTACTAGTAGCGCATTTGGCGGCGTTTTACATGTAAGTTTTTATCAATGCATTGGGATAAGGAAATTTTTCTTCTGGTGGCAACACCGGCTCTCGCAACATTCGCCATACATTACATTTCTTCACTGCGTTCGTTAACTTTGCCAATTTTTCTTTCAGTATGTTGGCTGAATCATGCTACTACAGTTAGATGGCATAGCGACACTGACTAAATTCCATATTCTCTTTTGTTGTGATTATTATTAAAGTTGTTGCTCTTGTCACCAACGTTGATACCTATTATGTTTTTGTATCGCTTGTAATGCTCGGATTAAAATCAACGCTGTGTTTACACTGCACTTTATTTGTATCTCTTATTCTCATTACTCTTTCTTCCACTCGTGCTGTCTCTTGTTCTCTGTTGCTCAGCGCTACATTCGTTTATTCGTTGTTGTTTATATTTTTTTCCCCTCACTGACTCAGACATAATTAGTACGAATGATAAATGACATGCCAGTTGCAGCATCAATAGAAATTACATTTTTCTTATCGCATTTTCATTTTTCCTACACAATTTCGTTTATGCGTTTGTATGCAGTTTTTATTTTTATTTTTTATTGTTGCTTTTGCTAATGTTATTTCGCGAAATCAGCGCCATTATCTGCCTGGTAATTTTATAGCTTTTTTTTTAGCAACGCATTGTCGCTTTTGTTGTTCTTTTTTCGCTAACTTTACTTAAATATGGTAAAAAGTGTAAGTGTGTAAAGTATCTTGACTTGCGGCCACGCCCATTAGAAATCCAAAACAGATTTTCATTTGATTAAACGAGCAAAAGGTGGCGTCAAAGTCATCAACTTAATCCGCGTATCGCCTTTCACTCTGCCATGCCTCCTACTCCACAAAATAAACCTGCTGATAATTGCGAAGATGATGCGGGTTTATTTCGAGGGCGGTTGGGGGTATTGGCCCTTAATTGATACGTGTGCATTTGGTAAATTGATATAACAGTGTGGGTTAGCGTTGTCGGTTTACTGGTTTATACACATTATTTTGCTTTTGCTTTCACTTTACACAATGTGCGTGACGCTTTGATGCACGCTGCTAATTATGGCTTGCACCTTATAATGAACATTACAACTTCGACATATCAAATGAACGGGTTAATAGTAGACAACCTTACCGACCAACCGACCATTCGTCGAACTAGCCAACGAGTCGACCTTTGTTGCGCCAAAAATGAATGCAGTTCTGATTCCATTCCATGGCTGGCTGGCTGGATGTGCACAAATGTAATGTATGTAGATTTTGGATTTGGCTTGCTCATAAGCGCTACTGGTGGGAAATTTGAAATTGATTAGTTCATAGAAGTGAAAATGTTAGAAAATGTTGACTGACCACTGAAAAAATAATCAGTAATCATCAACGAAATGGGGCGGAGTAATATTTGTCTGTGGTTTGGCTGACGACCTGGCTAACATGAATCTCACGTAAATAGTTAATTTCGAAAGCTTTAAATCAAACTGAGTGAAATGGAAATTTATAAAAAGTAGTGGAAAAAGCATCTATACAGATAACTTCAGACTACCGCTCCTTCTAGTAGTTGCTGACTAAATAGAACGGATTGCTTCTCGTTATAAACAGACTATATTTTTTAGACTTAAATCTTAGACTTAAGCTGGTTGTAAAATAGTATCTTAAATTTCCCACCAGTAGTTTAGCCTGAAAACGCTACAGTGATTTTGTAAATGAAAGCTAAGGTTTAGTACGACCTCGTTAGATTTAATCCTACTACCTAATTTAAGTTAAGGACCATCTGTATATAAATATAGCCTTCAAACCTGGGTCTTAGTATCTTTTCATTCGTTCTTCTCTGGTATTCTTATAGAGATCGTGTTGTCTAAACACACAGTTTCAAGTACTTTTACTTTTGCTTTTTTTTCTCCAAACAATCCTCCCTCCCACGAGATTTCCGGAACCTCTAATAGATAGTGTTTTCTGTCATCCAGCAGCAACACTTGCCTTAAAAATGTGAAGTGCGCGAAGTGATAAATTAAAGTTCATTTTCAGATGAGTGATGACGTAAACTCTACACCGAGCTGCTGTAGAAACAATAATTTTAAAAATATTTTCGAACCCAAACCCATGCCTGAATTTTTTAATTAATAGCTACACAATTTTTGCCAAAAATGTTCACGTAAGTCGCATTAATTTCTTACTGTATAACGTCTCGTTCCAAAGGAAAAAATTCGATTCAGCCGAGTGTGAAGTTTATATCCTGATTCGAAGGAAAGGTTAGAGGTCAGAGAGATGTGATCACACGAGGCAGAATTGAATTTTCTCCCGAGGGACGAACGATTCTTCCTGAAGGCACTAAAAAAATTTGCATTTGGTTGTCTTACGCCTGGTGAGATAAGTGAACCAAGATATTTTTCGGTAAAATAAATAAGAAAACTTGTTGCTATAATGTTTTTAGATGCCTAGAAAACTCATAAATTGTTGCACAAAATTTAAAAGAGGTGAAATAGCTTTCTTTGTCACCGCAATTATCGCTATCTTCGACATATTCAACTTTTTAGGATGGACCACGTTTAGATCAGAAGGGTTCTTATGATTTTTATACCCGAGTGTGCTTTTACACAAAGGTACATTAACTTTGTTCGCATAACAGTTGTTTGTGACAGCTAAAAATAATAGAAATAGATATAGACTAATATATACTAAAATGATCAAAATGAAATGAGGAATCGATTTAGCCCTGACTGCCTGTCCGTCCGTCTGTCCGTGGTTACGATAACTTGAGTAAAAATTTACAATTCTTAATGAAACTTGGTACATACATAGATTGCCCTTTGGCCAGGTTAGGTTGGTTTTAGGGTGTTCGATTATAATAATTATTCGACTTTTTTGTAAAAGCTGTTTTCGAATTATTCGAAAAATGGTAATTTAAAAAAACCGGTTCTAAATTTTGAAATCAAGAAAAAACCGAGTAAACCGGTTCTTGTACCAAGTAAAAAAGTCTCTCACTTATGACCACGTGATAAAATTAAGAGAGAACATAAAAAATAAAAACGTAAAAGCGAGGAGAGGCAATCTGCTACTCATACATAAAACTTGAGATTATACCAAATTGCTTTATTCCACATTGAGCAAATTGAGCGAGCTAGAAGGACTTGTTGTCAAAACGGCGTTGTACAATTTTTAAAGGTTTTCCCGTCCTCTTATGACATTTGTCTAAATATATAAAATCTTCTAAAATACATTTGCTGCGTTCTTTCTACAAATAATTTGAATTTCGAATTATCTTATCTAATTGATAAGCACTTTCTGGTTGCTGTTTTAATAAAAATATATCGGATATAAAATTAGTCGATGTGTTGCCATATTTCAATCAAGGCTATATCTTCACAACTACAAAAAACCGATTTTGGAGATTAAAAAAATCGTTTTATTCGATATTCAAAAAATCAAAATTTCAAAAAATCGTACAATAATTTATGAAAAAATCGGTGAAAACCGAGTCAAACACCCTAGTTGTTATTGAAAATGGTCAACATCGGTATGCAAAAACGCCGTTTTTCGGTATCTATTTGAGCAAATTGAGTGAAATTTCATATTTGGAGCGATTTTGAACAAATAAACTCTAGTTTTATAAAATTTATTTAAAAAAAAATAGCCGTTGTCATGCCTGCTTATGAAATATTTCGATATCTCAATAACAGTGTTAGGTATCGTCACAACATTTGATGAACATATTTTCCTCGATACCACTGTTATTATTGTCAAAAATTTTGAAAATCGTACCATAACCACGGCCACAAATGTAGATATCAAAAAACCTATATAATTCGTAAAAACGAATATTAGAATTTGCGCCTCACATATTTTGCACTGTGTGGTTGAAAATTGATTTCTCAGCCTCAGAAAAAGACGCTCTAAACAACTGCAACAAGTTGTACCCTTCGATACATCGGCTTTTACTAATTTGCGCAACTCTTCCCGTTTCCGTGGCTTCGAGCGAACGCACGAAGGTGCCAAGCAGAATGGATATTCTTTTATAAGCTGAATTATCCGTAAAAAATTATGAGAGGTCCATTTCTACTGTATAGACGCTGAATACTCGTCAAATAAAAGTAGGATTTATTAATATAATAATGGGGACAAGCCATATTTTTTTAAAAGAATTATTCTTAAATTCTTTATTTCAGTGAAGTGTCAATGAGATTTGATGAAGTGTATTGTGGCATTTATTATTACCTAAACTCATCGCATTTATCCCAAAAATGCTTTAATTAATTTTATTTTATATTTTTTATTACACTTTGATGAGAACCTTACTGTGCTTGATTAGTTAAACTTGCACTAACTGCCTACCGGGTCTCAAATAATTAAACATCTATTTAGATATTTAGATATCACGTCCCAAAACATAAACAACGGTTATCTTACTTTATTTACTTTTCGTTACACTTAGTTGAGGGTAGCTATAAAAATATATCATTGCTGTGCACAAAAGTCATCAAAACATTTAAATTATTCAGAAATCTACAAAATGCCGCGTGTTTGTGTTAATTCTCGTAGCTTATTTATTACGTTTGTGGTCAATTTACTTCTAAAAGTGAAAAAAAAAACCAATTTCGCATTTGTTTGAAAAATGTTTTGAAACTTATTTAAAAAATGCTATTAGAAATCAAGAAAAATCATGGGTGCCGAAAATGTCTTGTTTAAAATGTTATAAATATTTGACAGGTTGATACAAGGATAATATTATAAAGAAGCCTTTTGGTGTTGATGCAGTGGCGTGAACCCAAAAATCACGTAGACGACTGTTACTTCAGTTTAACAACTGTGAAAGATTTTTCAAAAAAATTAAAACACTCGCTGAAGTACGAGTATGCTACTGTGTCGCCAGTGTCAATGCCGCTACCACATTCTTCAGGCATTCCAGTACCGGAAAGATTTTGTATTTCGTCAAGTTTATCGACTAGAAATTGAAGAAGAAGAATGAAGCAGGCTCTTCTAATAGCGATGTGGTATTTATAGATGAACAAAATACAGAATCACATTTGATTAGTCAATCAGAACTAAATGACCTTGTTAGAGATTTAAATTTGACCAAAGAAAAATCTGAAATATTAGGCTTATCGAAAACGTCACATTACCTTAGCTACCTTTTGTTCAAAAGAAGATGGATTAGTGTTCTGCATTAATATTGATGGATTAATGTCAGCATAGTACATCAAAACATGGGTTCAGTAAGTGATGAACACGGTGAAAGATTGCATCAAGAAATTACAGAGCACGAGAAGCGTTATCAGAGTAAATGGGAGTCAGCCATGCTTGCAGACTATTGTTGGAGCATCCAGAGGGATACTGCCACTACCGACTACAAGAGGAAAGCCAATCGTTCAAAAAAAAAATATTTTTTTAATGTGGAATAACAATTTATATTACCGCTTCATATATATTGCAAATAGTTTTAACGTGGCAAATCAGAATAACATACTGTGAACCCAGTGAAAAAAAATGTTTACTTTGTTGCATAGTGCTATTTCCCACTCTGCTCAGCAGTCCACAATAACCACACAGCCATCGAATGCGTACTACGACGACCATTATTAATGGAACCACAAAGTCAAAGTGATCGTTGTTGCAGCTGAAGTGGAGCTGATGCGCTAGCTTCAATGCCAAAATGTTTTGTATGAAGCTAACATAACAACATCACACATACTCTTCTACATATAAACTGTTTATTTAGGCAAAATTTGTAATGAAATGAGTGCAACATATCGATAAGGTTGTGGCGCATAACCACCGATCTCCTATTTGTGCTTGTGTTTATGTGTGTCTGTGTAGTTATGTTTGTGCATGCGGTTGAGTTGTCATATGCGTCTGAAAATGTGGCAAGCAAATGATTGCATTCCGTTCGAATACGAGTATAACCGCAAAAATAAATATTAAAATTCAAACAAAGTTCACATAGTTGCTTGCCGCTTAGGCTTAGATGGACTAACAAGGCAGAAATGAGGGGAGAGTTAAAGCGAAATGTATTTGTGCACATGCATAGAATCCATAAAAATGCCGTTGTGACACCGATGTGGCAGCCGACAGCAATGTCTTTAATTCCAATTTTCCAACAATGTAAATTTTCTCACAATACAAATTTTCGATACTCGTCTGCAACAAAACTAAACTCTACACCGGTAGGTTATAGTCGGTTGAATCGTTAACCGCGAAATTTTTTGCTAACAATTTTGTGGTAATCGGCAGTGCTCAGATACTTCATATACATATATGTTAGTTGACCCTTAAAAACCAAGTTTAAGAAAGCTTTAAGTGAAGCCTCACCAAACCCCTAAAACCAGACTTCTCGCAGTGATACCCTAGCTGGAAATATCATGCTCTTGAATCGATACGGCCTGTTATTTCTCCATCCATATACAGCCTTCCATACAGATATTGCTAGTTATACCACTTTGGCAACTTGCTTGCGACATGTCTCCGGAAATAATTTCCTCTTTTACAGTTCAGGACGAAATAGGGTAATATGTCACTAAGTAATAGTAAATTATTGCAGACCCCTTGTTCTTAGACAGTAGAAGCCGATCGGGGAATCCCCAGTAGGGCTGAATCACATACAACGCCAGCTGATGCTTGCTCTAATAGGCGAGCCAAATGAATTTGTACAGCTAAGTGTATGTGATGCGGTCCTTTATGATACAGTGGAAGTAATTTGAGTTACGCTTGTTGTGCTATTGCCAGCAGTCAGCTGATTAGACGCTGTTGACGCGACAATAAAGTGTTATACCAATAGCATGGGCCATCAACGAATACCATTTTGTCTTTAAACATATTGCTCACTAGCACACCAGCAATGCACGAACCAGGCATCAATATATGGTTGCAAGAACGAGCTAAACGTGTGGATGATTTGATGGAAACGCTAGTATTAGATGTATGTGAAGGGAACACGCAACATCGCCTCGTCATATGCAGCGGATCCGAATTCGCAGCAACGAAGTACGGGTGGGAGAGCACGCACAAAAATGCATCGAAGTATGAGTTGAATAAATCGGTATTGCACTCTAACAATATTGCCAACACCTCAATGGCCTCTGGGTTGCGCAAATCGATAAGTGTATCGTTCTTGGTTCTTAAATGTCCCTGCTTCATAAGCAAAATAACCTGTCTATAATATCCAATAAATCATGAATACTCAGTAAAAATTATTCTGGCGATTGCCGAAATTGATGCCATTATAGCCGACCAACTGTGGATTGTAGTCTTGCTCATAGCTGTTCTGTGCGGAAATTCAGTTGTTTCGGCCAGCTCGTTCGATCAGCGCTCCCATCGGTAGTGTGTCAGAAATTTCTCGTCACAATTGCGATGAATGTTGAGCTTCTCCTTATGCCATTGCTCACCAATACCCATCATCTCCCACCATTGCCTCGTCTTCCTGTCGTTAGTGTAGATATGTGCATGGTTTAGGTATGTTTGCATCTGTATTTTTCGTAAACTGAAGTCTTTGTACTCCTCCTTGTACATTATCTACTTACTTCAAACATCATAATCGAATTTCTTCATGTATCAATTTGCTTATGAAGATGCGTTGTGGCAGAATTTAATTGATTGTCGGCAGCATTAGAACTTCGAAGTCGTCGCGGAGAATTGCCGCCAATGTAAGTGTATACACGAAGAAGCCCTCGCTGAAGTGTACGCGTGCCCAAATGGCTACACGCATGAAGGCCACAAATTCTTAGGCATAATGCAAACAGTTGAAGAGAACCCAAGCTTGCGTTATGTGCGACTTTACCATGACACCAAAGAATTGTTCTCTGGGCAGAATTTCTTCCCTGCAGACAATTCGATGAAAATCTATAAATTTTGTACTTTATATTTAGCATCGGTGCAGCGAAAAACAAAAACTAATTTATGCAAATCAGCTCTTTTGATATTTATTGACTTACTTTTGAATCGCGATTAGATGTCTGCATATGCAGCGCAATAATTATTAAAGCTTATGAGCTTTTAAGCACTCATACGAAGGTGGGCGCTGCTTCTTCGTTGCCTTTAGTTGCGTGTATATTTTTTCAGCTAGCAAGGTCAAAGCTTAAACCCGATATTTAATTTCCATTGGTTTTCGTAATTAAAACGCAATTATGTTGATTTATATGAGTTAGAGCTCCATATCAAATCAATGAATTTCATAAGTGAATTCGAGATCGATAAGACTACAAGTGACTTTTAGAAGAGAGGCAAATCTGCAACTTTTCAATTAACTTCATTACTAGTGCCGAAGTTTAAATTGACGCTGTTTTTCTGTTTTGATATAGTTTAAATATATTTATGAGTACGTGAGTGCGTCTTTTTATTGAGTTTCATACTCCACAAAGTTATTAATTTGTTTATAAAATATTCACCCCAAAATTGCATTTTTCGAATCTAATATTCACATTTTTTCTTTCTTGAAAAATTCGCTTACTCCGCTCTTTTCCACCCCAGCACTGCCTTGGGCTAGTGACCAGCATGAGCTAGCGCTAACCAAAACTCGCTTATGTATGCAGGAAATTGTAATAAAAACGAGATGAAAAATATGCGTTTTCACCGCTTCTCATAGCTTAGCGAACTTTCAAAACAAACGAAAAAAACCAAATAACACTTAAAAACGTAATAAAATGAAGAAAGTTTTTCGCTCTCGGCTGTGGAGTCGAGAGTACACGTGGCATAAAATGAAGAAGGGCAACTTTTGATTTGTGCAGAAGCAGCAGTTGCCGTTGGCATCCGCTCTTGCAACTGCCACTTTATCACAAACACTTTCGCCTGCACATGCGGTCCAGCCAATGCAGTGCGCAGCACTTTTCAATTGGAACACTGCGATTTGTAGCCGTGTAGAGCCAGCTGCTGTTGCAGCTGCAAGGGTTTGGAAAATAATGAAATGAGAAAAAAAAACCAAGAAAAAGCAAAATAAGCAAGTCCACGGCTACTCGGGCAATGCGGCGCCCTCAGGTAACGTAGGGGTTGATGATGGCAGTGGCCACGGGCGATAGCGCTCAAGAAAGTTGGTTTCATTAAATTTAATTGCGTGTTGCGTTTGCGCGCGCGCGCAATAACTTCCTTGACCAAATGCCGCAGCAATTTCGAACTGTGCGGTTCGAGTGTCTACTTGTGGCAGAGTTGGTTTTGGCTAATAGTTGGTGTTATTGTTATTATGCTTGTTTTCGTTATTACGCTGACGTAGTAAAGTTACGGCATAATATTGGTGGCACAATTGTTGTCTTTGGCTACTAACTATTTTTGTTCGTTGTCGGCTAACAACAATCAGCAGGTGCAACCGTTAGTAAAGTGCTGCGGGTTTTATTAGTATCGAGTTATTGTTGCAAGTTTCTCGCGGCAATGTGCAGGGATGCAAAAAATTATGTGAATTTTCTTAGAGAGAACTTGACGAATTTGATTTTAGGTTGTTTGCAATGCCGCACTGCAGCGAAGTGGCCTTTATGTTTTCGAATTTTCGTGAGAAAAAAAAATTTTTAGTTATGGGTTGTGAAAGTTTCAAACAAAGAGCTATCGTCATAAGAGCGTTGTGCAGTCATGAAGTCAATAAAAATCAAATTTAATAATGTCTCTTTTAGTGTAACAGTTTTTAGGTTTATAAGGTAAAGTTATCTAGTCGTAAATTAGAAAAACAATATTTTTGAATCAATTTTGTGCAAATATTGAAGTTAGAATAATAGAGAATTGCTCAGAAATATATATACATAACTGCAAAAAATAACAGATAAAAGAAAATAAAAATTGGGTATAGTTTATATGGAAAGTTTAAAATAAACGTTCGTAAAATCAGTTGTTCTTACCGAGTTCCCCCCATACGAAAATATATTTTCTTTTCGTACAAACCAAAGTAAAAAAAAATTAAAAATTAATGGCAATATTTACCAACAATAATCGTGCACTCATTGTACTAAAACTGATTTCATTACAACACTGCATACACGAAAATTTTCTAATCAATTTACATATTCCGCTTGTACAAGGTTTGAAAATTATTTTATTCGACGGGCTTTTTTAACAGATCGAACTATATTTTAAATGAATGTTTTTAAAAATAAATAACTAAAAAAAATTGCAACGAATATTATTTAGAAATGTAGTGCTATTTTTGTGACCATCACGTTTTTGTGACATAATTTTAGGCATGAAATTATTGGCTTTAGTTATGCGCTGAGGGTTTTCATAGGACCTGTCAGTTTCCATTTACATAAATAACTACAAATGTATTCATAAACCGCCAAGTACGGATAATCGAAATGTGAGTTTTGATACCCTCATACTGAGGTATTTTCTTAATTTCGAGTATGGCCTAAACCAAATAATGAAAATAGCACAACTTCGCAATCGATTTGTTTCCAATCCATACTTTCCTCCCTGTCGAAAAATCTTCATGGCATCAATGCACTTATAGAGAATGCCTCTTCATTTGGCTGATTTTATGAAAATTGGTTTTCATAATCTCTTTTCCGCTTCCGGTGTTTTCCGGAGAAGTTTTTTAAGGAGGGCTATACATTTTTTTATAGTTTTGGATAGGTAAAAATTTTCAATACGCCATTTTTTGGTATGATCAGCTTTTTTACACTTATTGCGATGTGATTCGAAGGCACATTTGTGTCATCTACACATCACACTATTACCCTTCATATACCAATCATTTATTTGTAAATACTTGTTTGTGAATTTTCTGCATTTGATATACATACATGTCTTACAAGTACATTTATCCATACATGTTTTGTGCATTCACAATAATCGTCAGTCACTCTAATCTCTTGTTAAACAAAGAGTTTCGGTAACCGGGTTGCCAGCGGAGTCTATGCGCTTTTTTGAGGCATAAGTCCGTTGAATAGAAAACGATCAGAGTGTGCCATAAATGCGGTGACTGACAGGATATGCCCTAGCTAATAATGCTTGCAAGTGGATTTCACAATAGCCCACTCAACATGGTAATCGCATGCACACAAGCAAAGCTTACAGTAGCGGCAACATAAATTGGAAAACTTATAGTCAACTTTATTAAAAAAAAAACCTACTAGGTGCTGCTCGAGTCGCTATATCTATTTACAAGTATTTCGTTTACAAAAATTCTGATGTGAGCTAAGTCAACGGAATATTTCAATGGCGAGGACGAACTAATTTCGCCTAAAATTATGCTTTCAAAACGTGTTTCTATAATAAAGTGTTTCTATAAATAATAATTGCAAATAAGAAGATGTGGTGATCTCAGAAATAGCGGCTAAAACTTCTGCCAATGAAACTGTTGTTGTTTGTTTTCTAAATACTATATTTAATAAACTTCCTGGACTTCAAGAAAATTGCCAATTACTGGAAAATATTTTTCAATTGAAAATACTTAAAATTTTTGTTTAGCGATAAAAAAAAATTAACAAATATTACACAATGAAAAAATTAAGTTCATGCACTTATTTGTCGAGCTGTTCCAACGTCTGTGTCGACCACTGTATACATAAGCTTGTAAAAAGCATAAGTTGCTATGCGTGATATGAAATTTTCTTCTCTAACGGCATTTTTTAACATACATACATATATGTACATACATACATGCATATTGCCAACCCATGCTTTTCTTTTAGTTATTTTTTTTTTTGAGTAAGCGGACTGTACCCTTTATTTGCTGATTCATCCTTCCGTTACTTTTTTCTATTGTGTCACCACCACTTCCCTCCCCTTCTAAGCTTTTTGTATGCGATGAATGTGTTGTCATTGTTATTTTTTTGGTTATACTATTGTTATGGCTGCTGTACTAGTATTTTCTTTTTCGTTTTACTTTTTATCTACAGGCTTTGCTATTTAGGTAAATATGTATATTCTGCAAATGCAATGCATGCTTTTATTTATTCATGTATGTAACAAATATTGTTCTTTGTATGCATATAAATAAATATGTAGGAACGTACGCACATATGCACATACTTACATATATGTTAGTATACGAGTATAGTAGCTGATACCCCGCGGTGCCAGTTCTGACCCAAAGCACTCGAAAACTTTATCCTACAAACATACGGGTAGAGCGGAAAATAAAGCACGAAAATGCTGTGTTTTTATTTTATAATTATATATGTACGTATATAGGTAACGCTTCTGGTAGGGGTTGTGCGTTGAGGGCATAGTCCTAGCATTCTGCAGCTGTTCGTGGTACTGGCCAGCTGGCTAAAGGTATGCATTTATTTTTGTAAGGCATGAGATGGGTTTTATTTTTCTGGTAGCTAGTATTTTTCCAACGCCGATAATATACATACTCGTACATACATTTGTAAGTGGAATATATGAAAGAACAATAAACTTTTGACAGATTTGCTCAATTTGCAAAAAAGCGCTAATATTTTTGAGAACTCATTTCTTTTGTATTTTATTTTTCTCCACACTTTCCGCATACTGCTTTTGTTCACTCCAATCGCTGTCCTCTCATATGCGCGTCCAACATTTGCAGCTACACATGTAGATTTGTAAAACACAAAAAAAAACACTACAAAGTTGCACAGACGGAGGAGTGTGCAATCGGAAAACCTAAAGCTAGTCAACAATTTTGCTAACGCATACATAAATAAATGCAATAACAGTAAATCTGAAGAACAAAAACTAGTGAATTTCGGACCGGAGCGAGGTAAGCAGCTCACGCAAAACCAACAGCAAAACGTTGCAACAATGCGCAATAAAATACACAAACACAAGTGAGCAGTCGTGCGTTGTCATTGCTTGCACATACTGGCTCATACAGGGTGTTGCAAGAGCCTGCTCCTCTTATTTGGCTGCTGTTGTGTTGTCGTCTGCGAAAAATTATTAGTCGTAGATTTTTAGCGGCGGAAAGTACGAGCCTTAGCATAAATAATTAGATTCCTTTTTGAAAATTCTGCTGAAATTTATTTATCGTTCACGAAATTTGCACAATGATTCTAAATAATCTTCTTTTTAGAAAGAGACAATATTTCACAATTATCGTCTTGTCGCCTTTACGGCCCTAGCAGACTGCTAGCAACTCTAAATTCCGAGGTTGATGTGGAGAATTTTAGTGTCCCAGACTAGAGGAATAAAAGAACAAAAGTCGATATTTATTTGCCTAAGGGGGTATTCCGGGGTTTCAAGCTATAATTGTCTATTATTTTGCAAAAGTTTTTTTGATAGAATAAAAATACTACAGTGTAATAGTTGAATGGTTCTTTCAATACAAGTTGTGTTCTTCACAAAACATGTTTAATGATCAAGAAATTTTGAAAATTGTCGGCTTGGTAAGTGTTTGAAGTACGCCTTGCACAAATGACGTCACCTCTTACGTGGCAGGATAGCTTCCGTTTACTTCATCTAAAATTAACAAATACGATATTAATTTACACAGGAGTATTGCTGTTATACATAAGGCAAAGCAAAATAAAAAAATGTACAGTCATTTATAAGAAAATATCGTCTGCTTGAAAAAAAAAAACGATTTTTTGTTTTTTTTTTTATTTAGTGTAAAAAATAATTCATTTCAATACAATGCACAAATTTTTCTTCATCATTTTCTTTAACTTCTGACGATTAATTTGATTATTCAATTATTGAAATATATGTACCGTTAAAGAGAAAACTTTGCAAGAAGCCGACAAAAAGTAGTTTTGAGAAAAATTTAAAATTTTCCCGGGACGTGGGCTCCAAAGGGACACGCTCCGATGAAAACGCGTATACTCTCGAAACTACTATAGAAACAGCAATAAAGTTTTAGACTGTGATAGTTGTAAAAGGAGAAAATGAAATTAAAAGAATTGGTTTTTTTTGTACCAAAAAACCGGAATACTCCCTTAAACCCGATTTTTATAAATTATAAAATTTTTAAACCCTTTGTTTTATAAATTATAAAATTTTCATTACATTTTATGCAATCGACCACGCCAGAAATACTTTCTGAGGCAGTTTTCTCCAGACCTGAGGAAAACTAAAGGCTGCCTGAAGTACTTGGAACATACTAAGCAGCCAAATAAACCAAGCTGCTGAAGAAGTTCCAGAATAATCTGTTCGAAATGACGTTTTTTTTGTCTTCCAGCAGTATTTTCGCAAATTTCTTTAGTGAAAATTGTTTGCGTACTGGCGAAGTAAAGTTTTCGAATAGGACTTGTGAAGTTTCCATTTTAACGCTTCTTAAAATAGGTGTACGGTGTATAATTTAGGTGTTCTGAATCTCAAATCACGTGTCCCTGTTTGGGCTTTTATCGTTCGCACAGCACTAGGACGGCCGTATTTGGGACGGTTGTCTCTCTACCTGTCTTTTCTGCAGTATATTAAGGGCACCAGAAGGTGGACGGCTAATATAGTCTTCATCTTGGAAGATTCGGTAAGCAGAAAATTTAATAACTCAGAATATCTGAACATAAAGTTGTTGTTGGCCACTAATTCTGTTGTCAAGAACCAGCGACAACGTGGCAGTATAAAATTCGCAGGAAGTTTTTAATATTTAAATGTCCACAAAAGCATACTTTTTTTCCTTTATACTTACATTTTATTTGCTGTATCTTCCTTTAGTTTTTTCCATTCAATTTGTATATTTTAAAATTTTTTAATTATATTTTTTTTTTGTTTATTTCATTTTATTTTTTATCACCCTCTATGCACCAGATTAACAACAATGCGCATACCTACATTTGTATAGTCTCACAAGCGCAACAAAATGGATTTAAAAGTTTTTTCTGCTAACCCAGATACTAGAGTAGCCTCCAACAGCAGCTAGGAAGAGGAGCGAAGGGAATAGATGGCGGACGCAGAGGCGAACATACGGACAATGCACGCACTCGACTAAAGGATTTTCAGTCCGACTTTTTGTCGTTGTTGCTTCCGCAATTTCAATTGTTGGCTGTTGGCTTTACATATTTACGACGTCGCTATTTTTGCATTTGTTGTCGTTGTTGCTTTTGGAAGAGATAGAAAAGTTGTGTTCATTTTTTTTCCTATACTATTTCTTGCTTACGATTTTTAGCGCTCGAATACTCGCATGCATATTTGCATATGCAGTTCTTTACCCACACATGCGATGCACGAGTATGTTTGTATGTTTTGCTAGGCAACAGCCTTTTAGGCCGTAGGCTTGTTTTGGTCCAAAAGCGCGCTTCAGTACTCATTTAGCATTGCGCGTACATGTGTGTATATGTGTGTGTGTGTAATTTGAGTGTTTGTTCTTGTTCGCTGGGGCGTGGCATTCACTGGAGCCTTCGTCTTTCACTCCGTGCGGCAGCAAATTTGCTTTTGTGGTACTTTTTAGCGCTCAAACTCGTTGCAACTAGCTTTGCAACTTTTCAAAGGTAAATTTTGTCAGTCGAGTAACACGTTTGAGGCAAAGATCCTTTCAAGTTGCATGTGCAACATTTCGTGTGTGCAAAATGCACTTATTTTGAGTGTATTAGCGTAATTTGTAAAGGTATGTCTGTGTTGAGATATTAATAGTTTGGCATTTTTAACACCCCCGAAAGTGACACAAATTGAGCCGTTTGTGGCAACTTTTTTGGGGCAAGTGATTTTTTTTAAATAAATTTGTAGCAGCATCAGTTTCATTATTTCCCACTACAGCAAGTTTGTGTGTGCTCATCCGGTAATCATAAGCACGGGTTAAGAATGAGCTCTATCAGTAAGAGTGGTGTGGCGAAATTATGTCTTTTCATAACTCTTCTGTGATCCTCCTTATTTGTCAAAGTAGGGACTGTACCAGAGAAAACTGTATGGTTGTTTTTTTATCCAACAAGTATATAAGTTTTTACTATGTCCATGTTACCCACTGCGAGAGATAACTTTTTCATACAACGCGAGTTGGTCACATCGAATTCGTCTTTAATTGTGAACAAACATTTAAAGACACAAAGGTGTTTGTATTGAATAAAGCACACAATTAAAGACACAACGGTGTGTGAACTACTTAAATTATGATATATGCGAAACAAAATGTTTACATTCTACTCACACTTCTCACAAAATGAATTCTTAAGACGAGATGTGATAATATTCAAAATGGGAATTTTGACTTCTGTCACTTATTCAAATAAATCTTCCACCGATACACACTGGCCTCGAGCACATTGAGGCATTAAAAATAATGCTCAAGAATAAAATTTTGGTTTGGCTGACTATATATGTACATATATGTCTACTATATTCCATTTAATGCAAAATTCTTGTAATTTTTTAACTAACATTTTCCTTTAAAATTTTCCAAGATTTTTGCTATAACTTTTTTCTTAATTTTTCTGTTTGTAAGTTCTATTAGCCGCTGTGGTCGAGTGGGTAGCGGTGCGTGCTATAACTCGATGTGCCGCTGAGTTCGAGGTTGTAATATCAGCACGGGAAAGTTAAATCTAAATAATAGGAAGTTTTTTTCTAATAATGGTCACCCCTCGGCCGGCAATTGCAAACCTACGAGGGAATTTCTCATAAAAATACATCTGCCGTTCGGTGTTGGCACAAAACTGTAGGTCCCTCCATTTTTGGTATAATATATGTAAAGACGAACCCCCAATTGTTAGTAGCAGCTCGGCCAAACACTGAGCTAAATAGTGTAAGCGCCAAATTATTATTATTATTATTAAGTTCTATTGAATTTATCTAAACATGTAGTTGTTATATTCCTTTTATACATATATTTTTATTTTCTTCTTTTTTCAGGTAATGACAATTTGTTATTCTTACGAGTTTGTGTTAATTAGGAGCCGAAATGTAGGTAATTAAAAGAAACGACAGACTTTGTGTGCAGCGGAAGGTTTGGTAAACAAGAATTAAGAATGAAGCAAAACATTTGCTAGTTATTGTCTGCAAGCGTAAAGTTTTGATTAAAAGGTATATTAACGTTCACATACATAAAAATGCTTAAATAAAAAAAATAGAATATTAATTTTAATGAGATTAAATTAAATAAGGAATAAATAAATTATTAGCGTTGCAAAAAAACAATTAATATGTAACCATAATAGCGTTAAAAACTGAACAAAATTTGCAAGCAATTTAAGAAAATTTCTTTAATTAAAATCATAAAACAAAAAAAAATATTTTTACATGATATTGTACAAAAATTAAAATTTTTCGAATAAATGAAATTATAAATAATATATTAAAAAGAAAATACTATAAAATGTATTAAAAGTAAATACAACTGCAAAATACATAAATAAATTAAGAAAAAAAACTATTTATAAAATGTCTTTATTATACAATTTTAATTCATAAATAAAATATATTAGAATTCAAACAATATCAAACAAAAATTTAACAAAAAATAATTTAAATAAAAAAGGTAAAAATGTATATTAAGAAAAATTAAATAAAAACACATAATCAAAAAAATTGTAATTAAGAGTTGAATTAATTTAAAATGATATTGTTTAAAATTCGTATAAATTTAACTAATTCGAATTAATGCTGCAAGTTCAAAATTAGATTAAACAAATAATCAAAAATGACCATTCGCAAATCGTTTATTAAATATTTACTATTATTCATTTTAAATAAAATTTTCAAAAATGTACTTATGTATATTCTAAATATATCGAACAATTTTAAATTTCAAATTTCTAAATTCAACCAAAGTTAAACAAATTGTTAACAATGGTATAGAAATTTAATTAGTGTAGTAAGTAAGTATATTTAATAAAACTTATAAAATGTCCAATTAGATTAAAACTAAAAAATCAAAAAAATTAACTGCAATTTGTGTATTTTACTTTGTACTTTAATACATTTTTTTACATATTTTACTTCATTTAATTTATTTTATTTTCTTTTTTATAGTTAAATATATTTTTATTTAATTAACACATTTTTCTTTAAATATAATACATTTTTTTAATTTATTTTGGTTTCATTTTATATTAATCCAATTTCTTTTATTCGACTTATTTTCAATACATTTTATTTTCCATATTGATTAATTTAAATTAAATTTATTTATTAACTTTTTACATGTAAAGCCAGAATTATGTTTTCATATTTATTAAATTTAATTAATGATTTTTAATTCAATATGTTGTATTTATTTCCTAATGGTGCTATGTATTGTTAGTTAATTCGAAATTTTTGTTTAATATATTTTAGCTCGTTATTGTTTTCAATTCAATAATGTATTTTGTTATTTTTTTGATATTTTAAAATGGTTTTTCATTTTATTCTGGTTTCTTTCATTAAATTTAATTTCATATTAATATCTCTCTTTTTTTTATATTGTATTTAGTTTTCTTATCGTAAGTTGCAATTTCCGATGACAATGTCGGGCATAATGACTGATACTGGCCAATGTTTTGAGTAATTTAACCCTCTTATGTCCCAATTCTAGCTGGCTTATTTTAGAAAATTTTTTACTTAAAGTAAATTTAGTGAAAATTTCTCGCAATAAAGTCTTGGTTTCACCGACTTTACGTTAACAATCAAACATTTAAGCTGTTCAAGAACCCAAGAATAGTAGCGTGAAAGATTAATTATTTTTATTATAGGAATTATTGAACAATAATGTGGTGAGCGTTTGACAAACATACACGTGTTCTGTTTCTATTAAAAATTACCAATCTTAAGATATTTGCGAGCAAAGCGCAGCCTTTGTTTCAAGTAAAACAAATAAGTCATAATAAATCTGTATACACGGGCAATACGCACACCGCAAGTATCACCATTTAACACACCAGACAATATAACGACATTGTGTCAATATATCAACTGTTATTGGAGCAAAAGGTGCAAGTCAAATGTAGATGTTGTCAAACGATTTCACTAAGGACACTCAACATAGTTGCCTTCAACGCCTTCGAGTTGTACTCGCATATATTTCACATCTGTGCCAGTTGCATATGTTTGGCACAAATATGCAAATAAAATGGGGAAGCATATCTTAAATGCACATAAATTCACTGAATGTGTTGTAGAAAGTGGAATGTTGCGAGTTGTTACGCATGCATGCCAACTTGTAAATACATTTGTATGTGTATAGCAGCTACTCATTCATGCAACATTTCGTGTATACGCTGTACACCTTTAATGGACACTTGAACGAGTTGGTGTGCGTTCTATTCGCCGTTGGCTGTTCAAGTATCGACAAGAGTAATTGATCCAAGACACCTACAGGGGCGCACACACACAATGCGACGGAGCGGTTGGATGCGCCCACACCACAACTGAAATTCCAAAGCTATCAAACAACATCCCTCAAAATGATGGTGGTGGCGGTGGTGGTTTTACTGGTTGTTGTGGCGTAGGTAATGGCGATGGTGGCTGTCTTAGCACTTTACGCTCTCAAATTTAGCTTTCGCCAGCGCACTTACGTTCCTTTGTACAAGCATCCATTGTTCAAGCTTAATGATGCCAGCCAGCGAGTCAGCCGTGGTTATCGTGAATGATGTTGACTTCAATGTCTTCTTTTATTGCCTTTGTCGTATTTGCTAGCTATGCTGTTAGAGGTTTATGTTACTGTCATCGCGGGTATCACCGTTGCCACAGTCAGTTGTCATGTTGCCGCTGATCCATTGACCCATTAAAGAGTGAAAGCAATGAGGCGATTTTTAGAGTATTACATTGGAAGCGATATTTCTCCGGTTGCACGCAGAGCGTTACTAGTTGGTTGGTGAGAACAAAAACATACTAGGATAGCTTACATAAATGTTGTTAAGGCTGGACAAAAAGATGGAACCTGTACAGTTTTGTGAAAACAGCAAAACAGTTTCCTTGTGAATTCACAAAAATAAGCGAAAATAAAAACAAAGACGTGATCATAGCAACACTGTCTAGTCACTTTCTTCATTTGGAGCTCCCAAGGCTAGATTAGATTAATATCTTTTCGAAGTATTTTACTTCGAGACCTCTCTCACCTCTTCCAGGTTTCAGCTAACAAAGGCCATAATCCTTAAGTTTCCCGAGCATATGCACTAAAGGTTGTTGCATCCACTTTTACATTATTCAACTTACCAGCTCTGTCAAAATAAGATACGAGTTTTCTTAATTTCATACTAGTGTTGAGCAGTTTCTTCTCTTAAAACTTCCGTATTTCCCATTCTGTTTGTCAAGTGACTTTGCGCTCCTTTTAAAGGGCTAGCTGGGCGCATCTTCACGTGGCAATTCTGCATTATTCGCTACTCGTGTATGTGCCCTCGTTAATTGGCTCTATCGCTCAACTGGTTTTTCTTGTTGTCCTTATTTTCGTACTGCTTTTATTTTGTGTACCGTTTCTCTCAACGTCATTCGTCTACATAAGTTAGGCTAAAATGCCTACCACAGTAGCCACCCTATTTGTGGTGAGCCAACCTCACATGGTCCCATGATGGACGCTCTCGTTGTAAATCATCTATATGATTGGCTCAGTCGTCGGCTTTCTCCCTAGAAAACGGGTTGACAGCCTTTTTTTTACAAATATTCCCGTTGTTCTGGATTAAGGACGAAGTGCATAAGATATACTATAAAGGGGGAAAAGCGGAGCGCTCCTATTACCTCATTCCAAGTTTTCATCCTCTTGGGCTGTATGGGGAAGAAGGGAAAACCGCAGAGCATAAACTGAAAGACCTCATCAGAGCTTATCATTGCTACAAGAAAGATAGGAACGTTTTCGATAAGGACAGTCAAATCCCTAGATAATTCAAGTATTTTTTATCAAAACACTTTTGATATAGCTTTGTATTCGGAACAGAGACTTCGGCTTCAGTGCCTTAATTACACCTAAAACTATCAAGGTTACTTAATGCTAATTCCTTATCAGATCTTTAGACATGCACCATATCAAAAGGTTGATCTTTGTATAACGAATTTCCGCTTCCACATCAGTTTCCATTCAACCGTACTAAAACTGACGTATATGTACATACATATATGTTCCTCTCAGATTAATTACTCTCTTCCAATGAGAGCAGTAAATTCGCCATTACTTAACTTTTGCCTTGTTGGCACTGTCCGTAATGCTGTGAAATTACGTTTGTATTAATTTGAGTACTTTAAGTATTGTAGCGCCAAAGTGAGCTGTCAAACAAAAACAAATGAAGCTTTTATTACCGTTCCCCTCACTCTCTCCGGTGTATTGTCTGCAATTTTAACACCTCGTTGCCACTTTCTTCATTAGTTTAACAACGAACACGCATACCTACATACTTACATACCATCATATGCTCCTAGCCATATCACATAGCAAGGCTAGGTGATATATTTGTGTATATCTCACTGTGTGTCTGTTGATAAATTGACTTTTAGCTCGAAATAACAATCATCATAAAAAGTTTTCTTATGTTATTTGTCACTCAAGGATATGCTGATCTAAGCACATGCATATGAGTATATACATTTCCATAAACTTGGAACGCTTGCGTTTTCACATCACCTTGGCTGTTCATTAAACACAACGATAAACTGTTCAAATTCCAAATGTATATTTGCGTTTTGCAGCTCTTACTTATTGCTTGCTCATGTTAATTGTCTTGTTGCTTTTGTTAGATTGCGCTTAAGTTTTTTATTGTATCATATTACGGCTGCTGACCTTCTTCGGTTCGTCTTCTTAATGGTTGGCTATCATTTGTTTGCATTGTTTGGTGAGTAATTGTTAGAAATACTATCAGAATTAAAACCCAGAATTTGTGTCCAACATAGCTGTTATGTTTGTATGCGTGTATTTATGTAGCTCATGACCGTTGAAATTTACTATAACGAGATCATATAAAATTCAAATAAAGCGACGTAGACTGAGAGTCCTTAACGCATTTAGTCTTTAAGCAGTAACAATTACATATATGGTGTGTATAATCTGTGGTGACGAATCGAAAATAAATTTCACTTAACGAAAACTTTGGTGAAATGTCTAAGTGAGACATTATGAAGATATTTTATTCGAATGTCATTTAAAAAATCAAATAATCGCTTAATATTGACAAAACTCTTAATAATAGAGAAGGGCAGTGTTTGAGAAACTGGAATGCAACCCAACTGAGGTCTTACTGCACATAAACGCAAAAACTGTACATTTGTTTTTAATTGCTTATAAGCTTTAAGACTGATTAGTTTCGGGAAAAATTATAAGGACAAAAACAACAGTACTCAAAGCGGTAGAAGTTATAGTACTATTTCGAAGATTACCACATCTCCTTATCAGAATTCTGTTTTCTTGGCTTTCGCGGGAGTCGAACCCACGACACCAAATGTAACACTTAAGACGGCGGTTAAATGCGTTGTGATAAGCTTACGCTGTGTGAGCTGTTGTTATTTTTTTGTTTCTAAAAAATTAAATAGTTTTATAGCCAAACAATAACTATCAAATTTTAATTTGCAACAGTACTTTTTTTATCATTGCCAAGAAAAAATCTACTAATATTGCTAATGAATGCGCGGAATATAAACCAACGATATAAAAGGCCTTTCCAAAAAACACGACTCGAGCACCACCTAGCGTATTAATTAGACAATCATATTTTATTGCCAACCCTACTCAAAATTGTCTTTAGGCAAATCATTTTAAATATTTAGGCAGTGTGCTACCTTCATGGATATATTTTTTTAAGTTTCCCCTAAAAAGTTTTGTTATGTACGATCTGATCTCTTCTGAAATCTTCAATATCTCTTAAGGTATTTATCGCTTTTTCGTTTTTAGTCAGCTACGCAATTACTTTATCTGCCAGAAAATGTCTTTCTTTCACTCTTATCCACTTATTTTCATTTTAAATTTAAATATCAAAAATGCATTAAAGTTCTAGATATGATTAATGCACCTACTGAACGAAAAAAACTTAAAAAATCCAATTCGAAAAAATTTTCCTCTCCATATTTTCATTGCAACCGACCATTTGTTTTCGCTATGCAACTGAACGTAGCAGTTTCATGTTGTTTGTAGTTGAGTACAATGGTTTTTGGTGGTTTTGTGGATTTGCTTATTTTCACTAAACTTATTTTTTTTTAGAGTGTTTCTGTTTTTGGTATTATTATAGTGTATTGCCCAGTTTTGTTGTTGTTGTTTTTGCCGCTTTAGGCTAGTGAAATGTTCAAAGTTTTGTGGTACGAAATTGCAAAAACCCACTACTGACCATGCGCGCTCAGGTTTCCGCAATTTGTTAGCGTATGACCGAGTTTCAGTTTGAATTCGGCATTTGCGCTTGTTATTGGTGTTCTTGTATTTGATTCGCCTGCAATTTGCGGCGCAAAATCGCAATTTCAAAAAACAGTTAACAAAACAAAACAGATACCAAAAAAACAAAAAAGAAAAAATAATTTATATTTTTAAATCTAGTTCGAGTAAACTTTCGCATACGAGGGGTTCATTTTTGAATATTACTCTATGAAAAGTAATGCAATCGTTGAAGTTCTGTATGTCAGAACTTTCAATTGATCCCCGAAATTTAATAGTAGAATTGTAGGAATTCGGCAAATATTTGGTGCCAAAATGTTACTACGTACAATTATTCAACACAAAGTGATAAATCGTTTGATGTACTGCTTTATCATGTTACTCCAATTTTCATTACAAATAAAAAGGTTCCGAAGTGCCATTTTGTCAATTTTTAGGCACTTTCTATTATGAAAAATATATGCGAAGACACTGGGCTTTCACGCTAACAAATATGAGTATTCAACTGTTCCAATTTACATATTTTTCATATAATCTGACAATAACATAATTTCTGCACATACTACACGAAGAGAATACTTAACTAATTTTATTTTCTCAGCCTTAAAATATGCTACTCATTTTGGCCGTACACTTATAGCGCAGTTACCCACCGACGTAGAACGGCCGTAGGTGTCAGCTCACACGACCTATCTTATGAGAGCGCCTTGTTAATGAAAGCTCACCACCGTAGAATTTTCGTGTTGACGGAGAACTTACGTAGGAAATCCAAACGAATTTGATTTTTTCCGTAGAAACGTATCAGCTGATTGTTCTCTCTCTCATCATTCTCATACAAGGTTGCCACCGCGTACTTTTTGAAATCATTAAAATGTTAGTTTCCAAATACTTGAAATATTTTTAAATTATTAGAAAAATACTACCGAATATAGCAGATTATAGCATAATATATTATTTAAATAGGTCAGCACTTCGATTTGATCATTTACATTATAAAAATGTTAACTGAAATTGTAATTTTATGCAAAAACATATGTATATATAAATCAATGGCAACATTGTATAAAAGTGAGCGAACTAAACAAAGAGAAGCGAGTTGCATGCAATGAGAGAACAGCTGATTTCTACGCTAAGGCTACGGTAATGAGTTTTTGCAAAATTGAGATTTTACCGCCGTCTACGCTATGCTACGTACACGTTCGTGGGTAACTGCGCTATTAGTCATTTTTTCAACGCAAATGTTAATTTACCGCAGGCCACTCGATAAGGATTGCAATGTGGAGGGATAAAAACAATTTTTATTCAAAATTTGTTATATATATTTTCAGGGATCTACAATGGTTAAGCCTCGTATTGTGTTTAGATAAGAATGATTTCAGTGCAATTCAAGGTAGTTGAAAAATATTTTTGAAAGTTTAGCTTGTAAAAGCAAAAAGAAAATACACCGTACTTTTAAATTTTATTATTTTTCCAATTTCTCCACTGCTGCTAACTGTTCAACATGGCCATATCGATTTAAGAGAGGATACCAAGGAAACGAGAAATCCACACAATTTCTTTCCTACCATACTAAAATTTATTAATCTACCCTCGTGAGCTACATTCAGTGAAAAAAACTTTTAATTTTATATAGTATGTATGTATGTACAAATGTATGTGTGTATGCTCATGTATTTATCACGAATGCAAAAAGTTAATAGTTTCATTTCGGGTAACGTTTCGGATCTCGTTTATTCGCCTGAAAGTATACACTTTTACGGGTGAGTAGCAAGTGTGATGCTAATTTTTGACAAGCGTGTTTAAAAGCTATAAAAATACGCACCTTTATTCAAACATACATAAAAAAGGGTGAAGCAACAACGAGTAAAGTATCTGGCACGCAGCATTGCTTTACTGGTTATTGCAATAAATTACGACGACAGCAATTAGCGTTAAACTGAAAAACTTAACGAACTATAAACACTACGTTAATAAAATGTGTGTGCTTGTTTTGATCTTACGCTCAGGTAATTTTTTGTTTCCATTCTAGAAAATGAATGCCATTTTTTGGAAATATATATATGTATATATCAAGTTCGATTTAAGACTGGGTGCTGGTTGATTGCTTTCATTCAAATTTTAGACGTACGACCTACTTTAGGTTAGTTTAGGGTGATGGGTCCAGTAGGCGACGCACTATTTCGGTTACCTTTTTCGATTTTACTTAAATACAAATTTTGACTACGAGTGCTGCAATTTAATGAAAAAACGCTGTGTGCCAAAGGTTAAGGTTAACAACCGACTGATATTGACGCTGGTAGTTTATCTAGACTACTTAAGAAGTGAAAAGTTGAAAGAAGATCTGATACTCGTATTCTTTCAACTAGTGCTGCAGAGTGAAGCTCGAGTTATTCAATAAAAAAAAAATGTAAATTTGTTTGCATGTTTGATGGTTATTTTAAGATAACCACAACCTTGTATTTGTAATTTTATTTATTTATTTATTTATAACAAATTAGCTTAAGTAGGTAATCTTATAAGCTAATTGAGTTGAAGCTATAGCAGCTAGGCCTTAAGCTTAATTTTGTGCGGGGTTAGATACCTGTATGTGTTGTGTATGTGTGTATATGTATTTACACTTTATTATAATTAGGTATTTGTGTGTGTTTTGTATTCCTTTTTTTCTTATGTATGTATATGTACATACATATTTGTAATTTAATTAATTACTACGCTAGAAAGAAAGTCAATGATGGGAATACATTTTTTTGTTTACTTTTCTTAAGAAACTTTTCGGTAATTTTGTTCATGTCTTCATTGCAAGTAGAACTTAATATTCAAAAAATTTAAAATTTTAACTACACCTTTTTCGTCCTGTTCCAAAGATCATCGCTGCTTGCAGTTCAGTTTAAAATGTTTGCTTCCAAAGAGGTTCTTTCATATTTGCTTTTCTTTTGCGCTCGCTCTTTTTTCATCTCCCATTTGTTGCTCATTGTTCTCTTCTTTGCTTTTGACGCAGTTATTAAAAGTAGCTCACTCATTTCGTTGGGTCAAAGTGAAATTAATAGCCATCGTTTAAAAGGATTCTGCAAACAGCGTCTGATAAACGATGCCGTTGCGGCTGTAAGTCCTTAAAAGATGCACAGTTATTTTTCACACACTTTCATGTCGAGCACTTGCAACTTGAAGGCAATCCTTCAAGAGCACATTTAGCCTCACAGTGAAATTCTTAAGCTTTTATACCTATATAGGTTTTCCTACTGGGATGAAGCATTACATATTTCACATATAAATAAACATAAGCATGTGTATATAGTCATTTACTTTTAATGACCGTCATGCAGTTAAAGTCTTTTGGCCATACATGCTATAATTACCCATTTACTTAATAATTATTTAAGCTCATCGTTAGCTGCTGTCTTCTTAATAAAAAATACATACATATGTATGCAAGCGAGTACGTATGTATGTACTATCTTGCATCATTAACTGCTCGATGCATATTTTTAATAGCATACTTTAAGGCTGTCAAGCGCGTAGATGCTGTCAGCGAGGATGTGCCCACGCATGTTATTGTGGGAAGCATTCAAATGGTTATAAATATTTAAAATAAATATTTTGCCAAAAGGAAGACAAAATCAACTGTCCAGCAAAAATTTAAATAAGTGCTCAGCTGCTCAAGCACTATTACCAAAAATCATTATTTTTTGTTTTACTTATATACCTACACCAGTACATAAATGTATGCATATACTACATATAAGTATGTACATACTAGTATTTTCTCTTATCTTTTGCAACTTGTTAATCCAAGTCATTTAAGCCTTTTTCACATCCACCGAGCGATGTGAGGAGCCACCTGGTGGCTTTTGCGTAAGCGCCTTGAAAGCTCCCTATCCTTTTGTATATTAACCACGCGCTTGAAAATTTTTACTAACGACCAGTAGGTGACAGTGAGATTGGCAAAATTTAAGACAAATATACATATGTATTACAAGTAGAAACAAAAAAGAAGAGATAAATAAATTATTTTTGTAAATCCTAGTGACTCAGCTCGCTTGCTGACAAGTGGGCGACTCGTTGATGCGCGGGTATACGACAGTATGAAAATGTTCTCTCAGGCAGCGCACAGTGTATTCGTTTGCCTTCAAAGTTATATGAAAAAAAAAACGAAAAATGTCCAACCCGTCTTTTCGTCAAACCCAATTTGTTGAGGTATATTCCAGAAACGTTCGAATAAAGAATACACTGACTGTATTTTATAGAACAACCTGTGCACAACCTAAGCATGTTCACTTATTCGAATCATCAATATTTAGTATGTAACTTCAATAATCCTGATTAATGTTAGAAAGTCTTAACTGTACGAGATTCAAAAAATATCTTCTCTGCCCTATATCTGTTATTCGCTTCGATTCTTTCCGTTGTGGTCATTGAAAATTTTGATAAAATAAAATATGCGGATTTTGCGAAAAGTCAAGCGTCTTTATTTGGCATCTCCACAGGCAAAAGTTGTTATGCTGATAATGTTATCAAGCAATATTTTGGCGCATATTGCTTCTATCAAACAATAATTATCATAAGTTTTACCTTAATAACTATTGCATGTCATGAACTGTCAATGATGATTTGATTGCAAATTTTTCATTACAACTGAGAGTTCATTCTCTCAACATATTCAAATTGCTCGCGAAGTTTTGGTAAGCGCCCATTTTGTTTGTTTAAGATTGATCCAATATTTATGCTTTCTCGTATTTTGCCTTTCTTTGACAATTGCGTCTGATAAAACTTGTATTATTTGGCTCTGGAGATGCTGCGTTAAATCTTTTACCAAAATGGCAGAGTATACGTATCTGAGCCACAGTTCGGACGAACGCAAAAGTTACCACTAAAATAAAAAGATTTCGTAGGCAAACTAGACGCCGTCGAAAGTTGCCTTAAACTTGGCGAGACTATACAAATGAACTTAAAGGTTTAAATTAAGTTTTAAGTGGCGTAAGTTTTCAGTAAATCTACTTTGAGTGAGTTTTTTTGTATGAGTTAGTTCTGCAGGAAGAATTAAAAAAAAAATAGCTGAGAGTAAAGTTAAATTGAATTCGAAAGGTATCTGATATTAACAAAGCAGCTGATACACTCAGTGCACAATATAAAACTATATAGTTGTGCCTTCGAATTCAGTGGTTATTTCGTGTGTGCAAGGATAATACAGTCTTTGAGTCTTCCTTTAAAAATTATTTTGCAAATAATATTTTTTAGTCTTCAGAAGTCAGATAATTCAGTTGAAAATATGTTTTTACTGGCAGCACATACATTACCTACTAAATCGAATCGTTAGTTTGCTATGATATGCTTGGTAAATATTCTTCGCCTTTGCTCTTGCTTTATGTGTTATCGGTTAGCGACCCATGTGTGAGTACTTTGTTGAAGCGCCGTATTCAAATATGCCTTACGTTCATTGTGTTTTTGATGAGCCAATTCCCTCTTATAAATCTCGCTTGCTTTTGATTAACCTTAAGACTTTGCAAGCATGAAGGTCGGTACTCTCACTTTCTTTTGTTCATAAAATCATCAATCTGGACATTGACTGCTCCTTTCTTTTGGAAAGAATTAATTTCATCAACGTACTCGTCGTATTTCTTTACCTTTCTATGGAGTTAAATGTAAAACAGAATATTCGCTAATTGAATTTAATTCACTCTCGAGTTCCATCCAACTTGATTTTTCAATTTCAAAAAATGTATTTTCTCGTATTTTAAATTTCACTATCTAGGCTTTTAAATCTTAATTTTTAATTACTTTGTAAATAGTCTGTAAGAAACTTTTGTTCATAGACTAAATAAATAAATAACCTACATCCCATGAACTCTCGTTTTACCTACTGCAATAAGTCTGATTTTCCCGCACAAAAAAAGTTGTGTATCATACTCTTGACTTTTGTTTTTAAATAAATTATTCTCCATTCTTATTTTGACCTGAAATCATATTCATCTCACTGTGCTGCGACCTTGTCGAGTCACCATTCGCGTGAGAAGGACAGAAAAATACAAAGAACCACAACACAATGCGTGGGAAGCAAGCAAAATATAAATATACTATGTATACATATACATAAATATTAACACTAACTGCTCAAAGCGACAATGTCAAAAAGGACTTAAAAGTTGCATAAGCAATAAAGAAGGCGACCAAAGTCACACACAGCATTGGGACAGCTGATCAACCATTCGAGTGAACAAACGCGCTTCCAAACTTTCCGAGGCCAAAGAAAGAAACACAATGCCGAAAAAGTACAAAGATAAACCAGTGTACGTACATATGTATACACGGCGCAATCACAAAACAAAAACATACAACAATTTACGCAAGAAAATATTTTTTGCCAAAAATAAAAATTTGGAAGCTACTGACAGAAAAATGAAAATCTGACCTTTTCTACTCAGCCAGCACATTCCAGATGCTTCCCGTTTTAAGAACAATGCGTTAGAGAGTTTAGAAGGAAGCGCTTGTTTTGTTTTCATTCTTGGTTTAAGACCTTTTGGAGGTTAAGAAAAATTATCACATTCGCCAACTTATGCGCTGCCTACGCCGATTTCATTTTGAAGTTGGCGTTCACAAACCGCTTATTTAATATTTTTGCGCTTCCTTCCCCTTCAACCAAACTTTTCAATGAGTCAAAATTTAATACAATTATGTATTTTCGGCTTTCTTCTTACCCTTTCCTGCTTTTATTTTCTTATCTATTTTGATGTGATAAACGATTAAGATAACAACAGACATATCGATAACGATAAGAGTTAATATAACATTTTGATATGCATTAGTAGAGCGTTGCGAACAACACCAAACGACGTCTGAATGTCTTTCTGGACCTTATACGACTAGAATTTGTAGGTCAGCAAGTGGCGTTAAGAGACACTTGTCAATGGGTGTCTAGCATAAGTGGGCACTCATGCATACTGAATAATTAAAGCTTTCTTCCGGACTGCACAGATCGCTGAGTCGATACTGTAGTCCCGGACAGAAAATTCACCATGTTAATTCCAGGTAGGGCGGAGTGATTAAGAACTTTTATACTCCACCTGAAAGTCCCACAGTCTTTACAGATGGTTCAAAGCTGAATGGCAGAATGGGAGTGAGGTCTTCTCGAGAGACCTATATCTGAGCTGTTCTTTTATTGAAGTGTGACAATTTCGTTTATTAACGTACCCATTCAACCAAAAGTGAGTTTCATCGCTAAACAAAATATTCTTGTGAAAATCGGATTCGGTGGCCAACTCGTTTTGGCCCTATCCACCGAACGTGCAAAGCGCTTGATGGTCATTGGGATTCAATTCTAGAAATGACAATTCAAACTAAATATAAATCAAGTAACCGCTGTAAAAAAGATCAACTCCGAAAAAAGGATTGCCTCATTGAAAACCATACGCCTAAAAAACCCTTTACTATCGCTACTCACCTCTCCCAAGCGATCTATGTATGTACATTATATTATATGTGCATACATACGTACATGTAATTACGTTTACGTTCCTTTGGCGGCCCTGCATTATTCTTATCAACCCTTGTGCGTGCATCTCTCCCTGAGTAGCAATAAGTGTGCAAACTGCATCAAGTAACGGTAACGTTTTCTACAAGCAACCTACCATAACAGCTTCGGCCATCTGATTCTGCGAGCTGCCGCTGTTGTTTCGACTGCTAGGTGTGTAACGAGAATGTCGGGGTCACGTGTGAAATGCCTGGCCATTATGTCCGCATCGCCGGGGTCGGTCGCATGCCCAATGCTGGCACATCCAATTCCCGTTCGCAATATTACGCTCGGTTGGTTTTCATTTTCCGCCAAGTAGCCATTTATTTCGCAATCGGGCGCCACTTCAACTGGCAACAGCAACAAGTACACCGATATAGAGTTTTTATTTATTTTTAAAGTTGATTTTTTATTCTCGCGCTATTTTAGTCTTATTTTTTATGTTTTTTTTTTCATTCTGGTCTTTTTTGTATACTTTCCGCTGCAGCTCTGTTGTGTCTTTAGAAGCGAGTGCTTCTTAAATTTTTAATTTTACCCAACGACAAGCGAGAACGCATGGCGGCGCTGTCTCGAAAGGCATTTCACTTGGCTGACAAAGTGCAGAATTTTTATTTTTATTTTTTTTTGATTTTTTCGTCCACTTCTTCGTATCCATCGCGCTTCGTAAATTACGATTCAAATTTGTTGCCACTTTTCTGGTTGAGTGAATAATAAAGAATTTCTTATCAAATATTTACAACTCCACCATTTTTCGAGCGTCCGTCCATTGCATGTCTCCATTTTGTGCGTTCGTCTCCGCTAATTTCAACTGATTTAAATTTTCACATACAAACCTTGTATAGCGTCACTGCCATATCGCAATTCTCACGTTTTCGCACACACCCACATACACACACAAACATACACAAACACACTCATATCTAAATAAAATGTTCAGACACGCATGTAAACATACACATAATTTAGGATATTTCATACTCGACGAGGTGCACAATTAAGCTGCGCGTGTGTCATCGCGGCACGATCAAGCTTCCAAAGTTCGGCAATCAACACGAAACATTTTCTGTTCAACGCACATATCAGTTAACAGCTAAATGGATTAGCTGATGGATGCATGGAAATATGTAAGTGAAAGTTGAAAGGAGATACAAGGAGATGAGCGGGCATGTATAAAGGAAAAATGGGAATGATTTAGAAGTTTTATTTTCGCGAAATAGTTAGCAACGAGGGCATCGAATGCAAAGCATATTACGCGATTAATTCGAGCCAGGCCCATATTTGATTCCTACGAAACTTCGCCACAGATGAAGGCATTTCGAACCTCAAAGCTTGCTGATTAAATAATCATGCAAAAGAGATAAACCTATGTCTAGCACAATACTATTTTATTAGAAAAAAAATATGTTAAAGTTAGACAATATTTTTAAAAGGTGCGCATCGCTGCGCCAGCGTACTAAATTTTTTAAATGATTTGGTAGTCAATTTGTATTTGTATCATGGCTGTATTTTCAAGTGCTGGCGACTTGATTGCAAGCCTTCATATCGCGAGTCTCATGCGACACAGCTGTGTAGGTAAACAGAGAGTTTTTACGAAACTAAAGGGAATCGCGAGATGTATTTTTATACCCGAGCGTACTTACCAACAAGGGTATTTGAATTTTGTTCGCATAACGGTTGTTTATAATAATAATAATAATAAAAATCGAGATAGATAAAGACGTACATATATACAGGGTATCCCAGAACTCAACGTCAAGTCGACACGGTGTGACAGGATTGATTGTAACCATCATGAGAAAAATCAGAAAAAAAATCTATACTGTAACCATTTTTCGGATATTGTGGTCAATTTTTATTAGTTTTGTTCATTTAAACTTTGGAACCTTAACCTTAAATAACATTTCTAGAACCTAAGTTAAAAATAATGACACAATTGCCCCAAGTTTTCTAGAATTAAGACTAATTGTTAAACTATGAATTTAAAATTTTTATAATTTGTCGACTTTGAATCATTTGATGCGAGAAGACAGATCCCAGTATCGCTTTAAAGTAAACCTGTAGACCGGAATTTTAAACGGCAAAATAATTGGGCCTTTAGACCTGCCTGATAATTTGAATGGCACGAATTACCACGAATTACCTGACTTTTATTACAATAAACCTAAACTAAACTAGGTCAAGATTTTTCATTATTTTATTAATTTTACTTACTTTTGTTGACTTTGGTAAAAGTGGCGTCACTATCTGTCTCGCTCGCTCATGGTAAACATGCCCACTATCCATCTCTCTCATCATTTTGCTGTAAAATTAAAAACCTACCTAGAGCTTCTGCGAATAAAAAACTTTTGAACTGAGTAAAATGGGTTAGCAAAAATCGGGTTACTTGGGGTTTTTATTTTTTTACTCTTTTTTTTAGTATGAAACTAAAAAGTAATGTACTATTTTACAATCCTGATTAAATACGCGTACTTTTAATGGCATTTGCCAAGGCACTTTAGTACATTTTTTTAGAGGAGGGCCTTTCAAAGTCGACGTTGAGTTCTGGGACACCCTGTATTTACCAAAAAGATCATAATGAAAAGAGGAATCGATTTAGCCCTGCCGCCTGTCTTTCCGTTCGTCCATCTGTCCGTGTACACGATAACCTGAGTGAGTTTTCTTAATGAAACTTAGCACATACATAGATTGCTGTTTGACCAAGGTAGGTTGGTATTGAAAATGGTCGAGATCGGTTAAAAACCACGCCCACCTCCAATATAACAGATTTTTTGAAAAATATAATAATTTCGATTTGTTTATAACTATTGGAACACATTGGGTAAAATTTAAATTTTGACGGAAAGAAACTAGATTTTTACGAAATTTTGAAAAATAGATAAATTGTCGGTAACTTAATAACAGTGTTAGGTTTCGTCACTAAATTTGGTAAATTTGGCAGCGATTTTAATCAAACAAACTGGGCTTTTACGAAATTTTGAAAAATGGGCGTTGCTACGCCAACTTATGATAAAGTGTCTGTAAATCAATAAGCGTGTCTGATATCGTCACTAAATTTTGTACACATATTGTCCTTGATATCACTAAGCAAATCGTTCAAAATTTTTGTAATCAGAAAGTAACCACGTGCACCATATTACGGTACTTTGGAAAAATCTGACGTATTTCGGTAACTTCTGCACCCAATGGGATACAAATTTATCCATACAAAATATCGTTAAATCTTAAAAATGCGATATTTTAATATTTTTTATACCAATTTTTCCAATTTGGCTATTAATAAAAATTTGAGAATGGACGTTTCGCCTGAATCTAACTTTTCTTTACTTATTAAATTCCATATTCGCTTTTTCATCGCAGGTCACAATTATAGCCAAATCGTTTTTTAAGCGAGTCGAAAATGGCTCGAGTGTGTGAAAAATCGCCAAACAATCTTCCAATTGCTGCCTGCGGCAACTCTCTATCACTTTCCCTAACTCTCTTTCTTAGGCTAACGAACGAAATGGCGTCGGTACACACCTCTAGTGGGTCTCGGCAAATTAGTTGCATACCGTGCTATTCGCTGCACAAAATCGATTTATATCGTTTTACCGTCTGCGGTAATCGCCGTAGCAAAGGCGTAAAGATCTATACGCGTTGTCTAAAGTTAATTGAACTCAAGTTTTCCATTCTCCCTTACCTTTTATATGCCTTAATTTAAATATCGTTTATGCTAATAAGCATCAATTATATCTTTACCTCAGTGCTGAGGTAAGCTCATCATTGGTATGATAAAGTCACAGCTTTTCCATTTTTATTGGAGAACTCTTTAGTACCTCGAATACAAAGAATATTTCAAAATTTCATTCAACTGATTCCTTTTTGTTTCACATTTTATTGTCAAATCGGCGTCGTAGAATCGCTTGCATAATTCAACATTTCCCTGTTAATTTCCGTCAAGCGATTTTATAACCGTATATTTACCACCAAACCAAAACCAGTTCTAATATACTAGTTACATCATAGTTATAACAACACAAACACTCGTCGAATAACATACAATATTGCAGTGTTTGACTTACGCAAAAGGTGACGCTTGCTAGCCGCCCGCAGCGCTTTCGCCGTTGTTTTTTTACTTTTAATAAATCCTGCCACATTCAACATTATACCGTTATGCATATTACATACATATATACATACATATGTAGACACCATGCTGCGCTGTTGGAGTTGACGCCAATTGCCTGACACGTCGAACTGTTCCACACCAATAACATCACCACACATTTTGCCATATTTCATCACCTTCCGCCGTTTTGCCGCTTACTTAAGTGTCGCATGAAAAAACAAAAAATGGCGGCAAGTAAATGACAGCAGTTGAATAAGAAGAAGACATTGAGCATGCAACGAATCATAACACCAGCAAAAGTCCGCTGGGAAAACGTGCTGGCAAAATGTGGAATATAGAAATGGAGGCACCAGCTCACACATATGGACCAAACCCGTTTCGCTTTATGGATTGCGTTACGCAAAGATACATGCGCTAAATCAAACACACATGGGAATACCTTATATGTACATATATGTTAGAATGTAGTCAGCATGAGGCTGGTTACACATTTACAAACATACAAACATTACATTTCTACGTATTTAGTCATTCACCAATGCGCCATACCGCCAACACATTAAGGAAATGACAAAGGAACTTCCAACGTGATCAGAAAAGTAAAATCTTGCAATGTCGTTAAAACGGTAAATTTTTATGCGTACAAATGTTTGCCTTGCTGGTGGGGCCAAGAGAGGTTGTTGTACCGCTAACGCCGTGTGTGTAAATTGTAGGTGTGCATATTAAGAAAAAGTTGCGCCTTTTGTTTAAAAAATTGTAGAACTTGACAAAATATCTTTGTGTCTGCTGTTAGTGCTTGATTTTTGCTAGTGTTCAGAAATCCACTAGAATTGACCTCGCTGAATGGGCCCGAAGAGTCGGTAGTCATTGTTGAAGACGTGTTACACATTTCAAGCATATTTGCGTGCACTTAACGGTTCTGTAAGTATAAGAGTGGTGATGTGAAAAAAAAATGTTGCCGTACAAGCACTTTGTGAACATATTTCGGTATTGTTTGCAGCAAAAACGTTGCTTATCGATAGTCCTGCAATTTATAAGACTCTTACTCTTTTTTCGAGCATAAGTCCCGTTTTAAGAAACATCAAGCGACAATACGACACAAAATTTACAGATTTTGACTCTTTTTTTTTTTTGAGTTTTGGTGCGAATGGCTTTTGACAATTTTTTTACCGACGCTCTTCCTCATTTTTATTCGCATAATACTGAAATGAAAACTACTTACCCGAAAATTTTTTTTAATTGGAAATTTTAATAAAATTAAATTACATTTTTTTATAACGTTTAAAACCTGATGTATTACACTCTGTAACAATTTCAAGGCTATTGTCTGGAATGATAACAACTCAGTATGAAAAACCTAGACCCATTTAATAAAGTCTCCAAATCTTTTTACATTGTCTGGCCAAATTTATTAGTTATGGACATATAATACATCAATTTTGTATTTTTAGAATATGTAAGTGGAAAAGGGGTTAACATTTATGTCGGAGCAATATTTATAGTTTGGGCACATTTAGTAAAATTTCATGAGGAATAATTTTGTAGAACAAATAAACCATTTAGCTTTCTCATAGTTGAGTCATTTTGACACCTTTAAGAAGCATTTAATACTTCAAATGTATACAGCGTCTAAGTTTGCTAGGTATTCAAATCAAAGGATTTAATAATAATATGCAGATTCGTTTTTGTAAGAGCAGGGGAAGTAATAGACAATGATTTCCACGCTCCCCCAATCATTCATTTTGAGGCTTGAGCTTGTACTCTGGTTGTAAAAAACGCGGTAGGGAACACACAATAAATACCGAATAACTAATGAAAACCTATGAACTAATGCGAGTTAACTTGGGTATACGCTCGATTGTCGTAACTTTCTTTCCATTACACCGCAAACTTTTTGCCCATAGCTTAACTACTCCTTATTAGTTAGTCTAATTGTAACTTTGCTTTTGCTACACCCACAGTCATTTGTTTTATACAGAAATATTTAATGAGTTCACATTTCCCCGTTGCGTTCTTGCCACTGCATTGCTGCCTGTTTCACCTGCAGCGGCATTATAATCTTGTGACTTTTCAGCCATTAAATTGCGCTATTGTCACGCAATTCTGTAGGTATCGCCATTTCCTGTGCGCCCCTGCATCATTCTGCTGTACCAAGTATTTATTACTCTTGCAGCGCCGAAAGCCACTCATCTCCATTTAACTATCAGCTGTGCCGCCTGCGACTGCCAGCCGAGCTTAAGCGTTGCGCGCGCTATCTATATGTGGCATGGATTGCGCCTGCTTGTTGCCTAGCCTGAGGCGCCTCCACGCCATACTGCTCGTCGCATTGACTCCGTGCTTTTGTTAAATTTAAATTGCCTAATTAAGCATTGCTGTGTGCCAAATGAAAACGCTCTCTTCACACAATGCCACACCAGCTTTTTTCTTTGTTTTACTCGTACATTGCAACATATCTAAATACTGTATTTATCTTTGCTATTTTAATTCTTTTTACTAATTCGTTCACTTTCTCTTTTGTCCATATGGACGTTTGTATTTGCAGGTCCTGAAGATGTGCTAAAATTTCTCGGAAACGAAAGTGTCGTGGATCATTTTAAGCTTGTCACAAAGGATGGCAACAGTCTGCTCGTCGGTGCCAGGTGAGTTGCGAACCTAACTATTGTATTAAATTTTATGCATGTACATATACAAAAAGACAAGTATTCTGCAAGAATAACGCTTTGCTTGCGTACCGTCGTTCATCGCAAACTGCACTCCATACATATGTATATGTCAAGTGGACGAGTGAGCGCAGTGCCGGCAGTATGCCAAGTGCCGAGGTGGCGGCAGCGCGTATGCTGTAGCATAATAAAAGAAAGTAAAAATAGGTTAACAAAGGTATTCGCATGGAAATGAAACAAAACAAAAAAAATATTTGTAAATAAAAATACAGTCAGGACAGACAGCAGTAGCAGGAGCAGGAAAGTGCTCGAAAAAGTGTATAAAACAGGAAGGCACTTGAAAGTAGCGACAGCAAGCAGGCAACACTGGGTCCCGACCCAGGCTAGCTAGCTGGCTTGCAGGCACCGCTGTCTCGCACAGTCTCACAGGTCGAGCGCGTTGGAGTCCGGAACTTTCGACTGTTGCTTGTCAAAACAGTTGCTGCCATACAATAGCCAGCGCCATCTAGACGTCGCCTATCTGCTCCCCTACACCCTTCTCCTGTTAGCAACGCTGTTGTGCCATTTTTTTGTGCTTGTGTGGCAGCGTTAAGTTTGCTTTATTTTGTCGCATATAGCGCTCCACTCCGTTTTTACTCTAAGTTGCACCCGCTACCTGCCAGCCATAGTTGCTGCCCTCCATCATTTGCTTTGTTAGCACGACTGGCGTGGCATGGTTGGCTGGCCGGAGCCCGCTGTCATTTGTGTTGCCAGCCGCTCGAGAAATGTCAACGCAACGGGGCGTTTGCTGCAATTTTTCTTTGTCAACATGTTGAGTCGTTTTTTTCCTTTTTCTTTTCCATATTTGTTTTATTTTTTTCTTCTTCAGCCTGTCCAAGCGTTGTTATGAAAGTTTTTAAAGTGTAAATTATGCAGCTTCTCAAGTGTTAGTATGTATATTTTTCGAAAAAGTCACCAATGGGTTGAGTACGTCTCACACACAACTACTCGCACGATACATTCAACTCCCAGTCCGGTGAGAATCAGTGCAATTGTACGAGTAGAATTCATATTCAAACATAACTTACGCCTTGTCGCACTCTCAAAATAGTTGCAATTTAAAGACCCAGCATGTCAAGTAGCGTATATTTTGTTATATTTAATTGCATTCACAAAATACAAAATTGAAATTTGAAAAGTTAGCAATGGCAACACAAAAAGTTGTATGCACATTATTCCAGTTTTCTCTGCTTTCCGACGTTGCCTTTTCTATCATTCCTTTTATGCGCATTTCAGTGTTCGGTTTGTGCTCGTTTTGTATGTATGTGGTGCGGTTGTGTGTTTGGATCTGAGGTAATTTCCTGGAAGCAAGAAAGTTCATTTCCAAAGGGGAAAGTCCTTATTTGCACAGAGGAGCGGCAAGGTGCAAACAGGTCGGGTCATATCAAATGGCAGTGCACAGTAAGTTGAAAAATATCTGCAGAACTTATGCGAAAGAAAACATAGAATTTAAATACATGTGAAATACATTTTTATGTGCATAGACTGAGTAAAAAAATGATGTGAAAATTTTGTTGTTTGGGATATTTAAGCGCTGTATGTATATTCGCTTTTCCGTCAGCGTTCTCAAGAACAAGCATTTTCAATGAAACATGCCTAAATTTTTTTAAATAAAGAAGTAAATAAAATAAACAAAAAGTATTGTGAAAATTCACAATGAATATACATAAGTACATGTATTGTGATGAAATGCGGTCAAACAATTTTTGGTACTATTTTTCCATAATAAATTCAGTAACAAAAATGTAAAATTTTCAAATGCCTGCTACTTAACGATGATATTTGAAATTCTTTTACTGACTTTGTTAGGCAGATTTTTACACAAAAACATATCGAGTCTGCCTTATACTATGTAAGGAGTTTCATTACAGCGTCAACATTTTTTTTTTTGTTTTCAAAAATCAAAAGTAGTTTTTAACGTTTCCCGAATTTCACAATATTACTTTAAGAACCATACAATTTTTTTTATGAAAAATTTAAATGGTTGCTCTCATGTTAGGCGTCGATGAATTGGTTGACCTCACGTTAGGCAACGAAGAACCGCTGGAGTTGCTCGAAGAGCGTAGCTCATGTGGAAAAAGAGCAAGGAAGGGAGTGCTGCCCAAAGCAATATTGTGTGTGCGACGCCTCTATCTGTTCTAGCGAGCGTTACTGTTAAACGTAGAAATGTGTGTCTTCCTCTTCCTTTAAAGTAAACGCAGGAGTTACAATGTATGCATGTATTATCACTTTATTGGATGTTTGTGTTTGCCTTTCTTCTGAGTGTTGCCAAAAGCAATATTGTGCGCACACGTCCTAAGCCTTTACAAGCTCAAAGCCAATTGACTATTTAGGATCAGCAACGCGATTTATATAAGCTACAGAGCAATTGGAGTTGCTGTATTACTGTATGGGTTGCTATGCACTGAACACAGACTTGCTTACATATATGTACGTATTAACAAAACCCCACAAGGTTGCAATATCTAAAATAAAGTAATATATTATAATATGTAATCTATTAGAATATTGAAATTCAAGTCTCAAAATTGTGTGATTGCTTCAAAATTGTCTTATATGAAAAATTGTATTTTTTTGCGCGCCTAAATTAAAAGAGAAAAAAAGGTGATTTTTATTTAAATCGACAACGAAATTTTAAAATTAAACTAAAATATGTTGAAAAATCTTTATAATGGATTCCGTAATTTCGGGGTTTTTGCGCGAGTAGGACCCAAAAACTAGTTTCGTTAGGCGAAGTAAAGCCATCCAAAAACTCATCCAGAGGACACCGTCCTGCAGTTTTGGAAAAAGGAATTCCCCAATATAAGCATAGCGATTCACAATTTTTGGTTTCGTTTTGGGCATTAAATGTTTTTTTTTCAACCAAATTAATTTCCTAAACTAACGGCGAATAAGACAACAATTATTGGGACGAATATGGTGATGACGGCAACGTCTGCGTCTTCCTCACCACACTTAAACTGACCATACGTTAACTTACCATACATAAACTAAAAACTCTAATTCTACTCCCTTGAACTTAATTCAATTAAGCTTCCCCTCTTCGCACCTAACTTTATCTTTTCTAGCCGCAATTCATATTACCTTATCTCACCTCACCTCTTCTCAGCAAAGCAAAGCAAATCATAAATGAGATTGATTTCGTTACCCAATTTATGTTATGCTCTCTTACTTTATATTACTTTAAGTTCAGTAGATCATAACCTAAAATTACATATGTATGACGAATATGAGATGAATTAAAAGAAAATTCCGTTCCAATCCTTATTTTATTCCTTTATATGGTACATATGTACACTTATTACTTCCTAAATGGAGCAATCGTGCAAAACAAATAAACATATGCCAACCGAGAAGAAGAGGTGTCTAAAAGGTGATGCACCTGCCACGCATCAACAGTTGATTGCGAAGCCGGCGGTGCATTGACATTTCGAACCTCAACGAGCAAATGCATTCTAGTATTTACTGTTAGTTTTGTTGGTTTTAAAAACAAACAAGAAATAGCAACATTTTGAGGAAATGTCACATAAGTATGTAGCACATGTGGCTAGCAATTACAGCTAACGCACTGAGGGGTGTATGTGTGTGTGTTTGAGTGCGCTCTAGGACATGCGAAAAATCATTTGGCGCCTTCGGGGTTTCCTCGACACATCGACAAAGAGATGACACAGTTCTTTCTTTTTATACTTATGTACATAAGTATGTATTTATCACTACCTCTATTCCCCTCACCCTCGTACGTGCGAGCAGAAAGCTAAGAAAAATTTGGTTGTTCGTGCAATGAAGCTCATTGTTTTTTGTTTCCATTTTTTTTTTTTTTTGTGGAGGGCTTTGAAATGAAATGCACTAACATTGTTGTTGCTGAAATGAAATTGCTTGACAAGTGCAGTTTTGTTAGCCACACGAAACGCATTCAGCTACGCATACATGAGTACTAACTCAAATAAAAAAAAACGCCAGAATGAAACGCTTTAAGGCAGCGTTCCTAAACATTGGTGCCAAACAACCGTTCACACGCAACCAACAAAAAAAAAAAAAAAACGACGACATCGTGGCAAACAATGTTTACATGTACATGCATTTGTATGTATACATACGTGTATGTATTTAGTTGCATAGTTGGTGCCACCTGCAACATGAGGCAGCAATTCGTCGAAAGCGCATGCCGATGTTGTGGTGCAGCGGTTTGCGGTACAGCGAGTTCGCGATCCTTTTTGTGTACATTTTGTATGAACGTAAATGCAAGGAATATATATCTACTTTTATGTATGTACATACATATGTAAAAATGTATGTAAGTTCGTGAAAGGACATATATTGCATGAGATTGCGAGCTCGCGCGCAAAAACTGGAGGAGTAGTCATCCTTTTCAGCAACGCAAAACAAAACTAAAAAAAAAATGTTAAATAAAATAAAATGAATAAAAAAAATGTTTGAAAAGATTTTCGTTTTGGCAAAGTGACAGTAATGAATGTTGACCTGATTTCAGTCGAGTGACGCTGTTTATGCGCTTTCAAGCATCTGAACAGAAAAAGATACCAGCAAGTGCACTAGTTAAAAGCATGAAAAAAACTCCACAAACAAACAAATAATACAAATAGAAATCAACTTGCTTATTAGTTGCAATCCAGGTGGAATGTATCTTTTAGCAAATAAACCAACTGTGGACGGTTCTCATTTGTTGGAGATCGTCTAAAAAGTAATCATCAAGAAAAAGTGTACTTGAAGCCAACGCTGCTGAACTTTTCTCCCTTGGCTGGTCTATAAAAGCTAAATGATTACATTAAATTTCCTTGCTTGCTAGTCGTTGCAGCTACCATCAGCAGTTTAAAATCGTTACTACCGTACTCCTGCTGGAGAATATTAGGACGCAGAAATGTGTGGCTCACATTAGATATTAAGGAGACGCTACCAAAACAAACCACAAAAAAATTATATAGAGAATGTCAATCAGGTGTGATAGTTTGCTATGGATTTGCAATATAAAAATATATAAAGAAAATGGAGATAAGCTCTTTAAAACTTTTCTTAGGATATTGTTAATGGTTTCGGTCGTATGATTGCAAGTGACGTCAAATGTTTTCGAGCGCCCAATCGAGTTGATTACTCTTGAAAGAGTAAATCTTGGAATCAGCGAATTAATTTTACATACATACATTTTGAAAAAATTTAAAATTTATCCGAGAGGCAGAATATGATGAGGAATAAAGAATGTAACGTTATCTATTATCAATACAACTGTGCCACTTCAATCTAGCAGATGTCGGACAGATACATAGAAAATTGATACTTTTTATAAGCTTTTAGAGGGCGAGTTTTCTTCTGTTTAAACTGAGTTTTTCTGCTAGATACGTATCCTTTGATAAGTCAAAACCTTATTTTCGCCATTATCGCAAGAGGAGACTCTTGAAAAATTTAAGAAAAATATTTAGCGTACTTTAAGGATTTTATGTAATCAGCGATCTGTTTACGGCCCTTTATTCTCTAAACTCAGTTTCTGCTCTGATAATTCTCTATAATCTAATGTAGCTCTTATTTGGTGGCGAGTGTACGAGTACAAGAGTTCTGGTATTCTGAGCTTGAGTTATATGCCTAGGCGCTTTCAGCCTTGATATTTCAAGCTCGCCTGTTATCAAGTTTATTTAATTAATTGCCAGGCGGTATTTATTACAGATAAAAACAAAACTGTTAAAGCAAACGAGACAATTGAGTAATACATATTTTGTTCGAAAGTCTTCAATTAAGTAGTATATGTTATAATAAGTATTCTTTTTGTTTTTCGCGCTTTTAAGCATGCAATGCCTATCCTAAAGTCTCTCCAAACTATTGTACCCCGCATACGAATCTCAGCGCTCAAAAAATGTCCGTTCGATAACATAATTTGTTTTCGCAGCTGTCAAATTTTTGTGTGTCACCCACCTGCCTTCTTCTCGCACAATGACTTGAGCAAAGTCTGCGCGTGTCAGCTTGTGACGCCAAAGAGTGGCACTCGAAATGCTCTTGGTAAGGCATACTTTTTGGCTGGTCAACATGGTTGAATCTGTGCATGGCAACAAACTCAAAAAGCTAGTAACGAGAGAAAAATACAAATAAAAAATATTTGTAGAAGAGATGGTAAGCACATCCTTCTATGTAAAAAAAACTTTGCGAACGCATCTCTAGAAAACTAGTGCGTCTCGAAAAAAGTTTGAAGAGAAATGTGCGATTTCAAGTGGCAACTGTCGTACAAACTGTGTACACTTAAAGTCGTATGTTTTGTTTGATAGTTGTTGCTCTCAGGCACATTTTTGGAATATTTATTGAATTTTTAAGAATAGCAATTGCTAATATATTTATTTTTGATTTTTGCTTTTGTGTTTTTTAAAACTACTCAGTAGCTTAACAATACAAAACTCAAAACTCTTACGTCAGTTTTTGTTAAATTGGCTGAAAGTTGTGTAAGGGGGTGCTAGTAGCATATCGAAGGTATTGGCAGCGGCATTGTGAATTTATATTAAGCGGATATAACTTTTTAAAATTCATTCCATTCAGAATTCCTTAAACTGTCTCCAGAAAGCGTTAGTAGACTTTTTATTTTATAATAGAATGGCTTCCACTATTATACAGAACCAGAAACTCGCCTATAAGCAATTCAGTAGTCAACTACGAAAAAAACACACTTCTAGTTAAATTGTATAACCTAACTATAACTTTACTACAATGTAATGCCGCACTTCCTCAAAATCGAAGTATAATTTTCTGTTCAGTGACATTTGCATTAGTTTTTGACAATTTCGTATTTAACATATTTTTCATATGTATGTGTACATACATATATTTTTAACTACGAATAAGAAAACTATTAGCTTACTTGAATTCAACTAACCTTAATTTAGTTGAAAAGTCATACAGAGTCGAACAATTGACTACCGCCGAGGACATCGCCATTAGAAATAATCCATGTATTAACGACAACTGGTTCCGAATGCATTAAAAATTATCTGAGTTGCAGGGACCCTTTAAGTTCCTTCAATGTATATATTATTTGTAACTTCTAAACCTTGTTTATATTTCAACTAGGTTTCTCACTAGTTAGAGGCGTGATGGCTATTTTCTGAAAATTATATAAATAACCCTCTTGGAAGTAAATATAATTTGATAACTAATTAAAATATGTCCAATGATGAGAACTGTATATGCTTTCTTTTGGAATGTACAGATGTATATTTAATGATATGTCTGTATATATTTTTTAAAACAAGTGGCATCTCAACAATATTCTGCTCAAAGTGCAGTAGATTTATTATGGCTACGTCATAGTTAATTTTAATTCCAAAGCTTTAATAATAAAAATATGAAAAACAAATCTTCAATATTTTTTATCAGTGGCAACTCTTTTGGAACAAATACCAAATTAAATTGAAATTGTCGCAAATATATTTTGTTGATAATTGGTCCAAACCAGGACGCGGATTTTTATAACTTTTAAAATAAAAGTCGTTAGAAAAAATATATTTTTGTCTTTTATTTTATTTGGAATACAATAATCGGTCAACCCCAAATATAAAATAGAAGGTTATCACCAATTATCATATTTTTGTTTTTTAAAATTTAGTAATATTTTGTTTGCCCAAAGGAAAGACGTCTTTCAAATATAAAAAATAAATGCAAGCCTACTATACTTCAATAATATCGAAGTGTTTAAAATCAGAGTCCACACATATCAAGGACGATATTTTATAAAAATTATTATATGGTTAGAAATATCTTATATTTATATTATTTATATAGTAATTAAATAAACGCGCCCTTCGTTGTTTGTTGAATTTGGATAAGCGGTTTGTTTATTATTTGGAAAGGACTTTTATTTCGGCCCTTAAAAAAATATTTGGCCAAGTTTACCTGTTATTACTGGACCAAAAAAATTTAATTAAAAGTCCGGATTTTTCAGTTATAACTGGACTTTTCCCAAAAAGTTGGAAAAACAAAAATAATCCTGATTTCTGTCCAGGAGGTCCTGGGATTAAAGGAACATTGATAACTTTCGCTTACAGCAATATTTAGCCTCGGACTTTTATAACATCGAAAAAAATAACTGTTATTTTCGGTCCCTGGTCTAAACAAAGATAATATAACCAAGCATTAAAAAATATGTGTAGATAATTTTGAAGAGAATGAGTTATTAACAAATTTCGAAGTTCATTTCTATTTTTGCATTAAACACTAAACTTGCTTTTAGTTTCTCGAATTTTTTGGCATTTTCTTCGATCATTACCGCCACTGTGTTACTTTTCTAGTATCGCTGCATAGCTTAAAATACAGCTCTAAAAAAATCACAACGAATGTTTTAAAAGGTTTTAAGAAGAAAATTTCTTTTCCATTTCTTGAGTGTAGTTTTATATGAATTTTGTGATTTTCTTGAGAACTGTATACTAAGCTTATTGTTGAAATAGCCGAACACATTGTTACCACATTTTTACTAGTATCGAACATGCACGGCACAAATAACTTTCTCTTCACCCCTCATTTGAATTGCAGGCTTTTATTAAAGTCTTTTTGCTAATATTTCTTTACTGATCGTCTTTTAAATTTTTTTTATCTTTAAATGCACAAATTGCACTTTCAAAGTAGCTATTAATCTATTTTTATTCACCCAATTAATTCCACTTCTCTTTTCTAATGCGCTTTAAACATTGACTCAAAGCTCACAATGCGCTGCTCAAAAAACTCTTCCACATGCCAATGTTAATTCATCGCGTTCCCATTCCCGCCAATTTTACCCTAAACATTAAAAGCTTTCAGGAGCAGCAGCAGCAATAGCAGCGGCACCCCTTTCGCATTAGTTTGAAAGCGACCCCTAAAACTGAAGAGCGTAAGTCCGCAATATAGAAATTTTTTGAGCTCTAATTAAACGCTAAATCACGTTGCCCCGCTGCCATATTCGCAGCATTTTTCACCCTAGCTCGCATTTGGCTGTGCTAAGAAAAATGCGCGAAATGCACGCAGCAGCTAAAAAGTATGCAACGCTCTGCTTCTTCTCTTTGCATGCATTGAATTCCATGATTTTTGCAAATTAGTAGCTCCTCCGTCCCCATCACCCCGTAAACTTGTAGTTTTAATGCGTTTTGGAGTTTGGTTTTCATGGTTTTTGAATTTCGCGCGTGCGTTTTTTTTTGTTCTTGTTGATGTTGTTATTTGCATGGCTTTCTCGCGGTTATCCTGGTTATTGCCGCTCTTTGCATTGATGGCACGCGCTTGTTGGCGTTGGCGTTGCCTACCTTAAAGTCATTGCTGCCGCATTAATGGCAAATATTAGAACGCATTTGTACGCTGTCAGTTAAGTTGATGTTTTACGACTGCGGTTGCTGTTGGCAAGAAATTTGGATGGTTAGCATGATTTTTGCGCCATTTCCTAGAATTGGCTTGGCGGAAAATTTGATAATGATTTTTGAGAGGGAGGAAATATTTGAAGTTTTGTTGCAGCTTCCCGGTGCTTGTACGTATAGTCGATTGATAATTGAATATGTGTTCTATCCGCTAAAAATAAAATGCTGAATTCGTTAAAGGCAAATGCATTTGTAGGATTCTTCTAAGATATGCTATCATTTAAAAAAAAATTAAAAGATTGCATCCTCTCCTAATGTAAGACTTGAAGGAAGGGGATGGTATTGAGGCAATCCAAAATGAAAGACAAGGTCGACATCTGCAATTTTCTTCAAAATTGGTATAATTGTAATACTTAATGTCTAAAATGGTGTGATAAAATATTTTTTTCAAATTTTTAATATTTGCGTTTTTATCAAACTGTTGACACACTTTTTTCGAGTTAAAAAATTGGCTAAAGTATTAGTGTTAACAAAAATAGTTATTTAACATAAATTCTTTGAAAAAAATTGTTTTAAATGTTATTATTTATTTAATATATTAATAATTTTTTTAGTTAAAAGAAAATCAGTGGCCTCCTTCATAGTTTTAAACTAAAAAAATATTAATATATAACATTAAAGCAACTAATGAATATTTTTTTATTTTCATATAAATTTAGTATAATGTAGAAAAACTCCATAAGGTATGACAGAACACCCCAAAAAAAAAATGTTGTATCCAACTTTAAAAATGTAAGGTGTCTCGGCATGCGTCATTGCTTATTACTTAATTGGTATTTATTTACGTATGTATGTTTGTAGGTGGCCGCTGTGGTCGAGTTGATAGCGGTGCGTGCTATAACTCGATACGCCGGCGAGTTCGAGGTTCGAATCCCAGTCAGGGCAAACAAAATCTTAATCATAGAAAAGGTTTTTTCTAATAGCGGTCACCCCTCGGCCGGCAATGGCAAACCTCCGAGGGTATTTCTGCCATGTAAAAAGCTTCTCATTAAATACATCTGCCGTTCGGAGTCGGTACAAAACTGTATGTCCCTCCATTTGTGATTTAATATAAAGACGCACACCGCAAATGGTAGGAGAAGCTCGGCCAAACACTGAGATATATAGTGTAAGCGCCAAAATCTATATATATAAAAGAAAGTGTCCGAAGCGATGTAATCCCATAACTCGAGAGTGGCCGAACCGATTTTGATGATTTGTACTTTGATGGAAAGGTATTTTCTCAGTACGGGTTTGAAAAAAAAAGAAAAAAAAAATCGAAAAAAAGGTCAAAAAATCATAATTTCAAAATGTCTTATATTGACCACCCAGCGTGTTACGACAGTTTTTTTTTTAATGTTTTTTTCATTTTGTATTTATTTTGAATGTAACATATCGTATCACAATTGAACTGTCAGACAGACACGCAAACTAACGCGATCTGTTATCGATCAATGGAGAAGCCAATTTTGTTTCATGTGTGGTGGCGCTGTCCAATGCATTCATTCAAATCTGTTGATTGTGTGGTAAATGAAGATGAAGCTACGAATTACACCACTGAAAAATATTGTGTATCACAAAGTACTCGAATAAAGATGATTTTTTGCTAAGAAAATTTGTTATTTAAAAAAATTATTTATTTAATGTTTAGTTTAATGGAATGTATTTTTTTTGGTTTATTTTAGAAGTACAATGTCGCCATATTTAATTCGAAACGTCATCTGCTGGATAATGAAAGTTGAAGTAGCATTGTTAGAATTGCATTGTCTTGCAATGGTTTCGTTGTATTTTTGGGTGGAACGAAGTCCGCCGGGGCTGCTAGTTATATATATATGTTTGTAGGTATTTAAGTATGTATACCAACACAAAGCAAATCTAGCCCTAAGTCGCAACAAGCGAAGAGTAGCGGCTTGCTTAATACAAGCATGTTTTCAGCAAAACACTTGATTTGATCAGAAAATGCTTCACGAAAAAATTAATAACTCTGGCCCTATAAAGAGACACCGTTTAAAAAGTGGCCAGTTTATTCTTTGATATATCTACATTCTACATATGTATATATTAGGGTGACAGTTAATTTCGAAAGTGATATTTTCTTTGGTCTCAGTATTTTTTTGTGTGTAGTTTTATTTAAAAAAAATTCTAGTAAAATTTCAAGGTCGTAGGAAGAGGATTAGGGGGCGCGTCGGCCCCCCAAAGTTACACAAAATACGTTTTTTCACGCAAATTCTTACTTTGACTGCTTGTAACTTTCTCTGTTTTTTTTTTTTAAACATTACTGGCGAAAGATGTTCATTAATATGTCTACAATAACATATGTCAATAAAATTTTTGTCTAATGTTAATATTTAATGAAAAAAACTTAAATATAGGAGAAAAAGTACGCCTCAATGTCGATTTATTATACTTAAATAAAACTACTTATATGATTCAAATTTTGGATTTTGTTCAGATTTATTTAATTAAAGATTCATATAGAAAATTCCTTATGATTTACGTAAGAGTAGCTTCAACAATTATATACAGTAAGACCTCGCTAGTCCGAACTTCAGACTTTTTTGTTTACTTTTGTTTTCAAGTGTAAGAATTGTCTTTAAAAGTTTGCTTCAAATTTTTTTTGCCTGTATGCTGAAGCGATCTATAATATTGACAATTGTGACCGAGAATATTCCCGTTACAACCTCAACAATATTATTCTCAATGCTTGCGTAAGCTACCGACAAAAAATCAGCACCAATGTTTCTCGGAAAATAGATTCTTATTTTACAGTTATATGCAGCAGCCGCAAACATTTTTTAATAGCATTAAATTTGCAAAAAAATCATTCGAAGTGAATATTTGAATGTGAAAAGTCGAAAATGTCTGCTAGAAATTTACGTGAACGCATATATTTAATTGGTTATTGTACCAACTCATTAACGGGAAGTAAACTACCCTCCAATATAGAAGTGTTTAAAGTTTTGTTTTTCAATTTACGTGTAGTAAAAAAAAATTTACGGGAAAGTTCAGATTTAGTTGTAAAAGAACTATTCGTGTTCTGGGAAAAAGCCCCCATTCCGGTCAAGGATAAACAACACTGCATTACAAATGTAGAGAAATTGTATAAAGAATGGCAAAGCTTTCAAAAAGATTCAAAGAATACTTCTAATTTCCATAAGAGCAAAGTAAACACGTGGAAAGAAAAATTGGATATGCTTTTTGACGTGGCGCATGCAAGTGCATTAAAAATAATGTCTAATCAAGAAGATATTGATTTCTTGATAAGTCAACGAAAAACGGGGCGCCCAGGCTTTATGTATGGTATCGATTACGAAGAAGTACGCCGAGAGTGCCGACTTGAAGAACGCAACAACAATTTATTACAACAAGTGGAGCGGAATAATCGTGAAATTGCATTAATTGGTTCGTTGTATGTTATTGTTTATTTTTTATTTTCTTTAAATTAAGTCGTTTTTATTAGATGAAACTGCAGAGTTGCTGTCATCTGAATCTTCAGAGAATGATAACAGTTTTCCAGATATGGAATGTGACCCACGTTGTAGTCAACCTCCAGCCAAAAAATGTAGGGGAACAAATAAAATACTAACACCAAAACTGGCGGCCGCACTCGATGTCTGTAAAATCAGTGACAGACATGCGGTTCATCTAATAAGCGCAGTCGTTGAAGCTCTGGGTAATAATGTTGAAGATTATATTTTAAACCGAACGTCTGTACACCAGGAAAGGGAACAAATCCGTGAAGAAAGAATTTCAGCATTAAAAAATAAATTAAAATTAAATGAGCTCGACGCTATCTGCCTTCATTGGGATGGTAAACTTTTGCCGGCGCTGACGGGAAATGATAAAGTTGATAGGTTGCCTATAATAATATCGAGCGGTAAAGTTGAACAGCTTCTTGAAATACCTGCACTTGATTCCGGTACTGGAAAAGAACAGGCATCCGCTGTATGCGATGCTATTTATGAATATGGTCTGCAAAATCACATCAAAGCTTTAGTGTTTGATACAACAGCGGTCAATACTGGGCGTTTCAATGGTACCTGTACGTTAATTGAAAATAATTTACAAAGACAACTTTTATGGTTACCATGCCGTCATCATATATACGAGATTGTTTTAAGATGCGTTTTCGAAGGAAAAATAAGCTGTTATGGAAGTCCAAACGTTAAAATGTTTGAGAAATTTAAAAATGCTTGGGCTAAGATTGATGCTAAAAACTATGAGTATGGCATCAACGATCCAACTGTCAAGACGTACATGAAAGAGTCTGCTGTTCGCATTATCGGTGCAGTAAATAATATCTTGGAAGAAAAACAACCCAGGGAAGACTATAAAGAATTCTTGGAACTCACTTTGCTCTTCCTGGGTCAAAAACCAGAAAAGACACATCCAAACAGCCTAATATTTCGATCGCCAGGAGCTGTTCACCATGCAAGGTGGATGGCAAAAGCGATTTACTGTCTAAAAATATTTTTATTCCGTAACGAGTTCCAGCTTTCAGCAACTGAATTAAATGGGCTTCGTCAAATTTGTGTTTTTATTGCTGAAGTCTATGTCGAAGCGTGGTTTTCTGCTCCTTTGGCCATTAAAGCGCCATATCAAGATTTTTTATTTTTACAAAAACTTGAAAACTTCAAAAAAATTGATGCTGCTATATATTATGTTGCTCTTAAAAAGTTCAGGAACCACTTGTGGTATTTAAGCCCTGAGGCGGTTGGTCTTGCATTTTTTGACAGCAACGTATACCTTTTTTCAAAACAAAAAATGGTGGCGGCTTTGGAAAATGATTTTGAACAAGAGCAAAACACAAAGCGAGCTACAATAAATGATAGAGAAATCGTTGAAATATTCCATGACGGAATTGAACAGTTCGTCTCTGCCGAAACAAAAGCATTATTTGAAAGATTTCAAATAAATACTGATTTTTTTAAATTAAACCCAGACAAATGGGAGCAGGACCAATCTTATTGTAAAGCGGCTGAACTGATGAAAAAATTAAATGTTACAAATGACACTGCCGAAAGGGGGGTTAAATTGATGGAAGAGTATAATAAACTATTTACCAAAAATGAACGCCAAAAACAATTTGTTTTAAAAATTGTTAGCGATTACCGCCATCGGTTTCCGGACTGTAATAAAAAGACATTGTCTCAAGTGCTTTAAACAATATTAATAAAAAGAGAAATCATATACATACATAAGTAATTTTATTTAAGTATAATAAATCGACATTGAGGCGTACTTTTTCTCCTATATTTAAGTTTTTTTCATTAAATATTAACATTAGACAAAAATGTTATTGACAGATGTTATTGTAGACATATTAATGAACATCTTTCGCCAGTAATGTTTAAAAAAAAAAAACACAGAGAAAGTTACAAGCAGTCAAAGTAAGAATTTGCGTGAAAAAACGTATTTTGTGTAACTTTGGGGGGCCGACGCGCCCCCTAATCCTCTTCCTACGACCTTGAAATTTTACTAGAATTTTTTTTAAATAAAACTACACACAAAAAAACACTGAGACCAAAACAATAAAGAAAAAAAAAATACTCCATACATTTAATTGTCACCCTAGTATATATATTATTTTTTTTTAATTTTTAAAATCGTGCAAACATGATGTTTCAGGAAATTGTTTTTTTTTTTATTAATAAAGGTATTACAAATTTTACAAAAAAAAAACCGAAATTATCCAAAATTCGCGCAAAAGTAGTTTTTGACCAATTGAAATAGTGTGGAATGCCTCACAGGCAACATCTTATTCCTTCTCCACACTCGCATGTATTTATAAACGCATTTAAATCTTTTTGTTCCCATCCCAGCTGCCGTTTAAATCTGTATAGTATTTCTTTTTAATAAACGTCTTCACTTTCGAACAACCCTCATTACTCATTCATTAATCAGGATATTATCAAGCCGGCAAAATGCCTTTTGGTACCAAAACTGAAAAAAAAAATCATTGTGCAGCTTACATAAGGCTGACTGATTTTCTGAGGAACGCAACAATAATTTGGGATTTATTTTAAAGAGTTGATATGTTTTGCATCTTGCGGTTGCTTTGTAGCAAAATTTCCGATTCGTTGACTTTTAATTCTTAATTAACAATTTATGCTTTTGGAATGCAAAGGGTAATAATTAATTACATGGCACGCGTACGGCGAGTAACTGAACTTTGTCTAAGCATTTTTAATTATGCGCAAAATAATGTAAACTAGCCTTGCGACAGAAAACAAAAGCATGCTGCAGCAGTCCTTTCGCAAGCTTGCCGTCTACAACCATCAATAACCGCAAAATTTCTTTCATGAAATCTCCTTACTTTGACCGACCTCCTGACTGCGCGCTTGCCTGTCCTTACGTCTTGCTGCTTTGCATGCGATAATTTAGTGTTTCCTGATTGCAGCTAAATACATATAAAATGGCCGAGTGCGGCATAAAATAACACAAGCATACTCGAGTGGTGGCCGCTTCCTGTTTTAGTTGTCGCTGGCACGCTTGTAGTTAGCCCTACACTTAATTGGAAGATCTTAACTATGACAAGAGAAAGAGAAAAGATTACCAAGTTAAATGTATGTATGTATATAAAAGGCTTTTTGAAATTTCTATTTTCAATAAATTTGTATGCTTCGAATATGTCTGTGAAGACCCACTGAAGCTGCCGCTCGGTCTTCTCAGACGCCATTTTAGTTGTGTGCTTGCTTGAAATTTATGTGTTGACCGCAGGCGTTGTGCAAAAGCTATCCACACAAGAACTCACTCACATGCGCACTCACGGGGCGCATTCATCCTTTTTGCATAAATAAAATCGTTTTGCAGTGCTATATGTTAACCTAATTTTTTAAACGTAGTTTGCATCGCCATTTTCCGACTGCGAAGAAAATGTTCCAGAAATGCTCCTGCAGCGGCGTTGGACTTAAGCGATTTGGCTTAGCACTTTCCGTAGAATCCACTTAGTAAAGCATACGTTTAGGCGTTGTCGCTGCGGCACAAATGTAAAGACGTCACTCGGTGATAAGTGTACTACAAAATATTAAAAGGAAACAAAGCTAAACCTGTGTATGACAGCGAAGAGTTTTGCTGCACGGTTGCCGTCTGTGTGGCACGAGCAGTATGGGCAGCAGAAAGTAATATATTTTATTTTGCCTTTAAGCGATGGATGGGAAATGTGCAGCTGAAGACAGCAGTTGAATTATGGTGCATAAGAAATGGTAACCATAAATCGATTCAATATTAGAATGGTTGAAAGTTCAAACCTGAGGAGGGCACATTCAAATTGAACTTGAAGAAATTGGAGCGCAGACAGAGTAAAAAGAACCTCGCACGTTAGATAATTCCTTCACGTGAACATTTTAGGTACTTTAGGAAATTTCCTGGACAGCTTCGCTATTAGTTGGAAGCAATTCTGACTCAATTTGACTCTGATTTGGCGCCTATTTAGACACGAAAAAGTTCAGAATCATTTTGGTGTCAAAACATTAAAGTTTATCTTGCTAAAGTTGCCGGGATTTCGATATAGTTTCAGAAACCATTCATCCCTAGCTTGATACCAGTAGGAGGCCATTTCCAAACCGGTAAAGGAATATTTCACGATTAAATACAACTATACTAATGCAATGTTACCCGTGACAATATGTGAACTTTATAAATATGTCATTCAAAACGGGGTCACCAAAGTACCAAACAATGGAATACTGCACTTCTTATAAGGAACTGAACAGAAACGGACTTGGATGGTCCTCAAAACTGAAAATCCGTAAACTGCTTCAAAATAGAAATACTTAAAGTACTTTTAAAAAACTGGACGAAGTTTAGCCGATACATTTGTATTCCTTATTTAATGCACGCAAAGGTTTAAAATCATCCAAGATGACGTAGAGAAAAAGTAAAAACAAAAAATGTTCTACCATCACTACACTCGAATTTTAACTCCACTTCACTTCCTGCAGCTCAACAGCAATCATTCGTGGCAATTATGGTTGTAAAGTACCACATTACCTTGTCCCTTCGCTAGCAATTTCGCGCGTAACATAACGGCTCGCTATCATTGCCACAAAGTCTTGCGCTACATTGAAACTAACAAATGAAGCCGGCGTAGTCCAAAGGATTCTCCTTGAAAGTCATTACTTTTAGGTGCTGTTGTGCTAAACAGCGAAAAGGAGCAGAAACACTGGAGGGGTGAAAGTTAAAACGCGAAAGCAACGGATATTTGTGGCACGTTGGTCAAAGGTTGGCAAATGCGCAACGGAATCTTCTGCCGCTTTACCATGCCACAACTCGGCGAGGTTAAGTAAGTAGATACATTTTGTGAAAGCTTTTGTGTTGGGTTGGCTTGTGATTTGCATAAGTGACAGCTTGTAGGGCCGTAAATGAATGGCGAGGAGCAAACGGCGGATGGTGAATAGTGCAGCATTGCCAATGTTGCACGCGGTATAAAAGGCGTGCGGCGGACACAAAGTGTTTTGCTAGTTTGGCTGCAAGGCAGAAGGCTGCAACAGAGTTGGGAGTTGGGAGATACTCGTACATACAAACTTACGTGCATGTTACACGGCGAAATAATTGCTTGTACCGTCATCATCAAAGACAACAATCTAAACAAATTCACTATTTCGTTGGTGACAGCTTAACAACGGCAAATACAAATACATGCAACTACGAAGCGTGGAAGCAAGTGTTTTAGCGTTGGCAACAAAATATTGCAATTGTTTGTAGCAATGACTGGCAGAAGAGATGTTGAAAAATCTGTCGGTAAATGTAAGGAACGCGGTAGGCGCATATCTGTTTAAAGAAAAAATAAATGCGCTAGCAATGGATACTATGCGGGTATATACATACATGGTTTTCGGTTATTGCTGAGCAACTTACATATGTTATACTTTTTGATGTCATCGCTATATGTATCCTTTATACGTAATATTAATGACAGTAGAAAAGTATTATAAGTACTTAGAATTAATATCGGAAAAGCCATTCGTAAAACATTTTCGTGTTGAGTTTTCGAAGAATGCCATTGGTCAGCGCATATGAGTAACCTTTTGACATGAATAGAAAAGTTGCATATTTTCAACTAATCCTCTCTTTCTAACGACTATCACAAAAGCGCGCCTGAAACTCGACTAAGATTGCATCAAACAAAATTTTGAGACTTACTCTGCATGTTTTCCAGCATGGTTTTAGGCGCAGTCAATATCACAATAGTGATGTGAAGATATTTGTGATGTTAGAATAGGAGGGTAAATCGATAAGTATAATTGTCAAAACTAGATGATATTATATTCAATACAAATTTTTGATGTGTAAACATCTATAGCCGCGGTAGGGCAAATCTCTTACGCTAATACTACCATAAAAACTCCATATAAAAAAAAGTAAGACGTTTTTGATTGGTCAAGAACGACTCTGTGGGAAAATGCGTGTGCCGTCTGACGTATGTGTTAGTATTATATTGACCCAGAAAGCAAAATCAATTAACTTTGTGTTGCATGCAATTAGGCGCATAATTTTTATAAACTATGCGGCTTAAAGCATAGGGTGTTCTCTAAATTTAGATTGACACAGTTTAATCGGTTTGCTGGTGCACGGGAATTAGGAAACAATTTTCAGTGGCATTCACTTATCTTGGGTGGAGATTTTAATTTTAATTTCGCGGAAACAGAAGCGGTACCACTCAATAAATTTTTGTTTGATGCATTCTTTCTATTATTCATAGTTTTATACTTAAGCACCAAAAAAATTCATTTCACCTTGAAAAATTGCAAATTGCTCATTATTCTCTTCCCACTATTCTCCCCCTATTCTTTGTTTATTATTACTCAAGATATTTCATCCGCAACGGGATTGCGCAATCTTGTATTCTATCCTTCTTGGTTTGATGGAACAAAAAACCTGTTTGATTTGTCCGAACATACACCTGTCCACTTGACAGCTTTGCCAGATAGAAATGCAGTGAAGAGAATAATGCACGAGTTAATGCCAATAAAGGCTGTTAATGCAGCTCCCATGTCTGTCTTTGGTATTATCTACGTTCTTTGGTATTGACACAAAAAGCAAAATTAATTATATTTAATCGGGAGCACCCTGTACCTTTGAGTTGCATGCAATTAGGCGCAAATTTTTACAAACTGTGTGCAAAGAACGTACATTATCTACGTTCTTTGCTGAGTGAACTAGAGCACAGCGTGTTCTCTAAATTTTGATTGAAATTCCCTTATTCGCTTTGCGTTGGTACTACTTTTGAACAGCTGATCGCTTTGTGTTTCTACAACTCAGCTGATTGGTGTTCTTTAAAACAATAAATATAACCGAAATGCAGGTAATATTCATGTTTCTAAATAAATTACAGGTCAAATACTAATATTAATTATTATTGTAGAGAACATCGCAATCATTAAGAAGATCCAGAAACGCTGGATATCAACGTGCCTACCGAGAACGTCAACGCCAAAAAGAAATTAATAGGCTACGTGGACATTTACAGCAGCAACAACAACATTTACAACAACCAAATTACCAAAACATTGAATTGCAATATGAGCATTATCTTAACCATGTTAATGTCCATAAACAATTTAAATTAAAAATGATCGACAACGACTTTGGATACGCATGCGCTGTGTGTGATAGATTGTGGTTTAAAAACGACCTTAAAGCTATGCCTGCTGGCCGTTTTTTCCAGACTACTTACCAGTATTGAATCAAAGGCGTACGTTTCTTATTTTAGCTATCATAAGCCTATTTTAACTATTGCAACATAAATAATAAAATAATTTAAATTTTAAAAATTAAACAAGATAAATATGTATGATTGACTTAACCCTTGATTGCCCATGATACCTTTAAAGATACAACCATTATTAACGAGATTGTAAAGAATTATATAGGGGTTAATATTTCTAAATACTGCAAATTTAACAGTTTACACATCTACCTTGAGTTCAAACACTCACATCTTTTTTATTTCGATCATGAAGAAGGATTTTTATATCATATATTTATCTTTACCAAATGTAACATTTTACTGTTTATTTATTAAATTCAAATATTTTTTTAAAATTAAAATATATGTAGATAATTTTTCATTTTAACCCAAGTTGCAAACTTATTAAAATATGTATCATAATTCAACAAACTTTTATTAAAAGTTCAAATTTTTCCATATTTTTTTTAGAATTTTTCCGAGTATGAAGTTTAATAGCCCATTTAAATTTATTAAAATTTAATGCCAATTTTAAATCGATACAAATTACCGCTGCATTGTGGCAATTTTTTTCCAATGACTCTCTCTCGCAAGAGATTGGAAATGGCCGTATGACGTTAGTAAAAAAATGTAAAGAAAAATTTAAGAATTCTTAAAGTTTTTTAAAATGAAAGATAATAACAATTCAATAAATTAAATGTTAATGTAAATGTACATATATTTACAAAATCGAGTATATACTTACGCTATGATTTTGAGCCTGAGCGGGTAAAGACGTGGTCTTAACCAACGTGTCCGGTAAATTGGTAAAGCTAGTGGTAGTAAGAATACTATGAACTCTCTGTGAATGAAAAACATCGGTTTAGATATATTAGCAATCCTAACGCGACCAATGCTTTCTTTCTTCGAATGGGCAGTTCACTGCTATTTAAAATTCCGACTGCGCATATTCGAGTCGAATAAATGATACAAAGTTCAGAAAAAAAGTGTATCACATTCGATTTTTTGCACATATTTATACCTTTCATGAAAATGGTATATTAACTTTGGTCCGATGTTTGTAAGTACTAGAACGATAAGAGAAGAGTTAGACCCTTAAAAAAGTATACCGAAATAATCAGGATTATGAGCTGAGTCGATTTTTGTGAGCTTTTTGGTTGAAACTTGGCAGCCAGGTGCCTTTTTGTAATTTATTAGACATTTGTCGGAATCGGCCAGATCGGACGACTATAACGTATAATAGGAGCCGATTGTTCAGATATTATATTTTGCTACATAACTCCTTTATTTAAACAACAAGACGTTTGTAATTTTACAAGAAGGTCCGCTATTCTAAGCTCTATAGAAGTAGCAAAAATCTTATAGATCCAAGATATAAAACATATAGCTCCCATACAACTGATTGTTCAGATATTTCATTTAGCACGACAATACCTCCATTAAAGCAGCAAAAGTCTTGAAATTTTGCATAAATAAAAGATATTATGAGAAAAAGTTTAGCAGTGAAAATCATTAAGATAGGATAAATATAACATATAGCTGCCATACAACCGATAGTTCAGATATCACTTAAATCTTATAATAGCTCTCAAACAATTCTTCCATTCGTGAAAGGTATGAAGCCTTCGGCATAGTTTTTTTTACTTTTTTTTTATAAAAGTGTCTATCTTTGAAGTGAATTTGAATACGTATTATCTACAACAAAAATTTCTAAGAACAAACAAGCTAATCTTTTTGCCCTATTAAACCGTTTTAACAGGGAAAATAACTAATATTTTAAGTCACAGATATATACATATGTATATATTTAGGTCTTCAAAGACATGACATGTTCGTATTTGAGTACAATGTTTGTTTTAAATGTTGATGCAGGGGTGATTTCGATCTGGTTAATTCGAAACTCAGAATTTTTTCGGGACTCAATTAAGAGAACAAAAACATCATTTAAGATTACATGGCATAATCTGCACATTAGTTAAACTTTAAGTGAAAGAAAACGGCAATGAGCTTCCTAACCTCATCCTTCTAGCTTATTCTTTGCATTATATTACCTAGCTTAAACTAAGACAAATATGAAATTAAATGGTTTCGCTTGTTTCATATTGACCTCTAAGTGTACGCCACAAAATAAACAAATAGAAATGGGACCATAATAATAAGATGATAACCGACAGAAAAAGTACATAAAAGCCACATAACCACCTATGAAACCTCTAAAGCATATTTATGAAGCAAACATTCACAAATATTTACTTACATGAATATTCGCAAACGCCCGTCGACGCAACAAAGCGCAGCTCACCAAACTGCCAACTAACTATGAGAGGTACAATTGACAGGATACTCCTAAGTGTGCATACATATGATACTGTGTGTGTGTGTATGTGTGTATTACATGGATATGCGGTTGTATGAGTCGTTTGGAAAGTTTTAGAAACTCATCTAAATTACTTAACAGGATGATGTACGGAGCGGTAAAGCAAACGGTGTGGAGCAGAGGTGAACTGAACTGCTGGCATTTGAGCGCAAAGCGATGCCCAAAAGGCGCTGGCAAAGCGAGCACGTATTTATTTGCATGTATATTATATAGGTATGCATGTATGCTTATGACCCCAGCAATACATTTGACTCAGCCTCAGACTCAGCTGAACTCGTACGAGGATTCTTTGGCGCTTTCAGCCTTGCCTGCTTTCAACATTAGGGCAGAGCTCTTTGCTGTAGTATTTTGGTAGTGTTGTCATTTAAAACCTTATTGCTGCCCTTTTAGTTATACGAGTATATGTACGAGGATGTATGTAGATAAGTTTGTATTATATGAGTTGTTTGGGTGATTTGTAGTTGTAAGCAATTTAGTGCCATCATCACGTAAATTATTATTAGGCAGAGAACATAAAATATGCGCACACGCAACAACGCAGGAAACGTCAACCTACACGCATCTTTTGGATCAAGCAAACGCGTTTATTTATAAACACATGTGAACTTATGCATGTTAAAACATACACACATGCATTCATATACACAAGTAATTTTATGCAAAAATGCTGGTGTTAGCGCTAAGGCCTGAAAGCTTTGGCTGGTCCTTGTGTAAAAGTTATAAAAGCTTTGAGTGTGTCGGCAAGTGAAAATTGTGTTTGGTGGCGGTGGTGGAGCTGTTAATGGTGTTTTTGTATTGTTGATTATGTTGTTCTTTTTTCCGTGCATGCGGCAAAGGAAAATTTTTGTTCGATAATAGAACGATATTGTGCATGCTAAAAGGGAACGTGAAGGCTCTCCCATATGCACGTCCCAAATGTCGACCTGTAGGAAGGTATAGTAATGACAAATTGATTCAGTCTTAGTGAAATTTAAAAACATGACTAGTATTATTCTATATCTATTATAAAGTGCATTAAGAGAGTTTTTTTTTAATTTTCTTTAACTGGCATGTCTAAAAAACAAAAAAAAACCACGGCCTGTAAAAAATTGTCATAAATCAATGGTAATTTTGCACTTAATTTTACTTAAATTCAATGTACTATTGAAGAAGAGCTAATTTATCTAAATTTTTCTTGGTAATAGTAACAGGGTTCTCTTTCAGTAATTTAATCACTGACTTCAGGAGCTCAAATATAATTCGTAGCATAACTCTTCAGTCGCTAGGGTCTACGCGATTCTTCCCAAGTTCAGCGAAGCTGACCAGTCATTTGTGAAACTCCGACTAAGGCACTCTTTCTTTTCTCAACATGAAATATGCCTCTCTCTCTCACTTCAAAGCGGAAGCGTTTGTTTTCATTCATATGCCATGGTTTAGTCAGCGGAGCTGCTGCATCGTTCCTACGTCTGCGATATCATTATTGTCAATTTCCAAAGATCTCTCCATCTTTCAGGGGATATTTATCTCTCCCAAGCTTAGAATGACAAAAATAATATACGAGTTTAACCTTAGCTTTCAGAGTTATGGAAAACGTTTTCTCTGAAGATAAATATATAACCATTTATGAAATGAGGGCAGTCAAAACGCAATCTGATAATCTGCCTGAAGTAGTAGTAATAGTAGTGGGATCTAAATGGACCTCCATGAGATATGTGTGTTAATTTTAAGAACATTGCAACTTAGTACCATTACATTAGCTGAAAGATAAATTAGGAGGGCTTTATAATATCGCCCTGAAGATGAGATGAAATCTTATTTCGCCTAATTCTGAAGTTTAGCGTCCGATCACCTCAGAGCTTTTCTAAAACACGAGTTCGGTTAATATAAACCCATTTTCGTTGAATATATTGATTGAACTCACCAAAAGATTATAAGAGGATGATGTATAGAAATAGGATTGAAGAGACCTGTCGGTGTCAGCACATTAGTCTTCTGTCTTCTCGCCTTGACCACTTTAAAATCTTCGCCAAAACGTACTCAACAAGTAAATTTTACTAAGCAAAAATGGTCTGCAATGCTCTTAAAGCTTCAGGAACGAGTTTACTGCTAATTTGCCAAAACCAAAAAATTTCAAAACAAATGAAAATAACTTCCAATTTTTGAAAATTTATTTTTTTCACTTAGAAAAAAATTCCTGTAAGGTCCACGTTATTTTCCTCGTTCGCACTTACACATACTGGAAGTGTATGTACACATGTATAAAATGGGCGGTTTATTGCACACATTAAACATTCGAACGAAATACCTTTCCATCATTCTACACTCAAAGTTCGTCATTGTTGTCCGCTCCATTGTCAACATGGCTACGAAATGGGCCGCGTATGGTAAAAGTTGACGTTAAACTCACTTTATAAGCGCATTTGTATGCGAGCTAACGCATCAGTAGTCCTTAAACGTCCACACAATGCCAGTCTGCTCATTACCTTCTACACCCATTCCCACTTACCTAACTGCTGGGCTCATACGCACAATATTGCACGAATAGCACTTACGTGATTAATGGATTTTTAACAAGTTCCACATTCACAAAGTCAAGCGAAAACTCGATGCGAATATGCGACATGTTGCAATGCTTCAAACAAGCAAAGGCTACGTATGTATTTGGGGAATGTGGACAGGAAGAAGCATTATACCGAGCACTACGGCAAAGTCAAAAAGTTGATGTGACGTGCTGGCGCTGACATAGGCTTGGGCTAAACTTTTCTGACAACCTAAAACAGACGAAACACAAGCAAATATGGCAGCTACTATTACTGGTCTATGTTTTTGTGTGTGTGTATATATTGATAGGCCTGGGGGCTAGTAAACATTGTGGTCGCTTGGCACTGCAATAATGGTATTTTAAGTCCTTAGCTGCGTAGAATCAGTCAAACGAAAATAGCAAGAAAAGCGGAGCTAGAATGGAGCGAGACAAGAACAACAAAATTATGGCTGCGACACGCATTTTGCATGTAGCAGGTCGACGACGAAGACGATGACGACGACAAAAAGGCTGTCGATGACGTTGAGGAACTGCCCGAGGGCAACACGCAACAACATTAGCGGCAGTAAGTAGGTGGAAAGTAAGTACATAATAGCTGGTGTGAGATATGAACTTGTTAAATTTAATTATGCCAAGGTTGGACGGCGTCGGCTACGGGCGGTGATTAGATTGCAGAAGGCGGAGCGTGGAGCGGCAATGCAGCACAAAAAAGGGGATCAAAAGCAAAAATGTAAAGTAGCTGACGATTTCAATTGAGTAAAACGAATTTATGTAAATAAAACCGCAGGTGGCATAAAAGTAATTGGCGATAAGAAACTTATAACCTCGCAAAAATTTAATCAATCATAATATGCAATCGTCACTTTAAAGCAAGTAAAGGTTAAAGTCAACCATAGTGTCTCAGACGCTTTATTGCTTGTTTCGACCAAAAAATTTAAACTATTCCATATTCCCCACAGGTTTTATGGCTGCGACTTGCTTTCTTGTAGTGATTTGCCGTTTCCAAAACTTTTTCAACACGCTTAGCTCGCGCTCAACCAATTAGCTATGTAGCTTTGAACTTTAAGACCAAAAAAAATGCCTTGTCAATAGGCGTACATTGAGTTGAAATTCAACGGTAAGCGCGCAGCATTCAAGTTGTTTTGCTTTGACCGACAACAGCATTGACAGGAGCCACAGCACCACCCACAGCGGCAAAGTAAAGCCAAGAGCGCCTAAAATGCACCCAAGTAGTCAGAAAATGACAAATGTCAAGTAGCAATACCTGACTGGCGAGCTGAATAGCTAAATAAAGCACATGCTTGCTTACTAACTGACTGACTGACTGACGAAAAATTCCGTGCCGCGAACTAAGGACGTTGGAGGCGTTGTCTGACTTTTTCAGTTTGCAATTAAAATTTTGACAGTTGCAAAGCAGCAGCTAGCTAGCTAGCTAGATGTTCTAACGTTTCGGTTAAAAATATTAAGCTGAAGATATGACGTAGAGGATTAAGTTTTACATACAAGCGTCAGTTTAGATTTCTATACTATCTTCAGTTTATCTCCTAAAGTACTACGTACTCTTAGTCAGATGAAACCACTGGGTCCAACCGTGACCGAAACTTTCCATAAAAGTTTTTCCTTAGCCTGCGTTGGAAACATTAAATGTTATAATGAATTTAGGGACTGTTACAAATTCAATACGCCATCCGCTTACAAAACGAACAGTACCACCTGGAGATTAAATGTCCCATAATTGATGACGACTTCAACAGTGTTGCACTGTGTCTGTTGTTCACTCGCCATTTCAACTTTTCTGCCTAAAAATATTACTGTGACAAGCCAATCAGACATGACAGAGACGAAGTGACATTTACGTGAGTGCGACAAGTTGAAAATGACATGCGAAAGCAATAGCGCAACTACATTTCAAGTAGACAAAATATTTTAGGATGCAATACTCGTACATACACGCAATACTCGTACATACACGCAGACGTCAAAGTTTGGCAGTGAGCTGCAAATAAAACAAAAAAAATATTCCAAATTCAGATGGGCAGGTTTGGGATGTAGAGCATTTGACTGTCGATGCAGCTCAATCGAAGTGGACGTAAATTGGCTTACTGTAAAAGTCAAAAACCTAAATCCATGCGCATGCACGCTTCGACAAATTTGCAAAGGCAGCCGACAATACATGCAAGCGTTGCGTTACGGACAGTGGTTTGCAAAACAGGAAGATTGCAATGGAAAGTGTGCGAAATTGATTGGATATTGATGTATGTGGAGAGAAGGGGAATGACGTTTTTATTGAGGGTTTAAACAAATTGATGTACTTATAGTAAAGCTAAAAAAATTATTTAAAGAAATTTTGCATCTACATAGATCTGCTTGCTTCGAACATCCTCTTTCTCCGTGAACTACTACATGAATAAAAAGAAGCTTGAAAGCCGTATATTTCGATCTTGATTGTAGTCCCAACATTACAAAACGACTTTGGATCTCGCATCGTAAGACTAAAAATCGCAAGTGGTTCGTATAATCGGAGTGAGTTCTATGAACGGAGATGATGAAGGTGGAATCATTATAGTATTTCCTGCGATGGCTGACTATCGTTTTAGACACTGAGGAGAAATTAGCTTGCTTATCACTTCTTTAGCAGTGCTAAAAAGTTGTAGCTAGAACCGCCTTTCACTTTCGCATACTAATTGAAGCGCTTTTTCTAGACGGTTTTTTCAAGAGAGGAACTGATATTTTATTGTTCTGTCACATCGCAATCTTTGACGCAGTTTGTCATGCGTAAGTTTTCAATTAAGAATTTCCGTTAAATTTTGACAGTGAAATAAATTTTAGTTGCATCATAAGATTGAGACTTTTCAGGTCTTATTACCGCAAATTTTTTAGAATTTTTAAAATGCTTGAAAAATTTAATGAATCCCTGTTTGGTTCACAGTCTGACAGAACTGACAAACCAAAACGAGTTACGCTACGCTTCGGCACATTTCGTCACGCTTAGTGCATTGTCAAAGCCACATCGTGACCATGGCCGGATAGGCTGGTGGCTTGTGGCTGGAATGGAAAACCGGGAATGGCAGCGGTGAAATGGGAGAAAAAGTAAATTCCCAGCGCCATTGCACCACCTACCTATGTACGCCACTCCAAAGCTCCCAAACAGCATTACATACCTGCTGCATATATGTAAGTAGAAGCTTAAATTGTAGCTGATTTAATTTCTACTAGATTGGAAGTGAATGTGGGGATGGCGGTGGCAGCGGCGTCGGCGACTAGGTTGAGCAGAAGCAGAGACGGATGGCGGTTCAGTGAAGCGGCCGAAAAATTAAAACTGAATACAGAGTGCAAAATTCGAATTGAGGAACAGGATTCTTTTCATTTTTTACCACGATTTGATGCCATTCAGAAAAGCCATTTACCGTTACTCGCTAACGTGCCACAAAGGCTGCACGTATACAAACAAACACTACATACGTAAACCACACACACCCATCCATGCAAGCTAACAAATAAAGCACAGACGACCACCCCACAAAAAGAAACTAATAGTTAGAGAAGAGATGCGCACGAGGTGGCAACACTATTGTTGTTGGCCGTCGGAGGCAAGCGTATGAATTTCAGGGGGTGAGAAAAGAAACGTGCATACAGAATGATTTTCATATGTGCACCTCAATCGCTCGTTCGATATTTCTGTTTACTCATCTCCCATTCCTCTTCCTATATCTCCTCCTGCTCAAATCACATTTGCCTGTTACACACAACAAGCCATCTCCGCGCTTCTGCTCGCTCACTTGCTCACACTTAGCGCTCACTTTGCGATTTGTTGGCAACGACGTTGGATTGAATTGACGTGTGACATTGAAATGTTACCGGCACCAAAGTTTGCTCTGCCGCTGTTGGGATGTTGATGCGGAGCGATATGAAGACGCCTGCGAATGAAAAGCAATTGTACAATGGCAAATTGCCAGCCGCTTGTTGGCTGCATTCATAGTAGTTGTAGAAGATGAGAAAAAAATGTGAACATGGAATCAAAAGTGATTGGAAATTCCAGTAAAATAAAGTAGAAAAAAACAACAACAGCAGTCTTACGAAATTGTTAGATAGCAAAGATAAGACAAATAAACGCATGCGACTTGCTTATCAATGATCTCGAAGGCTGAAAAGATAGCGAGAGGAAGCGAACGAGGAAGAGAGAGAAACACAAAAATCAAGATGTGCGTATTCGAAGTAGGTTGAAAACTATGCGGCTATGAATTACTGTTCCTTGGGGCGCAGATTAAAAATCGCATGGCATTCAAACTTTATGCCGTATTTAATTTTATTTTAAAACGCTTCAAATTAGATATGGATGATAAATAAAACACAACGTACTCAGTAAAATATATCCTATGGCAAGTTTTAAGTTCAATCCTAACGAAAACGGGACTGGGGTTTGCTGTGAGAGCTTATAATACGTCGATTATTAAATTTTAAATATGAATTGTATGTGAAATTGTACGAGCAGCAAGGATGATCTTCGAATTTTTTTTCTTGTAATTGGCAAGCATTGCCGATATTTGACAAAAAATAATGCTGCTCGGAAACGCGGACGGAGATCGAGACGGAGCCGGAGATTAAGACTAATACTCAACCTGAAGCTGTAAGTGAAACTTACGCTGGGACTTGTACTAAGACTGGAGCTTTGACCGAGACTGCATTTGATAAAAGAGACACAGAGATTGTGGCTGTGACTAAATCTGTGGCTAAAACTGAAGTTGAGACGAGAGTTGCTTGCAAATCCCTGATAGTTGATGGCGACAGTTATAAACATTTATTTCGACAATTAATATGTGGAAATCTACTTGCACATTTTTATTAGTTTTTCATTTGCTTATAGTGTTTTCACATTCGTACAAATTTAAATTTTATTCAATTGTAAGGAAGAAAATGGGCAGAAAATTCATTCGCAGCTACAGCATAGAGCTGCATGTTTCGGCGCTGTTTACCGGCGAACGTAGTTTTGTGCACATTGTGGCGTGGTCTACTGCGATAACAAAGGAAAGCCACAGCGGCGTGGCAGTCTCGCCTGAGTAGACGCGGCGCGCATTATACTGCAATGCAGTCAACCAGTTCCATACACGCACACATACAAGCAGACACACGTACTTATACCAATGCAAACTTTGCATATAAGCACTCACTTGCCACAGTTGCCAAGCGTAGTAAAGTGATATTATTCAGCGCCGTCAAATGGGTGAAAGAACAGCGACGAATGTGGAAGCGCATTGCTGTGGCGGCATAAACATGCAAAGCCGCAATAACGAGACAAACGAGGCAGCAAAAATAAAAGGAAGGCATGAAAAAACTCATCACAAAAATGCAAAAGAAAACGACTGCAAACACGAGTGCCGAGCGCCTATGCAAAGGCAACCGCGTCCGCATTCGCATAAGGACATGCACACGGCATCAGCAGCGCCACGCCACGCCACGCCAAATGCGAATTAATAACGCGCTAACCCTGCACACGTTCGACGTCGCGAAGCCTCTACACTGAACTGTTACTGATTTTAATATTTCGGCAAGGAGTGGCACATGAAGCAGGGTTGAGTTTGTTGGCAAGTGCGTATCAAGCTTTTCTTCCTCAAAATAATAGTTACGCCGCGTATTTGTGAACCTCTTCACGAGTGTGTGTTTACATTGCAAATGCTTTACCCGATGCGGCACGCCGCAGGTGCATTTGCGCTCATATGCATAATATTTGCGTGCCACCACATATTTAGCATGCCAATCCTTATTTGCAGCGCCCCGCTAGACAATTGACGCGCTTTGTGAATATATGTTTGTAGAACCACGTTGGTTGCCTCGCACATTCAAGGGACTGCGCTAAAAAAAAAATTCACGCGCTCAAACTCTACCTAAGCGCTTTAACTGGAACGCTTATAGCGCCAAAGAAGAGCGCTTTTCACCAGATGATTTCGCATACCATGTTTTCGTAGTTTCAAATTATTTGGAACTTTTTCACACAATTTACGCTGAAGGCTATGCAGCAGCGGCGAAGTAATTAGAGTTGCGTGTGAACAGGGAAACGCGTTGCCCAATCACCAACTAACCGACTAACGCGCGCCGATGAACGCGCAAGTTGTACTATACCGCAGCGCGAGGAGGCAAATTGCTGGCATTGATGATGAACACTCTTTGTCTGCAGCACGAATGAACATTGAGAAGAGAACGTTGCTGCCGTCATCGCATGACAATTGCAAATGAGGAGGCTTTGTTGTAAGTGACGAGTATGCTGGCGTTGATTGTGCGGTGGCTGACGCGTGTCTATCGCGTGTGTGCCGCGTGCAATAACCTCCTTCTATTCGTCCTTCTACATTCATACCTATATTTTAAGTATGAGCCACTATTACCGCGCAGCTGCTAAAATTATTATTGTTGTGATCATAATTGGCAACAACAACAAAATTGACGACTATGGATAACAAAAGTAACACAAGATTTAACTGCCTGCAACTTTCATCCATACTCATACGCCGTGTTGTTCGCATCATTTGGTTCTTATCAAACGCGTCGTTGTCATTTGCATAGCCTTAAACTGATAATGGTGTTAATATCTTCCTATAATTATTTTATGATAAATATTTAGAAGGTGGTTGGGAAGAATTATTATTACCGAGGTGGAGAGGGAGGAGTAATCATGTCTGCATTGACAGCCAAGCTGCACTTAAGGCATTGGCCAGCCCTCTAACTACTTCCAAACTAGTTCGGCAATGCAAGTCTCGACTAAACTATGTTGGTAAACATAATGAACCTGCTTTACTCTGGGTGCCTGGTCACTTGGGAGTACCTGGTAATGAGACATCTGACCATTTGGCCAGAATTGGCTCGGATCAGGTGTTCCTTGGCCGCAGCCAGCTATAGCACTCCCACCTTCGACCATCGATGCCACCATCAGGAACTGGGTGAATACTTCGCTCAGTAATGACTGGGAGGCGTCGAGAGGTTGCAGATGAGCAAAACTCATGTTACCTTCAATCTCAGAAGGACTATCAAAACACTTGCCCTCGCTTAACAGGCGAGACTGCAGTCAACTTTTTGGACTGCTGACCGGTCACTTCATGTGGCATAGACACCTGACAATGATAGGCGTACATGACAACTCCATATGCCCATCCTGTTTTGAAGAGGCAGAGGCGGCGGAACACATTCTGTGCTTCTACCCCGCTTTTGCAAAAACTAGGTATGAGGCATTTGGTCGCGACGTCTTGAGAGACGAATACCTGACCTGGGCGGCATGTAGTCTGAGTGCTGTTATCTGCAAGCGTTGTTTCGTGTCTGATTTCAACAAAACGAAAAAAAGGCTCACCTTACTTCACGTAATCACATCGCTTCTCGCCACATTACTTTACTCCCCGCCTCCTTGCACTTGAAAACAAACTTTTTCAGCATTAAATAAATAATAAAGTTTAACCAAATTTTTAAACTAAATTGAAAAATGGTAACAAGCTCATAAATGGCTTAACTGCATTGAAAATTGAGCAAGCTAAATTTCAAAAAAGAATTACTTTTCCCTTCATTGGTTCTTAATCAGGTCCTAGACGATCAATTATATTGTTCAAAATATATTGATCCGTATGTATTGGAGGGCTTCCTTGATCGTTTTGGGACAACTTTAAGTCGCTTACCATATATATATATATAAATGTACATAAGTGTCTGGCTGAGCTTCTCCCACCATTTGTGGTGTGCTTACTTTACGTTGTACCACAGAGTGACCTATAGTTTTGTGCTGACTACGAACGGCAGATGTATTTTACGAGAAGCTTTTCATGGTAGAAATACCTTCGTAGGTTTGCTACACACTCGACTACAACAATCGCTTACTTCATAGGCTGTAGAATAATATTGATAAAAATCTATATTTAACATTTGTCAATAATATTGATCGTTTAGGTGCTGCTTTACAGTAGAAAAACAATTCCTACTTGATTAACCGGGAAATCCAAGAAATCAAAGTGGCGCTGCAAAAAATGTAAGATTTTTTCTCTTAGAATTTTCATGAGATTTGCTTGCGAAATTATTTCAATGCTTTAGACATCGAACTCAGAAAATATGTACGTTCGTACAATGCTCGCTTATGGCAATGTATAGTGCGTATGTTGGTTTAAGTAAGGAGAAGGAAATCAAATCGCATAAACAACTGCTAAAACGCATAAATAATGCACAGTTCAAATACTGATGTATATTTGTAAATACTTATAAACTTACATACATATATAAAATTATGTACTTTGTATATTCGGTATATCCAAAGTTATTTATAGCAGTTATTCTCAAAACTTCTTCGCGCACGCATACGTCAGCATATACGTAAAATTGTGTTGCAAAGAAATCGCCGATATCGAAAGCGCTCTTATAAATGCAATAAGCACACACACACACCCACGCCTACATGTGTCAGCGCAAATACCGGAAGTTGATCTATGCGCTGCCAAAATTTGTTGAGCTGTGGCATCCGGCGTCAGGCAGCTGTCGCTGCTGCAATGCTGCACAAACAAACGTTGTGGTGGTAATACATTCATCAAAACGATTGCAACTGCATTTAATAGCCAAGCCAAGCAACAAACCCATCATGCCTTCTACCACCTGCCACGCTGCCACAGCCCCTTTTCCCGCATTTTATGTATTGCTTTATCGCTATTTGTTGCTGTTGTTGTGATTGTATAAACTTATCCGTTGCATATTTTGCGCATGCATGCGCCAACATTTCCCATTCGCATTCGAATTTGCACTCATTCGCTTATTTGCTCGACAACCATTCGCTGTATGAGCTCGCTGCACTCGCAAATATCCTTAAATGCATGCAGGGTGCCGCTACATATGTATGCCCATACGAGTACCTATGTAGTATGTATGTATGAATATACAGTGACTAAAGTCGAGAATGGTAAACTCGTTTTTTATAAACGTAAATATGTTTAAATTATTTCAAATATATTAGGTTATATTTTTCAAAAAGAACAAGAAATTTAAAACTTGCTAAACAATATTTCAACATATTTAAATATTGAAAAAAGTAATTTTTGTATAAGATATAGGCTCCATATTTTTTTTTTAAATATTAATGAAATAAATATGCGTAATTCCATTAAAATAAAAATTATTATTTTAAATTTTTTTTAAATATTTAAATATTTCTTAAATATAGTAAAATTATAATGTTTATATATACAAAATACAAAATTGTATTTGCTGTCAGTTTTCATACAAAGTTCAAAAAAATATTTTTTTATAAATAGACAAAATATTATGTACTCAGCTCAGTCTATAATCTTAATTTCTGACTTTTTACTAATTTAGAAGTCTAAAATAACATCAAAATTTAAGGTTTCTTAATCCGAATTTTCAGCAAATATTTTCTTATATAAAAATCTAAAAAATAATAAAATATTCCTATTTTGTACAACATACATACATATGTATGTATTCTCGTATGACTAAATTAATTGAAGTTTCTTATCTTATTTCCAAAACTTAAAAATTTTTAAAATTTCATAAAAGTTGGAAATTTTTAAAACAGCGCTAGACTTTAAATTGTTCCTTGAGTTATAAAAAATGTATCTTGTTATAAACCGAATGCGAATTAAAAAAAAATTAAGTTTTTTTACATTCAAAGTTTATTAAATTTATAAATTTTGGAAAGTTATTAAACAGTAAAGTAAAAAAGTTCCAATAAATTATAAAAATTAAAAAAATTTATGCAGTTTTTTAGAATTGCACTTTATTTTCCTAAAAATTAAAAAGCTAAGAAAAATGTAATATACAATTTTTTATTTTAGTCCCTTCAAAATTATAAATTTAAGAAAATTAACTTAATATTTTAATAAAATAAATTAAAATACTCGTATGTACATATATTCTTTAACTAACTCAAGAAACATAGTGCATATTTTGTAATTGGAATAGTCCCATTTCATTAACGATCCACTGTTTGTAATGTAAATCCGTTTACATTATTGCAATAATTTTTCATTTTACTCACATATTTTGGCGTATTTACGCATATGCAACATTGCTGCTGCTGGTACGGTTGTGGCAGGGGGGAGATTACGGTGGCACGGCAGCGTTGACGGAAGTTTTGATAAGCTCAGTTCATTGGTTTCTCTACATGGTGGATTTTACTCTTATCTTTTCCTTTTTTTCGAGGCTTTAGGAAATATTGAGTCGATCGATCGATCGACTACCAACTACATCAATTGGTTGTTGTTTTTATATTTGGTGTTGGTAGTCGAATGCGTGTTGCTTTTTATTTTCTTCTTTTCAATAAAAGTTATTGAGATGAATATGACGCTTCTGAAAGTTTTAATGCATCCATATTTGCGATTTTGAGCTGTGAAATTTGCATACTTCTGTTGAGCTTTGTATTTGCGCTTAAAATTATTCGCTGATAACTTCTTAAGAAGTTGTACAACTGTGTGAGTGGTAGGCAGCATGTGGATGGTATATATAAGTAAATTTTTGGAAGATATTTAGGTATTTTTCGAGAACTTATTTGAGAAAAACACTGATTAATATCTACAAATATGCTTCAGTGGATGTAGGAAAATCAATCTTTGATTGGGATAAGTCCGGAATCTTTTCGACAATAGTATGGTATCGTAACGCGACCTATTCAGTGTTATTTTGAATTCATATCGGGACTAATTCTGGCTCAATTCAAGACTAGTAAAATAAAATTTCAGGACTACTTAGAAATCATTTCAGAGTCATTTTTGGACGATTTAAGAACTGTTTCGGAAAAATTTTGGAACTAGTTTGTAATCATATTGGGACTATTAACGTAACCGTTTCAAGACTTGTTCAAGATCATTTCGACACAAGTTCACAACCTTTTCATGAACTTTTCCCGGAATGTTTGTGAAAGTGTCGTGAGCTGGCATTAACAAAATTATTAAAAGTAAATAAAATTTACGTTTAATTTCTATGCTTAATTATTTATGAATGTAATTGAAAAGCCCGATGCTTTTCTGAGCTTTACATACTCGTAGATGTGAACACTCTCAGTTCAATCTATTTTCTCGTTTGTTTTTGTAAGTTTTCAGACCTTTGTAAACCATACTTCTGGCCTTAAAGCATTATTAAAAAACTTAGTATTATTAAAGACAGACAAATTATTTGTATAAGAAATATCAGAGACGGGTACCAGCGGGGCTATTTTCACTGCAGCAGGGTCTTTTGAAAAGTGTAGCTTGATAAGCGGCGGTAGGAAATAGAAAAATCAGCAAAGCGAATGAGGTGGAAATGATTGTAAACGTCAGCCCATCTAAACTTTCTACGTCTATACCCAACATGCCTTAAACCCCCAACTAAACAATCACACTGGTCACGGAGTCAATCTGCAGAATGTTTTTGATCGCGGAAATCGGAGTGCCAATGCATTTTTGATTTAAATGTTTATACCTTATCTGGAAATGCTCTTCCAATAACTCGCGTATTTTTAGTGAGATTAAATAGCGGTTTGATCCTTGAATATTCCGTTATCCATCTTAAACGTGCAGATATTTAAAGTGCTTACAATAATATTTTTTCGAAATGGGAGGAAAATAATAGGCGAATAGAAAGATAATTTTGGACAATTACATAATAAAACCACAACTTCCTCAAACACAGTTAGCAAAAAAGTTAAAAACAGCAAGATCGACTGTTCAAAATGTTGTTACAAACGTCTAAAAAAAACAAAGACAATTGAGAGAAAGCATGGATCGGGAAGAAAGAAGAGAACGAAATTTGACACAGAAGATGGCACAACGCCGAAACCGGTTTGTCTCCAAACCTCACTAGACAAGGGATGACGGAAAATCGTTCCAACAAATATCAAAAAACGAAACAGTATATAAAGAAATTGAAGAGAATATAGGGAAATTGCTTAAGAGGATCCGAACCGGTCCATACGTTACGTAGCTGCAAACGTAGGAACTTCGTCTTTAATGCAAAATATAAGTATAAAAAAGTGTTAAAATAGCAAAAAAAAAAAACCTAGTCTGGCAAGCACTAGCAAGCACTATCGACATGTGATAAAAACAGTGAAGAATTCGTATCCGTGGGCACGGTTAACATAGAAATTTGTATTAAAGAGTGCTTGGAACGAAGACTTCTTCCTTCATAGCCTGAATATGATGTCAATGTGGTGTCGAAAGAGGACAAATCTCCGTACTGACCAATGCGCAATGTACACCCTCGTCGAAATTAATAGAATCTTAACCCCCAAAAACCTAAAGTCACCATATTTAACTCATCTTAACTCACCACACCTTAAAGTGCCACACACATATCCACCATGAACCACACTTTAACTAACCCCACAAATTCAACATACCTTAACTCCTAGGTCTTAAACTCACCACACGCTAACTCGGTTCGTTTCACGTTAAGCGACCGGAATCTGAGTTTAATAGTTGTACAACATCTCCTTCCTTTACCCTATTCATTGCTTCACACCTAACTCACCTCCCCTCATTTCAACTTACAGCTAAGCGAAGCAAATTATAAATAAAATTCATTCCATAAATTCTTATTTGAGCAATTTAAAATTGGATTAAAATTTCAGATATGCTACCTAGACATTAAAGTAAATAACTCCGCTAGTAACGGAATCATGTTGATAAGAAGTTTATGTTAAACTGAAATAGCTTAAACAGTTTTAAAGATATATACGAATATTTATTACGTCTTTATAAGTGTACAAATAAGTAAAAAAAAATAATTATATTTTCAGACACTTCGACGAAGTATTTTAAAATATTATTACTACAATTTTTAAATTGTCATACATCCAAAGTTATTTATTATATTTAAATTGCAACACAAAATTTTAAATTTTCCTTTTTCCAGATTTTTGGGTCTGACAATATTTTAAAATTTGTTTAATTCTTTGTTACAGAGACATCGTCTACAATCTTAGCATACACGATTTAACGGAACAACAGCGTCTGGTGTGGCAATCCACAGATGATGACGTCAAGATGTGCATTATTAAAGGCAAAGCCGAGGTAAGTGCAAGTAATATGTGTATACATACGTACTATATAAGTCAGTATACTGTACTTACGTAATAACAAATCCTACACTGATTGCCGCGTAGGTAGGACATGGCTGTCATTAACAACTAATGCGCCTACGTGCCACAAACAATTACATATAATGCGAATATGTATGTAGGTATTGTTTTCTGTGCGCATTTCGTGCTTGCGGCTGTAATTAATTTCAACTTTGTTTTATTTTCACTCATTTTCCGCGTCTTGATCGCCAAGCGCGACGTAAAACTTTTATCAATTAAAAATAAACATGACAAAATATGGCAACATGCAACTACACGTTAGTTGCAATCAAAATGGCAAGCAGCGTGTTTAAGCGCCTAAAAGTATAAACACAAGCTAACATCAGTATAATGGTGCGATTGTGTGACAAGTGTGCATGCGTCTACACGACCGCTGCATAATTATAGGTGCTTCAAAGTGCACGTGAACATGCGAACGTCGTTGCAACTCATGCTTCGTACATGCATACGTACTCGTATGTATTGATACAAAATAAAAGAACGCGAAAGTGCGAGGATTATGCGACACGGTCGAGTGGAAAATACGAGACATAAAGAACCGACAGAGCCGACCACCTGCCAAGCCAAGGCAAGGCAAAAAAAATAACACACTTTAAGTGCTCTACATAAATTAAGTAAGATGTAGGCAAGTGAAAAGAATGTAGTATTTTATTGTATGCGCATATTTCACTTGAAATTGTAGGTCAAAAGGTCACATGACAACCGCTTACTTTACGACCTCTACTGCCATTGCTAATTATTTCTTTCGCCTACACGCGCTTTAAAATTGCTTCTAAATGCCTACCATCGATTTATGCGTATATTTTTAGGCGCAATCTCATTTACACTTAATCAATTATGACGCGTCACATTTTAACGCTAATTAAGTACTTGACAGAAAATACTCGTAATACGCCACAAAGCAAAGTAACCAGTCTTTGCTGAATGCGCTCTAAACACTTAAAGCCTAATCGCTTTCAAGTCGCCGCAAAGTATGCCGCCTGTTCTTACAAACATAACCGCCCGTTTGCCACCGCGCACTTTACTTGCTGTGTCTTCATCGTACGGAAGTCAGAACAATTGGAATTCGTGTACTATTTTACGGCAATTTGTATGCCAACTTTGATGGCATTTTTGTCTGTCCGTACATCTTTGCTTTATCAGCCACCAAACTCACTTCACACCGATCCACTCTCTCCTTCTCTTTTTCTCTATGTGTACTCGTACACTACATTGCTAAAGGGGGCCACACTGCTTCCGATTCATTTGTGCTGCATACCGGCAGTATCGTACATAAGTTTATTTAAATGGATCTGTTAGATTTTGTGTATGTGTGTGAACGAGTCATTGTTGGAATGCAATTAGAGTTAGCGAAATATTTTCCATAGTCACGCAATTAGAAAACGTCGTCATCGTCGTCGTCGTTGGCTCAACACCGAACGAATGGGTGAATGAACGGTGCACAGTAGGCGGTGAGCAACGGAATTTGGGATAAAAAAAATTGGAAGGAAGTAACAATTGGAATCGTGCAAAATGAGATGAAGATATGGAACCCAATTATTTGCTAGAATTACGGCTTTTGAACAGATGTTGGCAATCCTTTAAAAAATAAAAATTTTTAATTATTTCCTTTTGCTGCCAGTACCCGGCCCACACTAATACTGTATTATAATTCCAACAGAAATTGGAAGAAAATGTTCAGAGTCTCATATCCTTAGAGAGGTATTTGAGGTACATATCTCCTGATGAATTATCTCCATTCGTTATAACAGAAAATGTGTAATTTTTGATATTCAACTTAATAAGAGGTTTTAAAATAATCCTTGAGTCACATGTTGGAAGTAATTCAGGCTTGCACCTCCTTTTAAACTCCCTGTTATTGTTAAAGCTATCTGGAATTATCTGCAAACACAATCTAACGAAATATTTTTCATTTTGCTTAAATAATTGTTTTCGATTTGTATTTACTAACTAAAAATAAAATATTCATATTTAATTTCTATAAAATTATTGCACAATGAGCAGGTTGTTTTCTGTGTTTTCTGTTTAATTGCCGCAAGATGGGTAATTTCAAAAATTTTCATAACAAATGTCAGGAATGTGTCTTAGGAATATGAATTAGTGTCTTTTGTATATGAAAGTTATCAACACAAATCAATATATATAATATAGAAAATTTGCAAATAATATTTATATTTATTGTACGTTTAACTGCGCTAGAAATACCAGGTATTTTCTTAACTCCTACTGAAGACCTGAAATTAGATATGAATCAGTCAGTCCCTTACATGTATTAAAAGCAATTTATTATAATAATGATTTTGACAATCTTTAATATTAAAAATAAAATACAATATTTTTTTTTCGTCGATATATTTCGATTGCACTACGTCAACCGTCCTTAGGGCAAAATATTTTAAACCGTCCGCTCCTTTTAACATGGAGTTTTATAAACACAAAACTTGACCTCGAACCAGCAAATAAACAAAATTTAAAAGCAATTTCCAATATAAAAAATAAAATTTTTTGGTTTATTTTTTTTTTAGTAAAGCTTTTTAAATTGCTCTTTGTTCTCGGATATTAATTCGAAGGTTATCGACGTACGGTTTAGGAGATTTTTTTTTTCCAAATTTACCTTTAATAATTTTCGGTTATTTTTTAAGTATTTAGTAATGGTAAAATTTCAAATCATTCTCTAACTACTTACTTATTTGCGATCTCTATTAAACGATAACCATTCACCCATATCATTTTTCTAAAACTAGTTTTTAGTAACCCATTTTTAATCAGCTCTCGCCCATGGTATAACACTGAGTACTCTACTATGTACATATGTATGTACTGTATGTGCATTGGTTGCCAAGCGAATTTATTTATGTACGTAAAAGCACTTGAATTTAGTCGTTGGCAATTTGCGCTGCATATTTTTAGGTGTTAAGCTGAAACTAGGCGAGTGCGATTACATACTTTGAAATGCCAAGTAGGCATTGTTTGCTAAACTCGTGTTACTGGAGTTTTTTATACTCTCTTTTTCTACTCTCTAACACTTTTTTGCTTATTTTATTCCTTTATTTTATCGTTTTTCCATCCAGAAAGTTGTTCGTTTACCCTTTTACATTTCCGTTCGCGCGTGATATTTTACCTTACAATGAAATTATTTGAATTTTGCATTTTGCGGTAATGTAAACAACTGCATACATTCAACTACTACAACTACAATATGTGAAATTTTATTATACGCGCTGTGCATTACAATTTAAATAAAGTTAAAGTTTCTTATTGCATTGTGTATGCGGTTGTAAGCGTTTATATGGCTTGGTGGCTACGTTATGCATTTAATTTTTTGATACTGTAGCCTTTTTATTAAAATACTTATGTTTGTAGTATGAAAAATATTTCATATGTGAAATTAATTAATTCTCGTCGAATGCTTTTGCTTTTTTTTGTAAACCGGTTTCCTCCGGTTTTTATATACATTTTTGTACGGTTTTTTTGAAATATTGATTTTTCGAATATCAAATAAATCGATTTTTTTATCTCTAAAACCGGTTTTTACCTAGTTATAAAATTATAGCCTTTGACAAATAATATAATAACGGCAGGTCGACTAATTTTACATCCATTATAATTTTAATGAAACGGCAACCACAAAGTGCTTATCAATTATAGAAGATCATTATTTATATTCAAAACTCAAATAATTTGTAGAAAAAACGCAACAAATGTATTTTAGAAGATTTTATATATTTAGGCAAATGTCATAAGAGGACGGAAAATCTGAAAAATTCTATAACGCGTTACTGACAATAAGTCCTAGCGCATTGAGCGAACGAGCACTTTCAACAACAAGTTTTTTAAGAACTAAAAAAAAAAATAGATTGAGAAATAACATTTAAGCTGCAGTTTATTTTTAAAATATTTCTCTCAGAGAAATTAATGTATTTAATTACTTTAGTTACTTGTTACAAATTTTGAGTTTTTCATGAGATCTCATTTCTATTTTTGTTTTAAACTTAATTTAGAATAATTTGAACTTGTTTTGTATCGATCAAGACAGATTTACCAGGTAACCTCAGGAGTATTAATAATTTGATTTTTTTCTATTATCATTTTTTTCATTTTAATTGTTAAACTTGGTTTTAATTTGATAAAAACAAAAATATTTATTTACATCTGATTTGTGCTTTTAAGTGAAATATTTTTTTGTGGCCAATTAGAACAAAGCAAAGGACGGCTCGTAAAAAGCGGAGTTTTTTTCTTAAAAGTGTCGCAAGAGCCACACCCAAGGATTGTTAGCAAGAGAGCTAGTGGCATCACGTTCACGAAAACAATGTGGTGTCCCTGGACTATTCGCGAGCTGTGATTTGGTTGCTGGTGCAAAACTCGTATAATTGATGCCCAAATCTATCCCAAGGCTCAAACATTAAGTTCTGAAATAAAAATGTACATTTTGTATTTATTTATTTTGAGTAAATTGAATTTGTCAACTTTTGTATTCATTAGACTGATTTGATAGTTCTTATTGACAATAAAGGGCAGGGTTACAATTTCTTTACTGCGGTTACCTGTTAGATCTGCCATGGTATCGATATTATTTTTAAATAAAGATTTCTATTCCGATATTTTCGCTTTTAACTTTTAGCCGACCGTATATATTTTTATTCACATGAAAATTACTGAAAAATTCGATTAGCCGGTTTTTCTTGATTTAAAAATTAGGAACCTGTTTTTTTTCAAATCGCCATTTTTCGAATAATTTGAAACCGGTTTTACAAAAATGTCGAATAAATGAACACCCTAGTGTGCAATGAAAATTTCAAATTGACTCAATATTTTTTATAATTATATAGTATGTATATAAAACAAAATTACAGATTGACATTTGAGTGGTTCACATGTCATATTTCTTTGCTTAATGATTTTTATATAAAAGCAGAAACAAAGACATCTAGACTAAAAAATTAATGTATGTATATCCATGAATCCATGAATAATCACGAACTAGTCCATATAAAGCTCGTGCAGTTGTTTTGAAAAGGTCGTTAACTTTTTACAGAAAAACCTCGAAAAATGAAGCGGCACCGTATTGGTTCCTTATAAGTCCCAAACTAATTGCGTAATTAACCTAAATAAGTTTAAATATTGAAATAGTCAGTGAACCCGTTCCGAAATAAACCCAACCTATACGCGAAATAGACTTGTAAAAATAGTCTCCAAATGGTTCATTCAATGACCTTTAATATAAACTTCTTTCTTATTTTTTCAAAATCGCATTTGACAAAAAAGTTCCTTTCAAATTAGTTGGAATTTAAAAAAATTAAAAAGGAATAATAATAAAATGCTTTTATTAAAATAAGCTTATCCCAAAATACATATCGTCTCGGCAATTTCTGCAATTTGCATTTGATAGAACAACCTCTTTCGATCGAAGTTGTTTTGCCAAATGATATTTTAATATTTCCATTCGTAAAATGTACTTGTATTGGCCCAAGTCCAAAAAAATCCATTTCCAATTTTACTCCAGTTTGACAAAACAACTTGTATTTTTTTTTTATTAAAAAGCTATTGGCAAAATGTCTTATTTATTTATTTTCTATTTATTTACAAAATTCTGATATTTAAATAAAACGATTGATCGAAAAACGCTTGTTCTAATTTTAACAACATTTTATTTTTTCATTTTATTTATTTACAAAATTCTGATATTTAAATAAAACGATTGATCTAAAAACGCTTGTTCCAATTTTAACAACATTTTATTTTTTCATTGTAAGAAAATTGTATAAAGTACTCATAAGAATAAAATAATGACACCACATATGTAGCTTTTGACAATTTTTTTTAATGTTATTCAGTTTTCATAACCTTTAAATAAAAAAACATTCCAAAATTTCAATCTATGTAAAAAGTCCAAAAAAAATTCACCAAACTTTTTTTTTAGAAATTTAAAATTTTTTCCAGTATGTAGTTATGCAGATTATTTAGTTGGCATACAAAAAAGGCAAGTTTAAAAAGGCAATACATCTTTGTTGTTTTTTTAATTTTTTCATCCGTTTTAAAATAATCTCGACGTTAAATGGAAGAAATTGCAGAAGGTCGAAATGGAAGACTTTATTATATCTAATTTAGTGTGGTACAAAACTGAGAACTTCAAGAAAATAAAAAAAAATTGTTTGAGAAAAAATTTTACTTGTTAAGAAAATTTATAAAATTTTTTGTTATTTTAGACATTCCCTTCCGAACTTACTCTAATCAAGTGCGGCGGTACTGCCGCTATTTCTACTTGACTGTGTAGTGTTTATTTGTACAATTTCCATTTGATAGAATTTAGTTTGTTTAAGGCTGGCTCATCCTTTTATACATTCGATTTTTATGTTTGGCGATATGACTCTTAAACTTTTAATTGTTTATGTTGATGTGTTGCTTTAAAGCTTTTGTTGGAAATTGCGCTGTATTTTTAATTTCAAAATAATTAAAATTTACTATTTACTGAATTCAATAAACCTCTAACTTGTTGTTTTGTTTATCCTAACCCACTAGCGAACTTACTGAAATCAAACAGATTTTCATGAGTCTCGTGAAACGATCGGTCTATGGATCGATGTTTCGGAGTGTTAATTGCTTCCACCTCTTTCAATATCATTTTTGATAAGGTTCACTTGATCTGATTTCGATATTCCATTTGTGGTAAAATATTCTAATTGTACTGCAATACACTGTATAGCAAATCGCTAGATAACCCTAATCCACGTTTAATTGAACGAAATTTCAAATTTCTTTCATATTTGCAATTAAGCCTAAATCACAATTTCCAATATGCTTTACTTTCAATTTCTGATTGCCACATTATGCGGCTTCCATATAATCAACCCTTTGATCTTTTTTCATTTGCGTAATTATTTTCGAACATTGTAGAGCAAAAATTATAATTTTTGTTATCGAAATGACTGGCTGCTTCCTCGTTGTCCTGCGTGCTTGCAGGCCTGCTTTTTTTTTTTTAATAATAAATTAAAATTACTATGCAGGACCTAATATCATATGCTTTTGTGTTTCGAAATGAGTATGCGTTTTTATATATGCACAGTACATATGTATGTATGTGTGTGTATGTTTATATGCTTATTGTGTACATGCGTTTCTAAACGACTAAAACAGCTGAATAGCAATTAATTAATTCTACAATAATTATAAGCATGATAACACCCGGTCATAACCTCAATTTTGCACGACGACACACACCCATATACATACATATATGTATGTAAGCAGTCAGAGGTCATGGGGTTTCAACCCTCGATCATTCATCTGGTCATTTAAGCGGCTTTTATTAGTACATATGTATGCAAAAGTACAGTGGATGCATGTGAAAAAAACTCTACATTTCTTGCAGTGTACAATATTTTTCATGTGAAATTGTTTGGTTAAAATTTTTTTTCAAAATTTAGACAATTGTTACAAATTGACATCAAAATTTTTATCAGAATTTTATGAGAAAATTTAAATAATTAAAAAAGTTATCTTTCCCTTTTTAACATTTTTTCCGGTTTTGATTATGGATTATATGGCAGAAAAATTATCAAACTTTCCACAAAACTTTAAAATGTATTTATTAAAGATTGATGTATAAAACATTATTTTAGAATTTAACAATGTCTATTGTTGCTTTTGATTTTCTTTTTTTTTGTTAACGTGTTTTATTGCAATCGGATTTGATGTTGCTCATATTTTAAATTAAACTTTTGATTATTTTTAATATTTTGTTTGTTGTAAAATTGATCAAATTTTCTTTTTCAAGCTTAGAATTTCTTTCTTGAAGCAAATATGTTTTTTTATGCATATTGAGTGTGCTTTAAAACTTGCTTTGATATTTGAACTATTTTACAAATTTTATAAAGATTTGAGGATGCAATTTTATACATAGCAGACTTGTTTTAAAATAAAATTTTGATGTATGTATCCAAAAATGAGATTTGCCTTTTAATATTTTTTGCTTACAAAAATATTATATTTATTTATGTTAAACTTATGAAATTGTAATTTTAAAAAATCTTTAAAAACACATTATTTGTCCATGAGAGCGCATATAAAGAATGTCTTAAATATCGGAATACGGTTTTTAAGTTTTGATGAGAATTTACTACTTTTCCGATTGAAGTTTAAAATTGTTTACACAATAATTTTCTAAATAAAAACTTTAAAATTTTAATGAGTTTTTTATTTTTTATTAATCTTCCTTTTTGCGTTTTATAGTTTGTGTTATGGCTTCGCTACGTTTCTGTAAAATGATTTGTAACAAAAAACCTTTAACATAAAAAATAATGCAGCCCTTTTTCACTGAGACATACTGTATACGCAGTTTTGTTGTTGTTGCACAACGACCCTTCGTGCATTGAAGATTGAATCGGCTATTTTAATGTTGCACAAGGCTGCACTGTCTGATGTTTTATTTTTTTCAACAAAATAGTTTGCTGCTCTGGGGCAGCTTACTGTCAACTGAGTTCAGAGGCCATAGTCGGTGTTAAACCCCATCGGTCCTAACAATAAATACTCCTATAAATTGCCATGTGTGTGTGTGTATTTAGCAATGTGTCAGGGGGTTGCGACCAAGTTTGACACAGTTCGTGTTTTGTTAATTTATTTAAATCAATGCCTAAAACTTTAAAAGCAATACAAACAGATTAACATACATACATATAACAAATTAAAAAGGCCGAATAATCGTTTTGTTTTAAATAGTTTGTTCGTTTGAATATATCTCTGCGTATGTGGCTTTGTGTGTGTGTGACTGTACTATATTGTAAGTTCTAATGTTAAATATTTGAAATAATAAACAAAACCGTGAGTATGTTGATTTTAAATAATAATTAAGCCTTGGGCTAGTGGCTGAAAGTGTCTCTAACTAAATATTTTATTATGCACGCAAACACTCATATGCTCACACACACACAAATTCATTTACGCGAATGTGTTTGCTGGACCTGATATGTATGAATGTACATACATACGAATTGATCGGACGGCTTCTAGATATTTTTGCGTTTAGCCTTTTCTCTTCCATTAAATATATTTTCTAAAAACTGCATATAGTTTTGAAATAAAATATGTATCTACATAAGAGTGTATACATATGTAAGTATATTTCATTAAAAAACTGAAAAAAACAACCAACGAATTTTCTTCAAAAAATTCTTTAAACCTTAATTAAAATTTTAAATTTTTTAATGCGAATTTTCAGAAAGATTTTGATTGCAGTTTTATCGCCCAAAAAAGATCCCAACAAACTTTCATACACATTTTTATTTTCAGAAGTTTGGAAAAAAAATTTACTTTCCAGTTTTCTTAATGATTCCATTTATTTAAATGAAGATCAAGGGTTGAGTGGGTTTTTGAGAATTTAAAAATAATGTTTTTATTAACATTATTTTGCCACAAGAAAAATGCGCGAAATTCAATGGTACATAATACAACAAACTGAAATATTAAATTGTTTATTACATTTGTTATTGAAACATAATTAAATTGTAATGCTCATGTAAAGGTTACTTCATCGACGTTTTTCATATCAATATTATTATTTTAAGTATGCGTTTTTATATATGCACAGTACATATGTATGTATGTGTGTGTATGTTTATATGCTTATTGTGTACATGCGTTTCTAAACGACTAAAACAGCTGAATAGCAATTAATTAATTCTACAATAATTATAAGCATGATAACACCCGGTCATAACCTCAATTTTGCACGACGACACACACCCATATACATACATATATGTATGTAAGCAGTCAGAGGTCATGGGGTTTCAACCCTCGATCATTCATCTGGTCATTTAAGCGGCTTTTATTAGTACATATGTATGCAAAAGTACAGTGGATGCATGTGAAAAAAACTCTACATTTCTTGCAGTGTACAATATTTTTCATGTGAAATTGTTTGGTTAAAATTTTTTTTCAAAATTTAGACAATTGTTACAAATTGACATCAAAATTTTTATCAGAATTTTATGAGAAAATTTAAATAATTAAAAAAGTTATCTTTCCCTTTTTAACATTTTTTCCGGTTTTGATTATGGATTATATGGCAGAAAAATTATCAAACTTTCCACAAAACTTTAAAATGTATTTATTAAAGATTGATGTATAAAACATTATTTTAGAATTTAACAATGTCTATTGTTGCTTTTGATTTTCTTTTTTTTTGTTAACGTGTTTTATTGCAATCGGATTTGATGTTGCTCATATTTTAAATTAAACTTTTGATTATTTTTAATATTTTGTTTGTTGTAAAATTGATCAAATTTTCTTTTTCAAGCTTAGAATTTCTTTCTTGAAGCAAATATGTTTTTTTATGCATATTGAGTGTGCTTTAAAACTTGCTTTGATATTTGAACTATTTTACAAATTTTATAAAGATTTGAGGATGCAATTTTATACATAGCAGACTTGTTTTAAAATAAAATTTTGATGTATGTATCCAAAAATGAGATTTGCCTTTTAATATTTTTTGCTTACAAAAATATTATATTTATTTATGTTAAACTTATGAAATTGTAATTTTAAAAAATCTTTAAAAACACATTATTTGTCCATGAGAGCGCATATAAAGAATGTCTTAAATATCGGAATACGGTTTTTAAGTTTTGATGAGAATTTACTACTTTTCCGATTGAAGTTTAAAATTGTTTACACAATAATTTTCTAAATAAAAACTTTAAAATTTTAATGAGTTTTTTATTTTTTATTAATCTTCCTTTTTGCGTTTTATAGTTTGTGTTATGGCTTCGCTACGTTTCTGTAAAATGATTTGTAACAAAAAACCTTTAACATAAAAAATAATGCAGCCCTTTTTCACTGAGACATACTGTATACGCAGTTTTGTTGTTGTTGCACAACGACCCTTCGTGCATTGAAGATTGAATCGGCTATTTTAATGTTGCACAAGGCTGCACTGTCTGATGTTTTATTTTTTTCAACAAAATAGTTTGCTGCTCTGGGGCAGCTTACTGTCAACTGAGTTCAGAGGCCATAGTCGGTGTTAAACCCCATCGGTCCTAACAATAAATACTCCTATAAATTGCCATGTGTGTGTGTGTATTTAGCAATGTGTCAGGGGGTTGCGACCAAGTTTGACACAGTTCGTGTTTTGTTAATTTATTTAAATCAATGCCTAAAACTTTAAAAGCAATACAAACAGATTAACATACATACATATAACAAATTAAAAAGGCCGAATAATCGTTTTGTTTTAAATAGTTTGTTCGTTTGAATATATCTCTGCGTATGTGGCTTTGTGTGTGTGTGACTGTACTATATTGTAAGTTCTAATGTTAAATATTTGAAATAATAAACAAAACCGTGAGTATGTTGATTTTAAATAATAATTAAGCCTTGGGCTAGTGGCTGAAAGTGTCTCTAACTAAATATTTTATTATGCACGCAAACACTCATATGCTCACACACACACAAATTCATTTACGCGAATGTGTTTGCTGGACCTGATATGTATGAATGTACATACATACGAATTGATCGGACGGCTTCTAGATATTTTTGCGTTTAGCCTTTTCTCTTCCATTAAATATATTTTCTAAAAACTGCATATAGTTTTGAAATAAAATATGTATCTACATAAGAGTGTATACATATGTAAGTATATTTCATTAAAAAACTGAAAAAAACAACCAACGAATTTTCTTCAAAAAATTCTTTAAACCTTAATTAAAATTTTAAATTTTTTAATGCGAATTTTCAGAAAGATTTTGATTGCAGTTTTATCGCCCAAAAAAGATCCCAACAAACTTTCATACACATTTTTATTTTCAGAAGTTTGGAAAAAAAATTTACTTTCCAGTTTTCTTAATGATTCCATTTATTTAAATGAAGATCAAGGGTTGAGTGGGTTTTTGAGAATTTAAAAATAATGTTTTTATTAACATTATTTTGCCACAAGAAAAATGCGCGAAATTCAATGGTACATAATACAACAAACTGAAATATTAAATTGTTTATTACATTTGTTATTGAAACATAATTAAATTGTAATGCTCATGTAAAGGTTACTTCATCGACGTTTTTCATATCAATATTATTATTTTAAGGGTTAACGGCGTCTACAAAAATATGTTCGCATTAAAATCTTCTTTTGATATTCATGGTGTAGTATTTCGTTTAAACTAAAAATTTAATTTGCTTGCACAAATATTTTTAAACTAAATTTTGTATCCTATTATCTTTCAGGCAAGTCCCTTCTAAATTCACACCATAAGTGTTTAACCTAACTTAACGTAATTTAATTGAATTTACAACTTTTTTATAAGTGACAACTTATTTTGGAGCTCACCTTGTAATTGCTGCTTAAATCTTTTGACAAATTACCTCCATGTGGAAGACAATTCAAAAAATTTCAAAAATTATATTTTTTTTAATCTTGTTAAATAAGTGTGAGTTCAAAGTAGCTTAAGTTTTATCCGTTGATATTTGACAATTTTTTTACTAGCGTACTACGACAGTTTCTTCAATAAAATTTTGTATAGGGAAAACGACAACGTTAATATGTAGCTCATTGAATTTGTAATGTATTATACTAAAATAAAACAGTCTTAGTAAAAATGTTGACGCATTGTTTTAATTTTCTATAAAGTTTAGTGAATAATCTGTATTTTAATTGAAAAATATTATTAATGGAAAATAAATTCTTTTCTATCAAACAACAGTGAACTTATAGAATCAGTACAATTGTTGAACTGCAATCTTTTCCCATTAGTCCAATTTTTTTTTACTGGGATTATGCAATAACAAACACACCCACAAACTGGAACTCGTACAGATATTAAAGCGATGTAAAGGGTTGGTCTTTTGTGTGACATATTTAATGGCATTCGGTTTGGTCGAAAACACAATGAAAAGGCAATAAAATGGAAATGTTGCGGTTTATGTAGTGTCAAGCTAACAACAAAAAAGAACCTTTTCAACTTTCCATTTACAAAAGCTTTAAAATTAAAATTATAACTAACTTTTTTGTATGATAAACGAAGTGAAACCATTGGAATTGTAATTTGGAAAGGCAAAATATTAGTGTGTTCATTTAGTTTGGGATCTGATAAATTTCTGTGTTTTGAAATAATTAAAGACAAAATTAATTATGTAGTCCTAGACATAAATATATATACATAAGTGAATACATTAAATAATATAATGCAAAATGAATTATGACTGTTTTGTTAGAGGCATAACTATTTTAAATCAATCAAAATTTAGGTAGAATGCTTTTGAATAAAATTATGCTAATAACTGAGCAAAATTAAAAAATCATTAAACCTCAAATTATATATGAAATAATTTACTTTTTCAAACAAGTTTACTTTTTAATCTTTGCTCTATGAAACAGTTTCAAATGTATTATTTTTTATAACACAGTACGACAGTGGTTGGTACACATGAGAAATGTTAACAGAATATGAAAATAGGCTTAAAATAAAGAAATATATGTCTCGGCGTTTTTCTGTAGCAAATCAGAATTTTGGGAAAATCGATTTTTGAGCTTCGAAGGACCGTGGAGGTTCACTTCTAATGTAATACTATTATAAAAAGTTCTATAAAATGGGTGAACCGATTTTAATGCTTGAGCCAGTTTTGAACAGATAATTAAATTTGGATTTTTTTTATTAAGAAAACAATTTTTTTCTCCGGTAGATGGCGCTTTAATTTTCATGTAAAGTTAAAAAATAACCAAAAATGTACGAAATACATTAACAATACAAAAAAAAATTAAAAAAATACAAAAATGAATATGAAATCTTAACTATTATTTTGTGTTAAAAATGTTGGTAATTTTTTTTTGTTTTTATTTAATTTTTCTTTCGTACATTTTTGGTTATTTTTAAATTTAATTACCTTTTCAAAACTGGCTCAACCGTTAAAATCGGTTCACCTATTCTGTTTTTATAGAACTTTTTATAATAGTATTACATTAGAAGTGAACCTCCACGGTCCTTTGAAGCTTAAAAATCGATTTTCTCAAAATTCTGACGTGCTACAGTAAAACGCCGAGACACGTATTTCTTTATTTTAAGCCTATTTTCATATTCTGTTAACATTTCTCATGTGTACCAAAAAAATTTGACTTTGTCGTACTGTGTAATCAGTAAAATCAAGTTTTTTAATATTATTAATATTGAGTGAACCTCAGATTTCTTGCATAACAAAAATGTCTAGACTAAGAATGTTTTGATTGTAACAAATTTTAAAGAAGTTCTACTAATGCTTTCGATTCGCAATACAGAGTATAAATTTTGGTTCTGGAGCTGTATTTACCTTCAGATAAAGTGGGTATGAATAAATGTTGTTATTACAAGTTGATCTTTTTTTTTACTGATTTTTTAAATATTTGGACGCCAGATTTACCTAGCGGTGTAGGCATATAATTTTGCACCGAAAACGTTAATATAGTGTTTATCCAAAGCGAAAGGTTTTTGAAATATCTACATATACCAATTCCTGCGGTATTGCGCGCCATCTTACTACATATCGGGTCATAAATATCTTGAATCGATGTGACTTTAGACGGTCTTATAATAATTTATATTTATTTTGAAACTTAATCACATGATATTTTTTTTTAATAAACTCAAGTACAGCGCCATTATATTTCAATAAACTTGTATGTAAGTGCGGAGAAACCATATACGAGTATGCAAACCCAATCTTTAAACTTTGCACAAAATTTAATATTTAAAAAAGTGCAAATACTTTTCAAAATTACTTTAGATTTGATTTCGAGTTACAGTGTGTGTACTATTCAGTTTAAGTAAAATAAAGTACAAGTTTCAAGTAGCTTATAATTGTCCTTAATTTTGAGAATTTTTTTACTGCAGTATTCAGAAATTTCTTCCATATAAAAGAATTCTCGGGCATGAATTGTATGGAAAAAGTAGCGAGAGTCATCAGTTAAAAAATACAAATATTCAGCGGTTATACAAGTCACTCGAAACTTGCGTTTTGTTTTATTAAATAAAATTGGCTATAAAACTGCTTACTGAAAAATATTAAGAAAATTAAAAACAAGTACAATTTTTAATAAAAGTTTGTTGATTTATTATAATATCTTGTAGCTGGTCATAACTATTTGTTAACGTTGTATGTATAAAATGAAGTCGATTGTGGGGCAAAACGATAGATATATCGATTTTTTTTTTCAAATAATTCATGCTAGATTTTTTAATGATAGATATGAAAGCAATTGTGCAACAATGTCACTATATTTGAATTATTTTTAAGTTCATGCGTATGTCTAATTATTATGAAAGTAATGTACTTAGTTGTGCAGAGAGCAAATTACTCTTAATTATGACTAACTAATGTATCTAATCGTAAGGATTACTCATCATTATCTAAATATAATAGCTCTGATATCTTTAAACAACATATATGTATACATATGTATGTTTCAGCTCAGATGGTTATGTCTTCAAAACACCACATCCTTTTTATTAGTACTTAAATCCTGCTGCATTTGTACAAATTCCATTGAAGTACTTTTGCATATACATGGATATATGTACATAGCTCCTTTATCTTTGTAACAACATTATAACAGAAAAATTATTGCGCTGAAGAGGGCGGCAAAACAATAGAGTTCAGCTTTGGCGTGCGTTGAGTTTTCAATTGTGCGAAATAAGCAGCTCTAACGCGTAGCCAAATGGGAATTTATTTATATATTTTATGTGTTTGTATGTATGTTTGTGATTTAGGATGGAGTTGTCATGCCGCGTGTTGGATTCCAGTAGTTAAAACGTATGTATGTACATAAGTGTGTACTATATTGTTTGAAAATTATTGTAGCGGTAAGCAGCTTGGATACTTTGTATTCAGGACCATTTCGAATGACTTAGCAAATGTTATGTGCCGAATTTTCCCTGCGCGCATTCACGCACTAACATATACTCCCACACACACACTGGCACCAAAACAATGAAGTTGAGCGTTAAAAAAAAATATGGTAGGAGGCTTAGAAAGTTGTTGGTTTCGCCTGCCTGCCTGTCGGATTCCAAATTGCCACTGCTGATTGCCGCGTTGCTGATGCTGTTCGTGACTATGCCGCTGATGACATTGTAGTTGTTGTGGCACATAAGCATTGTAGTGCATTTTGGTTCGAGTTTCTGTTCCCCATGATGCTACATATAAGTGGTGGCGTTGGCGCATAAGTAATGCTGAGAGCGACTGATTGTGTGGTTACAGTTACGGGAAAAATTTTTGACACAGGAAATTGATTTATGTAAAAATTGTTAAAGAATAAAAAATTTCATAATATTTTCGTAAAAATTTTACTAGTCGAGTGGGCTTTTATGATGCAAACCATATAAAAAAAACTTTAAAACTTTGTAAAAAAAATTCTAAAACATATGCAAATGTTGAAATTGTAATCACAGTTCTTTAACTGTGAAAGTTTTTTCAATACTCAAATGAAGTTTTAAGGTTTGTACAAAATATGTAAAAATAAAAGAAATCTTATATGTATTACATTTTTTTTTTTAAGTTTTGCAATTTTTTCGTTTTAATACTTGTCAAAGCAATTTTTTGTGTTTAAAAAAATCGCAAATTCTTGATACATATTTTTGTTTGTCAAAGGTTAGACACATTCGTTGTAATATAAAAAAAGAATGCTGCATAATGAGGTAAGTTTTTGGGCTGAAAAACAAAAATCCATAACATTTTAAAAATTTCAAATACAAAATATAAATTTAAAATAAAAATTTTAAACTTTAAATAAAAATTTCTAACTTTTAATATGTACTTAAAATTGTCTAAAAATTTCCTTCACTTTTTGCAAAATGTGGAAAAACATCTAAATTTTTTCTGCTTGTTGAAGTCAAATTAGGGGTATGCCAAAAGCTTCTAACAATTTTAATTAAAAACATTTTAATATTAAATTCATATCGAAATTTTGTTAACCTGTAAAATACAAATTAATAATTACAAATTTCGAAATAATTTTAGAAAACATTTTTAAATGAAATTGCCTGTAAAGTTTTCTTAAATTTATTATTTTGTTATATGTAGTTGAAATATCGAAAAAAATGTCTAAGTGTTTCTAATCGAAATTGGCTGTAAATCGCACTTGTGGATATTTTCAAACACTTGTGTTGCCGAAAACCTTAATATTATGGAAACTTTCAAAATATTTAAATATTTTAAAATATTAGAAATTGCTTCTAAATTAATTTTTTAAATTTTTCCTTTAAGATATGCAAAAGTTTTAATACGCAACTGTATATGTATGTTTGTGTATTATTAAATTGCTTGTGTGCGCGGGCACGGGTGCAAAAACAATATGGCCGACAGTTGACCTTTTCTCGCGCATATTTGCAATACAATAATTAAAAAGAGACGCGAAAAGAAGCAACACCAATGTGCTGAAATGAAATACTACGAGTATATGCAATAGTTTTTTTTTTTAGATTTTTCCTTTTAATTTAAAAAATTCAAAATTAAAAAAAACTGTTAAATAAAATGTAAAAAGCCGTTAAAGTTGTATATACTTTATTCATGGCGAGGGGTGATAGATAGTTTTTACTCGTCGAGATTGGCAAAGCGTGTGGGCGGCGTATGTGGCGAATTTAGTGTTAAATAAATTGTGCTGTTAGTTAGTCCAGATGTATTTTATGAGAAGCTTTTTCATGGCAGAAATACCCTCGGTGGTTTGCCATTGTATGCCGAGAGGTGACCCTTATTAGAAAAAAAACTTTTGTATGATTTAGATTTTACTTGCCCTGGCTGAGATTCGAACTGATATCGCGCACCGCTACGCACTCGACCACAGCGGCCACCTCACAGAAAAGGTTACGGCGACCAAAGTAACAACGATTCTGTCCTCAGACAGTTGCGAGTTTGTATGTATTTTCTTTGTTTATCCATAGAAGACTCCTGATTTTAAGCGGTACATATAACACACAGAACTGCTGGGTTATTTTTTACGACCTTTATTTGACAGATGTAGAAGTGAGTGGCCTTATACATTTGCAGTTTTTGTGCATTGTTTATAGAACTTAAAAGCATTAAGACTTTAAACCCAATCTAGAGATACCGTGATTTTGGTTCCCAGAGGAATGACGATTTTGAAACTTTCTTCTGCTAATATAATGCAGATTATTTTCGAATAGAATAGTACTTTGGTTTTGTTTTCTTTTTATTTGTTAAGTTTTCGTATTCGTATGCGATACATATGAAGTAGGTGAAAAGTATACATCAGGAAGAAAAAAAAAACTGTAATACCTTCAATAAAATATTTTCTTTACCCGAAAATTGTAAGCTTTCTGACTATGCCCTTTAAAGTTCCTCAGCAGTTAGAGAAAGATAACAAGACCCTATATTTTTGGATCTCTTTTGACTTTTAGATTTGACTTTTAGCCTCAACTCTTAATTTTCATCTGTAATATACATATTTTTATTAACATCTCAATCTGAATTTATATCAGGTGGCATACATAAGTCTCAAAATAAAGTCTCTAAAATGTCATCAAGGCACTGCAAAATAATTATAATAAAAGAATCCTGGAATGGAAGCTATGGCAACTTTATTGTTAAGCTTATTTTCATTCGTTAGTATATTCCATCTGCAATTCTCGAGTAACTTATTTGAAATTAATTATATGAGTCAGGAAACTTAATCGGTCTTATCGTAAGTTTCAGTGAAAACAAACATTTCCGATACACGCTTATTTTCGTTAATTTTGGGAAATGACTTGTAGCAGTGCGTAATTCATGATAAGGCAGAAGAATTCAATCTTCGGTAGAATCAAACTCAGTGAGTGGTTAAATACTCTCTAATTAACAATAATATTACTGATTAAAAAGCTTTAAGTAGAAAAGTTATCTCAAATATTCCCAGTTTGTTTTTAGTAAACTCACTTTTTGAATACATTTTAAATTTTTGTTATATTTTTATCACTTACACTTTATTGAGTTAATTCCCTAGGTTGCAAGCAAAAACACAAACAAAAACGAAATAAATCATTCTTTACGATTTGTTCTTTCTTCTTCTCTTTTTTTCATTTTAATTTAACAGGAGGCATGTCAAAATTACATTCGCATCATGGTGGTGACGTCGCCGGGCCGTTTGTTCGTGTGTGGCACCAATTCATTTCGGCCTATGTGCAATACATACATAATCAACGAGAACAACTATACCCAGGAGTCGAATAAAAGCGGCCAAGCAGTATGTCCCTACGATCCGCATCACAATTCAACATCAGTATTTGCTGGTAAGTACAATGCGCATACCATTACAAATATACTATCACTATATACACAGCTATTTCGTTTCGATGCATACAGTTGTGTTCATATTAACAGTAGCAATCTGAAAGTGTTGCTATAATGGTATGATTATAGTAAAAAAAAATGACTTCTAAAGTTTTAAATTTTTAAAAAACCTCCTGAAGTGCACCAGAAGGTCAATATCTTTATAATCCTAGTTTGAGGAGATCGCTAGAAGAGATTCCCCTAAGTGCTACTAAAAAATTTATATTCAACTTTGAGTTCGACTCTCCAAATATGAAGGAATTTTATCTACAATTCACTGATTATTAAAAATCTGTATATCGTGAAAAATAACCACCTCTGAATCCCGGCTGTCTTCTCTATATATATGTTGGAATAACATCTGACACTAAGTCCTAGCTAGCTTAGCCTTTCTGTAACAGCTATTAGTTTCTCTATATACACACCTCGAAACAAACTCAGTAGAGACACGAAAGTAAAGACACGAAATTGTTTATTCATCCCAGTCCGTGGGAAATTCCGGTTCTATTCGTTCTGTCGTTAGTTGCGAGATTCACTAACGCATATTTCGATCGGCCTCAATTTTACGTATGCACTTATATCATACGAGTTTTATCTGTAGAGAAATGTGTCTTGCTTTAAAAGAACTTCCTACACAAGTCCCCAAATCGTAAAGTGGCTTAACATATAACAAGGCACATAAAAACGCTACTAATAATATGCGCGCAACTGTATATAAATTATATGTTGGATGTTCTCATACAAAAAAACTTCAGCGCTGCATGTAAACCGACTGCCCTTGCAGCACCTACGTACATATATATTTTACATAAGCCACATTTGCTCCACCTTGTTGCCCTAATGTCGTGACGGTTGCTGTTTTCAGCTGGCGAACGTTATCAACCAATTCACAAGTTAGCTTTTAACGTATGCAACGTCATGTTTTTTTCGTCTATATATGTATGTACATAGTTATTTTTCGATTTAATTTAATTTTTTTTCTCTTACTCGAAGTTTTCTCTTTTTCTTTTGTTGTTCGCTTTTATTTAGCAATAGTTGTTGGGTCTTTAACCGGCATTGTTGTTATCTTTTCTGACATTTTTGTTCGACGTTGTGTTGTCTATACCTTTCATTTCGTGCTCATGTTTGATAGCGTGCTGTGCTGTAGTTTTTTGTTATGTATTAATTTTTTTTTTAATTGTATTTTTTTCCTACTTCTTTCCCCAGTTTATTTGCCCTATCTCTTCACTGTCTATTTTTTAGTTACATTTTGTTTGGATTTGATTTCGTAGCGCACGAGCGATCAAGTTCGGTTTTTGATTCGGTTTATGTTGCTTGCCTTTTTGTTCGCTATACCTTTTGCCCCCCTCTCTTCAGCTTTGCAAATTGATGCGCCATTTTGTTGCAATAATGGTGCATTCTTCATCACAGTATTGTACGCGGCTAGTGGCTGCTTCCCTTTCTTAAATATTTCTGTTTCGGTATTGCCTTTGGCGCTATTGTTGTGTTCGTTGGATGTGCTGCGAGTTTGGTTTTTTGCTGTTGCTGCCCTGTTTTCTGCTGGAGTAGTATTGCCAAGGGTGGCATCCTTTTTCTAACCACCTCTTGTTTTTCTTCCATTATTTTTACTTTGTTTTGTGTATAACAATTTGTGTAGTGTTTTTGTTTTTCTTTTGTTGCTTTTCTTTAGGACTTTTGTCGTGCTCATCCATAGGCATCATTGTGGAATTTTTTTTGCTCTTTTAGGTACTTCCATTTGGTCGTGGCGTTCTTTTTCTACTCCGTTGGTATTTCTAGCTTTGTCGTTTTCTATTATTTTGCTTATTTGGCCATGTGAAAATTTTTGCCACACCGAAATCAGATAAAAATTGTCATTCATCATCCGGCGGCGCATTTAGAGATACACACATATGCGAAAACATATTTATACACATCCGTAACTACTCGACTCTCGTAACCTACCCTCTCTAACCCCTTCACATTTCATGAGCATTCTACGCCAGCAGTTGTGTGTACCATTAGAAACTAAATTTTTTTGAATGAAAAATTTAAAATTTTTCTCTTTGCACTGTCCGCATATTTTTTGGCGTTATGATAAATTTTGCGCCGCTACCATCAACGATCGAACGCTTTTCGGAAACATATTGGTCGGTTTCGTGGGCAGAGTGTGGTTGAATAAATGAACGGAAAAATCGCTTTGAGGTTAGTATTAGCAGTTCAAGCTATTGGCAGCGCGGTCAATGACACCGCATGTGAGTAGTTCGCGCGTACATGTGTCCTGCCACATTTACTTTTACTCATGACTTACATATGACACACATACATATGAAGCTCACTGTTTTATAAATAATGTATGTATTTGCATTTATTTTTTTTTCGGCGTATTTTTATTTGCCATAAATATTTTTATCACATTCAAATGGGCCAATAACGATTTGTGGCCATTTCACTTCTATTTCCTTTCTCTTTCTTTTTTGTTTCCTGATGTTGACTATTCGTGCTCCAATGGCGACAGCGGATTTAGGCATTTTTTTCTCGAATCTGACTCTAGCCTGACTAGCATTTGATGATAATTTATGACCAAATAAATGTGAACACAAATCTGCATATCATGGACACGTTTCGCACATGCAATTGCAAGTTATGTACGTGTGTTGATGTGTTTTGTAAAGCTTATGGCTGTTAACGCTGAATATAAGTGTATTCTAATAAGAAAAAAAAAATACACTTACATACACTTATGTACTCGTTGGTGTGCCTGTTTGTGTAGTATTTAATCACTTAACGTGGGTCGTTTTAGTTGTCCTTGACTGCTAGCAAGTCTGATTGGAGTGCAAAATATTTCAATTGACGGCTATTAAAGTTGTTTATCTCAAACTATTATTTCACTCGCCTTTGGTGTGCGAGGGGGGAAGTACGGTACCCCAATGACTATTCCATTCACTTTCGTAATATCAGAATTTAGTAACATGTAATAATCAGCTAGGTAAAAGCAAAATATTTGTACATACTGATTAACTTTTTCAATCTCTTCTAATCTACTTCTAACTTTCGTGAAACTTATTCTCGAAAATAAAAAATTCATGCTTTATAGGAAAATGTAGCTGTTTAAAAAAAGATAGTGCTCCCAGGCCGTCCAATGAAAGTGAAACTTGTTTTGATTAATTTCTTAATCGTTTCATAATTCCAATAGATAATTTCTTGTTTGGTCCACTGAATTTAACGTTATAAAAAAGAGGAAAAACAATTTAAGCAAGCTGTTTTATTTATGAATTGCGTCATTTAGTTATGAAATGAAGTAAGGTGAGATAAGATGAGGCAAGGTGAAATGAGTGACTTCAGGTGAATAAAGTTGAGGCATGGTGGCTTTAAGTATAAGTCTTTAACTGTAGTGAGGTGATGAGTTAAGATGTGGCAATGTTGGTTGTTATGAACTAACGTGGTTGCGAATTTAGGTCTGGTGTGTTGGTTTTGTGGGGTGCCCAGATATGGCGAATAAGGTTTGTTGAGTTTAAGTTTATTTACAAAAGAAGATTCACTTTAATATATTCAATTAACTTAATTTGACACTTATTTTTTTACGATGTTGGAATCTATTAGAATATTTGATTTGCCCTTTTCACCAAACCATGCATCAATAAGATTTAAAATAGACCTAAATATGGAGTATATGGTATAGTCTCCTCATCTCTATTCACGAGTTTGATAAAAAATGTTATCAGCATTATCGTATGCTTTTAATCTTTATCAAAGTTCGTCGACAACGAGTAATAAAAGAGTAGACCAACAGCTTCTTCCAATAAGCTTCTTGTTATTATAGCAAACGCAGTTTTCATTTTAGCAACTGGCGACACAACTGAATGATAATTATCATAATCGACCAATTAAACCGACAAAATTCCTAATTGAATCACAAAAAGGTAGCAAAAAGCTCGACTAACATTTTGAAGTCTTTGGATATGAGTTAAGCGTATCTTAAGCTTTAAGTAATCGAAATTTCAAAATGTTTTTGTTTATTTAATTAGGTAAATTTTAAATATTATTCTTGGCTTTTTCCTTTCTAAGGCACACTTTTCGGAACATCTTTTCCCAGAACTTGTTTAAAGCACACTAGCGCGCGTTATATTGCTTTGCCAGCTTAACTACATAACTGAGTTAACCGAAAAAATTGTATGCCACTTGCTATTGCATTCACATTTTCAACCAGCATAACGGTAAATACTAAGGAAGTCGTTTTACCTAACTAGCCCATTTTTTCATATTACGTACCCCCCCCCCCCCCACCTTCTGCTTTCCTTTACGCCATTTAACTAACTACTTCAGCATTTATCCGAAAAAGTGTTATCGCTTTACCTTGTCGCATTAGCGCTCCATACCAACATACCAACTCTGCCACCCAACCGCAAACCACACAGCACCCGCATAATTTTTGAAACCCTTAAGTGGTGCTCATTGCGGCGGCTCAAGTATACTACACAGCACAGCTTCCTTGCCAAAATGTCGCCAAGCCAAAAGCGGAAGTAGAACATCGTCTTGCTTATCACACGCTCCAAAATGTGACTCGGTTTTGTTACGCTTTCCAAAAAAAAAACACATAGATAATAAACTGAAAAAATACAAAGTCAAGCCAATACCTTCCGCACGTGTTACCCTTGTAAATGGCTGCGTTTACTTGCAACGCCGCAAATGTTGCGAAAGCAGTAAAGAAACATGCAACAGAAAGAGACTTGTGGGCAATATCGACGATGACGACTTGTACACGTTTTGTAAAAGCCACTAAGACGCTGGCAGCGTTAACATGCAACATCAGCATCCACGATATCACCATTAGCAATTCCACTACCAGCTCATCGCCAATACCATCAGCAGCAGCGAATGAAGCAACGGACGCGTAATGCGGGTAACGGCAATTGTGGTCGTTAACTCGGCGCGTTGTGTGGGTTCTATGCGCCAAAAAGTGTGCTACAAATGCAGCTTAAAAATGTTGAAATCAAACCCTCATGCACTCTGCCAGCAGTGCTCTGCCCTTTCAGGGACGCTTTGGCGGCGCGACGGTATTATCGTCAACAGCTTTGCCGAGGCAGCAGCGGCACGTATGTACGTGCATGCCGTATATGCCTTGAATGTTTTCAAATGTAACCAAATTGAATTTAAAGATGGTATTTGTTTTCGAGATAAAAACCCTCAATGCCGGTCGCAATCGTTGCGCCAGCTGCCTCTATCTCGTTCTAGGTCTCTGTCACGGCCCTCCTTCCTGTCGCACACTTCCAAGCTTCCGCGTCTGCTGTCATTAGCTTTCTCTCCCTCTCTCTCTCTCTCTCTCTCTCTCTGTGTGTGTGTGCTTCGTTTCGACATTGCATGCCAAAAGCACTTTATTCCTTAACATACTCGTAATATGTAAGCATGTAAATCGACTATAAGGATAATGAGCATATTCAAACGTATGGCCACTGTGTTGTTGTTGCTGTTGTTCTTATTGTTGGCCCACCGCCTTTGAAGCGCATCGTTGTTTCATTAAGTTGCAATTAAATTTAAAAATTGAAGTCTGTTTTGATGAGCACGCCTTTATTTTCTCCGCCGCCTCTCCCACCTTCCTCCTTGTCGACTCTGCCGGTCTTACGCTCGCAGACAGCTCATAATGCATCACTTACAATGAGCGTGATGTTTGGTTTCCTGTTGTGCAAGGCTAACGGCATGGCATGGCAATGGCATGGCAATGGCAATGGAGTTGGAAGCGTATGTGCGGGTTTGCTTGTTATTGAAATACGTAGCGGAAAATTTTGCAGGATGTGCACACGTATGCAAAGCATTAGCTATCTGGGGGACCATGAAATTATTTGATTGTGTTAATTTTCTTAAAACAAACTTTGCATTCACAATTTTATCTTGATAAGTTTGCTGAAGCTACATATAAATGGCATTCAAAATATTTGGTTAGCGAAATTGAAAGTGAAGTAAATTGAAATTAAATTTTGAGTACCATCAGCATATTGATATCAGAAAGTGTAGTGAGTCAATTTAAAAACTTTTGATGAATTCCAATATCACGCGTCTGAACGTGGAAAAATTCGTACGTTCATATGTTGCTTGGAGAACTTGCCTGAAATGAGTCTTTATCTTTGCTTAGTATCTTTTACGTTTATCTTCTACACAAGAAAGGTCTTTTAGATTGTTATTTTCATATAAGCCGGAGTATCTTCGGTTGAGCCGAAAAATCTAGAATTTATAACTTTTAAGTCAAAAATCAACCGCTTATAAGCATTCTCAGATGCTTTTTAGTGTTTTAGTCAGCTGTTTCGATTTTTTAAGGATATTTCTTTAAAAACAGGCTCGCTTTTCTCGGATCATATGTTCTCGCAGCCACCATCAACCAGACTAGTCTGTACGTATCTACGCCTGTATCTAAAGAGCTGCATACCGAAGTTCGGTGTCCATCTCAATGAACTCTTAAATTAATGCAGACTTCCGCTCATCAGACAAGAGAGACTTTGGTGCTGCGGTGAATAAGTGCTCTATGCTTGCAATACTGATTTGATATGTTTCACTTTAAAATTCTTTAAAAGAGTTCAGCCTAGCTCAATCGCTAGCGAAACAAGTTGTGTTGGCTTTGTGGGCATATAGAAAAATAGGCAAACCAAATTGTCTGTCTGAGGTAAAGTGCTAAGTTTCTAATACTTATTCAAAACGACAAATAACAAGGACTTAACCAAGAAGAGCAAGAAACTTCTGTTTAAAAATACATTTTAGACCGGACCCCATCGAACGAGCGTATTGCTGTGTTATCAGCCTGATGAGAGTGAAACCGTGTTGAAGCTGGACCTTGCTTTGCAAGGATAGTTGCTAGAATTTAGAGTTTCGACTGTTTGAAAAGATAGTAATGTAAGTCCTGAGTCCTTGTAAGGCTAGTACAATTGTCATTCCATTTCGCCGCACCTAATTTAGAATTTCCTTTGCGAGTTTTCTTAGATGCTCTGAACCGTTAAGTTTTTAAATTTTGTCGTGTCTAGTTTCTAGTTAAGAAGTTTTTGTTCAAAGCGTTTGTTGAGCTAATTTAGTAGCGAAATATTGTTAGCTTTAAGATCATAAAAGACCCTAAGAGCATTGAAATACGCATAAAAAATTAATTTCCCCAAATAGTCGCAACACTTCTGCGCTCATTTTCATTGCATTCGCAATGGGCGGTAGTAATAATTTTCCACTCAATTTAAATTTGAAGGGGTCTGTCAAATTGTTTTAATGTCAAAAATGACATGCAATATACCAGAGACATACACACGAGTGAGCACACATTCAACATTGCATAATGAGCCCTTTCATGCGCAATATTATTTGTTTTTGTAATTTTCGAGCCAACTCATTAAAGTTTTACTGCGACTATCGAAATCGGGGTGGAACTTTCGCACTGACAGAGCGATGAGTTGCACGCTTCACTTCATGTTATTCATTGTCCCTTTTTTACCTAAAGATACGTACTTATGCAAATGAGTATTTGAATTGCAGACATAATCTGACCTTCCACCAATTAATAAGTGATGAGGTGGTAGATCTTCGGTGGAAGGCTGCATAGAAATGAAGCTCTGTGGTAGCCTCAGCTGCAGTATGGCGAGCCACTTTTTAGAGACGGTGAATGAAGCGACAATAGCGAAGCTTAGGGGATAATGGACTAAAGCAAAAATTGTGCAAACTATGTTATGCAAATTAATTTACATTTACAATTAAATGGTTCACGCATTTAGGCACAGATATGTATACACATGTGCTTTTACGAGCACTTTATTATACATATGAACGTACGACCGCCCCTTTTTGTACGCAATCTAATAGCAATCGATAGCCCTGCAAAAAAATGTTACTCAATGTCTAGCACATTTTACGTTCGACTTTGCCACCTTACCGGCATTTCTCGTCACTGGTTGGAAGCAATTGCCTTCAAGCGCTGTTTCGGATTTTCATAATCAGCCTGCAGCTATTTTAATTCTTGCGTCATATGTGTATTTAACCATTTTTCACACATTTTCATCCTTACTTGCGGGTCTCTTTTAAAAAAGAAGTTGCATTGCTAAATTAAGTTGTTAATAAAGTTCTCATAGTTTATGCGAAATTTTACGGTGAATGAAATTTTAGTAACAACTAGCCGAAACCCCGCGGCTGCGCTCGCGTGAAAATTGGGAATGGCATGATATCTGTATTGCGTTGTCATCAAAGATATCATTATTCACGATAATAATAAAATGATATATTTAAATTGGCAATCGACCTTTTTTTATTGACTTTGTAAATCACTTATGATGTAACTACATTTCAGAAATATATTATCTGCATAATATTATGTCGTATATCGTTACACTATCCTTATTGAAATGAAATAATCATAACTATTATCTTCCATAGACTTTTATTTCAATTTAATGCAGTTTGGTAAACAACGTTACTTGTTGTATTATTCTTAGCATGAATATATAAATTGGTTGCCCAATGCATGAATGCATGCGAAAAGCATGAAGGTTCCAAATGGATTCCTGCAACGTTCAATGACTGCTCTCGTGATTTGTTAATGGTCATTCCAACAGCTAGGCGAACCGGAAACTGGCTCCAGAAGTGTTCCTTGATAATGACCTTTTTCTTTTCGGAGGCATGTTAATTAAATACAATCGATGAAACTTGAATCCAGTACCCGGAACTCAACGCATGAAAGTTTTATTTACAGCCGCCTAAAAATTGCCAAATTTAAGAAATTCTAGGCAACATTTAAAATATAAGATAAAAAAAGGGCAAGACATTATTTGATTTAATAATTCGGCGTTTATGCCGAAAATCCACAAAATCGTTTATGCGCGAAGTCTTTTAAAATTAACGTCAGGAATAAACGGCTAAATGTTGTTCATGCGCAAATTCGGTTACGTACTATTTGTATTTTTGTATTTCGACTTCTAAAAATCTTCTGTCAAATTTTTAAACACAGTGATCGTGTAAATCCTCATACACAGTTACATGTAGATTTTACTCTATTTCGTGAATTAGATAAACATTAAAATATTGTTCGCGTATGTTTTTGCTTGAATAGTCCTTTTTGTCTTTGAAAACCCAATAATTGAAAGATAATCATATTCAGAGCGTAAGGAAGCACACGACAATGTGTTGTTACTTATAGAAGTTTGTGTACTTACCTTTTATGTAAACTCAAGCAATCTTTATCACATGTTTCCAAGTGCACAATCACAAATATGAACAAAATAAGATCACGAATCGATTTGTGAGGGGTGATGTAAATTGACACCCTCTCTTACTTATAACTAAAAAAGGGCTCCGTTAGGACCTTTTACAGGAATAAACTATTAAATGAGCAAAATTTCACGTCTCTCCGTGCAGTAGTTCGGACGTTATGCGCGGACATTTTTATATATTAGAAGATTAGTCTTCTTCGAAGCTTTCTCACGAACTCTATATGCAAATTTATTCTCTTCTTAAAGAGACAATTTCACATGAATTAGGTTGATTGTTCAAAAGATATCTCAACTCTTCAAGTAATCCTAAATGTGTTAAAAAAGGTAGTTCGTACCAACTTCACAAAGCTCAAAATTTTGCGAGGTCTTTTGAAGATGAAAGGTCTCACATTCTGAATACATACGTAGTGCTAGTTAACGCAAAAAATTTCTATGTAAGATTGCGTTGTCTTGCAATAATATAATAATAATATAATTTTGGCGCGTACACTATATAGCTCAGTGTTTGGCCGAGCTTCTCCTACCATTTGTGGTGTCCGTCTTTATATTATATCACAAATGGAGGGACCTACAGTTTTGTGCCGACTCCGAACGGCAGATGTATTTAATGAGAAGCTTTTTCATGGCAGAAATACCCTCGGAGGTTTGCCATTGCCTGCCGAGGGGTGACCGCTATTAGAAAACACTTTTTCTATTATAAAAATTTTGCTTGCCCTGACTGAGATTCGAACCTCGAACTCACCGGCATATCGAGTTATAGCACGCACCGCTACCCACTCGACCACAGCGGCCACAATATCTGTTAAAATTATATATATTTCTGAAAGGTGTTTTTTTAGACGTGTGGTTTTAATGCATGATTCAATTATAAAAGGTTATGTACTTACTGACAGCTTAATTCTGACACTCCTTAATCTATAGTTGAATTTTGGAAGTACGCAGTAAGGGGGAAAAATGTGATCCCTTTTAGCGAATAAGTATTAGAAAAATACTAAGTAAAATACGTATTAAAATAGTAGTTTTTAATTAATTATTGAATTTTTGTACTAACTATCTTATATCTGATACAAATAAATATGTGGAGATTTAACTCTATTTTAATTGGCAAATAATAAAGATAAAAGGTCGAACCTTGAGCCAGCAAAAGAACTTAATTTAAAAGGGAAAGGTCGCCAAAATCAATATTATCAATAAAAATTTAAGTTAAAAAACTCAATCTTCGTGGTTGTGTATAAAAACATAATTCCAGTTCTTTATCCGAGAAAAGCGGTATTAAAAATTTAAAGGTGGTACGGCCACTCTTCCAATAATTTATAGTTTTCTCCATGACCATGCAACTGATTATATAAAGATCCCTCAGTCTATCTCATCACAATGTATCGCTATTTAAAAAAAAATTCCAACTCAGTGACCCCTTTTGACATGATTATATTACAAACATAAAAACTTTCAAGTTATAAATATTTGGATTATACAGGCCTATTCTGTATTCAGATATTGCAAATTTGGTCGGAATCGGAATGAATAGCATCGCTATACATCGAAAGCGATCATTTTTATTTTGCTTTTAAAGTCTTGTCTCTAATTCTCTGAAAAGAAAAAAATTTAATTCTGATTATCTTAAAACTGAAGAAACTAATAACAGATAGAGTGGAAAGGATTTATATATTCCGATTTTCACAACGGGCCTGTAAATTTTTGAAATGAAAATAAAACCACATGATTATTGTAGAAACTGTTATGATATACCCCATTTTTTTATATTTATTTACTAAAAAAAAAAACTTTAATAATTTGGTATCGTCTTCGGAAGTGGTTAGTAAATTATGCTGTGTTTGGATGACTTTAACAGGGCTATGAGGGGCGCCAGTTAAGCGTTTTATATCTGACCAAATCTTTGTTGTAGTCGAAGAAGGGGAGATTTTAGAAGTGAAAGTTTCAAAACATTTTCGTTTGGCCTCCTTAACAGCTCTTTTAAAATGAGCGTTAGATTTTTTATAACTAATTAAATTACGTTCACTCATTGATCTTTTGAAAGTTATCCAGTGTTGGATTTTTTGAACACGCAGATATTGAACGTCTTTGTTCCACCAAATAGGAAAGCTTTTTGAAATCCTACGTTTGGGTTTGGGGGATAGATTTATTTGCTGCAGAACGGATCATTTTTGTTAAATTCGAGGTTTTTTTATTAATATTAACAATTGGAGAACTGTAAATACTTATACTATTTAAAATTTCCCTTTGAAACAAGTCCCAGTTTGCGCGGGAGGTTATGAATTTGGGGCGGTGATTGTGGTTTCCAAATTGAAAGTTAGTTTGAAGGTCAATTGATATAGGAAAATGATCACTACCTCTGGGGATAGATGAAACTTCCCATTTAATTCTAGGGAAAAGTTGTGGAGAGGATAGGGAAAGATCAACGTTTGTGAAGGAAGAGTGGGTAGAAAAGTGTGTCGGGGAACCAGTATTGAGTAGGATCAGATTATTGTTTAATATGAAGTTTTCAATTATTAAGCCCCTTTTATTAGGTTTAAGAGACCCCCAAAGACGGTTCCACGCATTGAAATCACCTGTCCACAAAATAGGGGCAGGAATTTGAGAAAATAGGTAATTTAATTCACTTTCATTAAAAACTTGATCCGGGGGTATGTACATATGTATTTCCGATGCAAAAGCTAAAATTTATGTTGAATTTTAAACATATTGTTGAAAGTGAGGAATTTACATTAATAACTTCATGTGTATATAATTTTTTATAAGTATGCAAATGCCTTGTTTATTGGTTTGGATATTCTGTAGGTTGAAAAAATACCCACAGTATTGCTTAGGATAGTATATGCTATTGTAGTTGGTAGTTGAGGAAATATGGGTCTCTTGAATGCAAATCACATCTGGGTTTTTCTCTTTTATAAGCAATAAGACTTCGTGGTAGTTATTCATAAAACCGTTTACATTCCACTGCACAATTTTTAAAGTCATTGTATATGTCAAAGAGAAAGAGATGATAATGTGTATTCAAGTTTAATTTTTTAATTGTGTTACATATCTTCATCAGACGCCGTTTGTTGTTGAGTGAGGGAGAGTACTTGAGAGAGAGAAGGTAGTGGTTGGAAAGGTGGGAATTGGAATTGGAGGGATCGAGAACATGGTGAGATTGCTTGTGAGTCATCGTACGTTGTTAGAGATGTAAAATTGTGTTGAGAGATTGGAGTGCTGATATTAGATGTGTTGTTTGTTTTGTTTTCTTTAAATGTAGTAAGTGTTGGTGAAGTTTCAGAGTTTAAAGATTGAAGAAAGATATCGTTATTGATTGAGTTTTGGGTTAATGAGGTGTTCATTTCTGTTTCTTTATTAGATTCTGCTGTAGGTGATACGAGAGTATTGGAGTTGTTATTAGAGATGAAACGGATAGCAGTTTGGCCGGATACCGGATACCGGATATTCGGCCGACCAAGTGGCCGGATAGCCGAATATCCGGCCGCCGACTATCCGGCGAAACTTAGCCGTTTGCGTAGGCGTCGCGCGAACGATCGGGTGGACTCGGTAGGATTCGGGTCTTTTCGTTGATGAGTGAAGTTAACAATTGTATCATTCATTTTATTATTGTGTCGATTGCATGCAGTGCAGACACGAGCGTGATTGTTTTTAGGTTATAAATTATAACGCATAATTTTATTTGTGCTCTTATTATTGGAAGTACATACAACATATACACATAAGTCTAAAAGATTTAGCAACGAGAAATGGCATCGGTGAAGAAAAGATCGCCTTTATGGGAATACTTTGACCCTTATTTTTGGTGGGCAGCTAATGGCAAACAATACCCAAATTTAACAAAGTTTGTCAAAATCTACCTTTCTGCTCCTTGCACCAGTGTGTATAGCGAAAGACTTTTTTCTGAAGCTGGACTTATTTATGAAGAGAAACTCAACCGCCTGCTACCTCTCAATGCAGAAAAGTTAGTGTTATTCACCATAATTTGCCCTTAGTGCAGTATGAGTACTAAATGTACTAATTCATTCATTTTTCTCGTATTACATTAACTTACTATTGTGTTATTAAAAATTTAATACTTAATCTAATTATATTTAAGTAATGTGATTCTTACTTAATAAAGCAAATAATTACTCAAAAATTTGTTTCTTTTATCTAGCTTTTTTTTTTAATCGCCCGGATGTCTATCCGGCCGAATGATAGCTATCCGGTATTCGGCCGGATTATTTATTATGGGGGCCGGATAGGCCGGATACCGGATAGTTACCGGATATCCGTTTCATCTCTAGTTGTTATTGTAATTTTTTGATAAATTGGTTGCCTGACGCAGGTCTTTGTTTAGGTGGAAATCAGTGCTCTTTACAGGGATGTTGGTATGGGTGACGGTCGGTGAGTTTGTTGTTGCTGTGGGTTTGTTATTGCTGCTATTTGCATTTGGATTAGATAGTAATGAGGCGAACGAGGTGCTAGGTAAACCAGCTGGAGTTGATTGTTGCTTGTAAATTTTGGTTGCTTCACGCATGGAGCATTTGTTTTCTGTTTTAATTTTTATTACTTCTTTTGCTTGTTGAAATTTGGTACAGTCTCTAGAGGAGGAGGGATGTTGTTGGGAGCAGTTGGCACAGAAAGTACGTTCGCAATCAAGGGGGGCATGGGGAGGTAGAGCGCAATTTACGCAAAGGGGGGACCTATTACAGCGTTTGGCCGTGTGACCAAGAAGCTGGCATGATTTGCAGCGTATGGGTGAGGGGAAATATTGGCGAACTAATATTTTGCACCAGGTAACGTCAATTTTACACGGTAAATTATAGAGATTGAAAGTCAAAAGAATAACCCCTGAAGGTTGGGATTTACCTTCGATATGTTTATTGAATTTATACGCTTCTACAACTCCTTGTGAGCTGAGTTCATTTACAATCTCCTTCTCTGAAACATTGTTAAGGGAAGGAGCAAAGATTGTGCCCTACACGTGGTTAAGCGATTCGTGTAGAGTAGTCGATATGGTACATATGCTTCCGAGTTTGATGTTTGATTTGTTTTGATGAATTTTTTTGCAATTGCATTATTATTATTGCATTATTTTTTACAAGCAAAAGTAAATTTCCATCTCTTAAAGTAGAAATGGAGTGCACATCGCTGCTAATTTGCTTAATAGCGCGATAAATGGCGAAAAAAGAGTAAGAGGAAAGTGGTTTAGACGTATCAGTGGCTTCAATAACTCTAAATTTTGGGTCGTCAACTTTTATTTCTGATAGTTCAGGGAAATCACTAAATGCACTTTTGCCGGTCTTACGTTTCCTTTTTGGTGGATCGGGATCAAGTAAGCCGAAGGGGTTCGCCCTGATATTTGGTGGCCCCGGGGCCATTTTAGGGGGGTAGTTTTAAATTCATTTTTTTTTAAAGCCTTTTACAAGCGATTGATGAAGAAAATAGGAAACAAAATAAGTCGAACGAATAGCAGCGAGACCGAAAAACCCGTATAACTATGTATATGAAAAGCAACAACACTCGGTATGCAAACGAGAAACGTCTGATCGATGCGAGAGATAGTCGGAGACTGTCGTATAAGTATACTTGCTCTCGTTATTCCATTTTTTTTTCTCATAGTCAAATTTGATATTCATTGAAAAAATCTCTAAAATTACATATCAAGAATAATACGCGTTTAGACGAGCTAGACGAAGATATGGGCTTATCAGAAGCAAAGAAGCACAGTTACGATTTTAGATATACAACAACATTTAGTCTATTTCAGTACATGGCTTTCAGTTTGTTTTTCCTCGCTCATACAAACACACCTTTTATCTCTTTCTCTTTGCATTCCTTTCCTTTATTCACCTATTATAGCGCTTGTTACCAACTTTTATATGCCGTTGCTATTTCAGTTGCTGGAGGCGAAAATTAAAAAGTAGAAAAACAGAACTTACGATTTCGATGAACTGTAAAAATGGCAAAAATCAAGAAAAACAACAAAAAAACACACATCCATACGTACAAAGCGGATAAGTTGAAATGTTAAAGTGGAAAGGTATACTCGTGTGTTTGTTGGAAATGCGATAAGACCAGAAGCAAAGGGCGGGTGCGCTAAAAGGCAAGCAAGAGGAAGGCAAGAAGCAAAACGAAAGCGATGAATCGAAAATTGTGTCAGAACAACCATTAATATTACAAGAACAACAGTAACAATATCATAACAGCAAGTGCCTATATTTTTGCGCATGTTGTATGCATATACAAACATACATAGATAAAACAACAACAATAACAACATTTACGCCAACATAAAACAATAAACAACAAGCGGGTGGAAAAAGAACAACTCGCTCGCAAATAAGAAGTAAAAAAATTGTTTAGGAAACAAGTGTGCAGTAGCATACTTTCACACACACATGAAGACATACGTTCAAACCCTGTAGTAAAATGTACTAATTGTAAACTACTTCACTAGCCAGCCAACTGTTTTTGCCGTACAAGCAACTCGTATATTTAACATTGGGATTTCGTACGTGATGGCAATTGCCAGATCTGGATCAGAAATGTATCAGTCTCACTCTCACTACAAGTAAAAAAAAGACCAAAAAAAAATCTAGTCCTATTGTGGACGTAAACCACTATTTTGGGATTAAAAAGGGGAATTTCATTAAATGAATTCATGAATTAAGTATAATTTTAAATTTTACACGTTTTTATTAAGCAGTGTTATACTAACTATGTTCGGACCGACAACGACAACACTTTGAAAAAGCGTTTTATAGATTGTGGGCCCAAGGTGTTTGCACCAACAATTACTTTTAGTAAAATTAAATAAAAATACTTTTGTAATCGATTTATTTCAAGTATTTTGCAACGAAAACTGGTTTTTGTTTGATAGATTTTGCATAGACGAAAGACACAAGTTTAAACCTGAAAACCTTGTTTAACCACGAAAACATGTTTTCGATGTCGCTCAGGGGTCTGAAATCGGAAAATTTTGGGCGGTAAAGTGCAGATATCTTTAAAGTTTTTGGTTCGCTAACTTCAAAAATGACGTCAAAATGTAAAAATTTAAAATGGTTGACACAAAATGGTGGACGGATTTACGGAAAAATTTGTTTTAAGAACTGAAATTAAGTCTAAGTGGGTTTTTGAGGTCGCTGATTTCAAAAATAAAGTCAAAAACAAAATTCTAGATAGCAGACACAAAACGGCGAACAGTTTTTCGGAAAAAGTTCTTTTAAATGACGTCAGAATGTAAAAATTCAAAATGGCTGACATAGAATGGAGGAGAATTTTTCGGAAGAAATTCAATTTAAGAGCTAAAATTGAGTGTTAGGGGGTTTTTGGGGCTGCTCAAATAAAAAACAACGTCGAAAAACTGCGACGAAAAAACAATCTGTGGCATGAATCTGAAGGATTCCGAAACATTTTTCTTGAATAATATAAGACAATACACTTCTAGCAAACCCCTTAATCTAATACTCGTATATTGGCAAGATCTACTGGTATCACAACTTTTTCACACTTTTTGTTATAATTTTATGTAAAAGTTATGAAACACGCAAGTAGGTTTGTATCGCAACATTCAATACAAGTAAATGACTAAACACAAACATGTTTAATCGAAATCTTGTTTCTCATACCTTTAAAATCACACTCCATTTTGCAAAACAAAAAAAAAATTCAATAAATATATATTTTAACATCAAAAACGGGTTTTGTGGCAAAAAGCACATGTGGTGGGTGACTGCATTATAAATTCCAGAAATTGACTCACCAACGCCCCCTCGGACACATAACTATGAACGGTATTTTTAAATTTTGTATTTTTGGCCAGCTTTTTCGAATTTTCGACCACTGTTTGTCGGTTCGAACATGGTATTAGATTTGCTAAAAATTAGTTTTACATTTTCTAATTATTTATAGAAATGAAAAATAAAAACATAAATACTTCAAAGTTGGTACTATTCCATAGAATACATTAATTCATTTTTCATTAAATATTATTAAAAGTAAAAATGTATTTATTTGTTTTTGATGTTAAGGCCGATCGGTTATTGGGAAAAATTATATGGACAAAAACAACAATACTCAAAGCTCAATTTTATTTAGTTAATTATTGCATTAGCTTTAATAAAAATACAAGTATTCATTCAATTAAAGTTAATTCAGTGTTCTTACTTGTTTTAAACCACATTTTAGTCTTGTCTTTTCAAAACTTATTAGAAAATTTCAAATTTGGATAAGTTTAAATATAAAGAATTATTTCATTCATTCAATATAATATAAAATTTTCAATTATTATCTATAGTTTGGCTTGTTGATTGCGCAGTTTTCTTTGTGCTTCGGTTTTGAAACTCTCGTTTTGTATTTGGTAAAAGTCTGGTTTTTTCGGACTTTTTCGATTTCAATGAGGATAGTTGAGTTGTAAACTAGTATTTTATTTTTTACTAATATGGTTTTTACTTCAGTTGTGAGCTGTAATGTTACCTCTTTACGTATCTCTCCAACTAGCCAGATTATAACCCTTCCTTCATCGTAGCAACCGAAATTTTAAAGATAACGTTGTATAAAGAGGTATAAGGTGGCCGCTCTTGGATCCGATTATATAATAATAATATAATATAATAATAATTTTGGCGCTTACACTATATAGCTCAGTGTTTGGCCGAGCTTCTCCTACCATTTGTGGTATGCGTCTTTATATTATACCACAAATGGAGGGACCTACAGTTTTGTGCCGGCTCCGAACGGCAGGTGTATTTTATGAGAAGCTTTTTCATGGCAGAAATACCCTCGGAGGTTTGCCATTGCCTGCCGAGGGGTGACCGCTGTTAGAAACAACTTTTTCTATTATTAAGATTTTGCTTGCCCTGACTGAGATTCGAACCTCGAACTCACCGGCATATCGAGTTATAGCACGCACCGCTACCAACTCGACCACAGCGGCCACGATCCGCTGGATCCGCTTAGGCCAGTTAAAATACGATTAAAAATATTACAAAACTAATTTATATCAAACAAGATAGTTTCATCACACAATTGTTTAATCTTTGGCAATAACTATGTACCATATAACAATAACAACTTGTGTTTCAAAATTTGCCGCTTTTAAACTTATTTTCACTCTTTGTTATATTAATTATCAGTATGAATAAAAATTTTTTTTATATTGCATTTATTTAAGAAATGTTTTTTAAAGCTTTACATTTTTTAATATATTTTTCCATGAAAATTTAACTCACATTAAATTAAACATTGGTAAAACTTAAGCTATATTTTTTAAATTAAATAAAAAATAATTTTAAATTAAACCCCTTGAATATTGTACAATTTTTTTTTTAATTTTCAATGTTTATTACAAAATTAACCATTTGGATAAAACAAAAAAAAAACCGAGATACATGATATCTGTATCCGTTCACGGCGTATTTTGAACACTGAAAGGGTAAGGTTTTATTTTATACACAGTGGGTTTATGTTTGGTTAGAACAGAGGCGTTGCATATAGGTTAGTTTGGTTTAGGAGTGGTGAGTGAGTTAACGGTGTATCATATTTCAATTTTTACATGATAATCAAAACTTGTTGAATATTTATATGTAGATAAACTTTTATGTAAGTATTGGTATGGAAATTCAATTGAGGGTCAAAAATTAATTACAAAATCAAACAATACTAATAAGTGATAATCAACTTTATTTTATAGTCGTTATTACCATACACACTTTCCATACTTAACAATTGTTTAAAAAAAAATGTCCCTTAATTGTTCGTGGTAACTGCGATTGAGATGGTAAGTTCCAATTTTCAAAGAGGTGTTTGCACAAATTTAGTTTTTCCTTGCAGGGACACGTGCATACTCGTACTGTAATGCTTGCGTGTTTTTTGTATCTATATGTTGGAGTACGTATCGTGCTCCTACATGCTACTGCTTGCAAGTAATAAATGAGCTCACTATCCACCTACCATTTCACCAGCGCCAGATTTTCTCCCCCATCGCTCGCTTGTCTCTTCAGTACTTTTTATTTGCTTCACTTTGATTTGTTTTACTTCCCTTCCGCTCCTTTTTCATGTGTGTTATATTGCTTGAAATGAAATACATACATGTACATATGCATACATTCATATATACATATGCATGTACATAGTTGCTTTTATATGTGTGTGAGTTTTTTTTTGTACCACATTCTTCTTCTGGCAGCTGCAAAGTGGAAACAAATGAGCATGAATTATAAACAAAATCGCTGCAGACTTTCATATTTAAGTGGAGCACAATCACTTTTCATTTCCACCAACCCCTCTCTCCACACACCATCACTTTCGCGCAATTGTCTCTTTAAGGACCAAAAAGGGGGTTGAGTTTTGAAATGAAAAAATAAAAAAATTAAAATGGTTTAAGTACTAAATGTATGGAATTGGCGTTTGGTTGGTGTAGCAAGCGTGCTCGATTACAAGCAGCTCGAATGTATCGTCGTCGTCAACGATATGCGCAATCGATAGTTATTGTAAACATGGAATTACAATTCTGTTGAATTTGCAAGTAAAATCCGTGCTTTGTTTGATTTTGCGCAAAGAGTGTATGACATGGATAGAAACTTAATCAATTTAAATTGTTTTACGAGCATTAAAAGTTATTTTTTTAAGCTTCTCACGAAAGATTACTTTACTCAGCTGATGACTGTTTTTTGTTTGATGAATCAAATGAAATTTAGTGTGAGAAGCAAATTTAAAGTATATGAACCGTGTAAAAATATAACCTTAGTGTTAAAAAATGGCTTTTAGACATCTCGATATGTAGTACTTGTACCTTTTCCAGCTTCAACAAGGGCAAAACCTACTATTATGCAGATATTTTACCTAGTTTTTCATATTTTTGAATAGAATTTAGTGCAATATGTAATTTTGCACGAATAACCGTCACCATTGGTCAAAATATTGAGTTTGTAAAAAAACAAAATTCACTCCAAAATACGTTAAACATAAAAAAAAAATTGTTTGTCGTATCATTTCGTCTTAAAAGATTGTTATGATTTCAAACCTCTGACTTCCTCCATTGCCATATGCTACCAGTAAACGTTTCTCGTGCTTTATAAAATTAGGCCTGGTTTAACAAGTACTTGACAATTCATTTTTATCTATGTATTTAATTTAATTTGATTAAAATCTTCCCTTCCTCTTCACTTGGTATATTAATGTTCTAGAAAAATATTATTTAGACAATTTTTTGGTATACTTGAGATCCAAAGTTTACTTACGATTTATAAAAAAAAGTATGCGAAACCCCAGACGGCATCATAAACTACACTTTAGGTTAATTTTTCACGTACTCAAATAATGGTTATTGTATGGATATAAAATGAAACACATTTAATTTTTTAATTTTTTTTTATTTTTGCTTTAAAATTCAACTCGTTAGTTTGTCTTAAAGAGGCAATTTAAGCTACATATTAGTTGGTCATGACAATGTTGATGCATGGACAATCAAAAAACTTCCAAAAAAAAGTTTGCTCTTCTTAGTATTGATTATTAATAGTAGCTTTAGGCTTAGCAATTTCCCACCCAGTGGAAATGTGCTGAGATAATAGTTATTCCAAAGCCAAATAAACCTGAAAATTAGTCATCCTCGTACAGTCCAATAAGCTTCCTGCCAATATTCTCGAAAATACTCGAAAGAATATTTCTTCGCATATTACTGCCAGAGTTGGAAAGACTATCGATTGTTCCAGATCATCAATTTGGTTTCAGTCAGTTGTACGGTACTCCAGAGCAATGCCATCGTATCGTGAAAGCGATACATAGTAGTTTGGAGGAAAAAAATACTGTTGTGCAGAGTTCCTAGATATTAAGCAAGCGTTTGACAGAGTGTGGCACCCAGGACTATTGTATAAAATGAAAAAGATACTGCCCACTCCACTGTATCTTTTCCTCAAATCATATTTAAGTTGAAGGCATTTCTATGTCAAAATTCAAGATGTAACTTCTGATATATACGAAGTAAAGGCAGGAGTTCCACAGGGTAGTGTTCTGGGTCCAACTTTTTACACAATTTTCACCGCTGACATGCCAATATTAGAGGACAGTAATTTAACTGTTGCTACTTACGCGGATGAACCTGCTATTCTTTCTTCCTCCTACTCGGCTAATGAAGCTTCTGAAACTGTACAAAAACAGTTAAATGAGTTACAATTATGGCTTTGCAAATGGAACATATCAGTAAATGCTTGAAAATCAGCACATATTACCTTCACCTTGAGGAAAGAAGAATGCCCCGATGTCAGCCTCAACCAAACCATAATTCCTAAATCCAACAGTGCAAAGTACCTCGGGTTGCACCTAGACAGAAGACTAACTTGGCGTCAACACATCAGAAGCAAGAGGATACAACTCAAAATCAAAACAAGGAAAGTGTACTGGTTACTTGGTCTACTTGTAAATACTTATTTACAAAACGATCCTGAAACCAGTTTGGTCTTAAGGTATTCAAATATGGGGCACAGCAAGTAAGTTCAGCTTAGATGTAATCCAAAGATACCAGTCAAAACACTCAGACTTATAGCGAATGTCCCGTGGTTTGTAAAGAATACTCATCTGCACAAAGATCTTAAAACACCTATGGTTACGGACGAAATAAAAAGATACAGCACAAAATACATCAACAGACTAAGCTGCCATCCCAACACACACGCAATCAACTTGTTAGATAACAGCGAAGATGTTCGACGACTACAAATACTACACCCATTAGCCTTGCCGTTTAGATCCTAAGCCATTTAAAAAAACAATGTTAGTTTATAAATGATGCTTCCATATTGGTCAAGGTTAAGCTATAAAATACGTGAATTTTAATGTAACTTCAAGTCCATAAAACCTTTAACATATTTAAAGGAGTAATTGTACTTAAAGCATCAACGTTAATAATAGATACTATTTCCCTTTACTTATTGTCAACCGACAGATTGTAAATAAAGACGTTGAGAAAAAAAAACATATTAGTTGATGTTTCTGAAGAAAAAAAGTCGAAATATACTTTTCAAACTGCATTACTAATTAACACTCAGAAAGTGCCAATCTAAGCGGAATTTCCGTTGCAAATTTTTTTTTTTTTAAATCACTGACTGCCAATTGGCAAATGACGTTTGTGAAACTGTGCGGTTAACCTAATGAAATTCAAATTACGGTAATTGTGCAATTATAACGAGCCAAAAAAACATATGTTACACTTACACCCACCAGAGGCGATATTTAGATATTTAAGTGTTTCATTTGTTGGCAAAGCGGAGCTAAGTTTTTTTGACTGTTTTTGTTGAATACTGTGTTTTTTTTTGCGCATAAAAGAGGAGAAGAGAAGGAGAAAAAATGCATGCACCAAAATTGCTTGGCAGCACGAAAGTAATTAAACCCGGCAGCAATAAAAGCCGCAACACACAACGCGCCAAATTGACCCGACGACCATAAGACGTAAGGAGAACGGCATGGCGGCGAAGAGTGTGAGGGTATGCGAATACAAGTAAGTGCGAAACGTTACAAATTGGAGGCAGATAAAAAATGAAAATAAATAAATAAGTGAAATGGGAACAGCGAGAATGACTTTCGAGTTGATGGAGTCCGGTTTGTGGTGCGGTGTGGCGCGACTTGGTATTTAGTCGACTGTGCGGTAAACCTAGTGATCTAAATAAAAATTTAAACTCGAGTCAGCGGTGCAAAGAAGCCAAGCCAAATTTGTTTTCTTTCGTATAACCAGAGAGCAGATCAAACAGAAAGCGGCGGCGGCGTGCCAAATGAACGTTTGATGGGGTGGGGAGATGACGAACGGATATGGCTGCGAGATGGCATGGCGGGCGGACAAGTTGCTGGCCTCAATGTGTTGCAGCAGCTGCGCCACAATTCACGCCACATACTGCTCTACAGTGCCAAATATATTGGCAAGCTTAATAAGAGTTATAGAAAATGGGCATTCGAAAGTGCCAGACCTAACTCATGTGTGGTAATAAAGGGAGAAAGGGAAGAAACGCAAAATCATACATACATTCATATACATATATATGTACATTAGGTAGACAACGTGCCTGGCGAGACCAACCCTGCGGATTTAAACGTAATTATCGTAATTAATAGCAAAACATATTTAAGAAAGGACGCTCGAATTTACTACTAAGGCTAAAAACTTTAACAAAAGTTTCAATAAACATCAGCTAAGGCTGCGGAAGTTGCCGCGCGCGACCGGCAAAGTGTTTACAAATATTAAAGGCGCATAGGGAGAAAGCAAACAAAGCATCTTCTATTTAATTTGTGTTACATATATACATACATACATTAAAACTAAAACAATATTGAAACAAGTGGATATGCGCCTAAAATTATGTGTTTGTGTTAGAAATCACTATGAAAGCGACACGGCAAATGCGGTATGATTTTGCAGCCAACTAAAACCAACAGAGCGTAAGCGATAAGATAACAGCCTATCCTAAAACTTAAAACACAAAGTACAAAAAAAAAAAAAAAAAAAAAGAATACTCAGCAAAGCAAAGTGCTGCGCCCACAAGTAGACACTTGGCATTTCTAAATTCGGTTTCTTGGCTAGCTGCTTGCTCCTAAGCGGCTACAGCGCCGTCATTATCACCAACATTCTTCTTCATTTTCATCCTCATCTTTATCATCATCAACAACAACGACGACAACAACAACACATCATCATCGTCGTCGCCGTGATGATTAGCATTGGCATTAAAGCACAAAGTTAAACAGAAAAGGCCTAAGTGTATGTACGAGTATAAGCGAGGAAGGTGACTAGATGTATGCATACGTACATAGTAACTGACTACCATGACTGCATAACATGGTGCACCGCGGCGTATGAGCGACAACTGCCTGCTGCTGCTGCTGCCTTTGTCGCCGCCTCCGCCAACATACATACATACATACATACATTGCGTTTGTTTGGGTGTGTTGCTTATAATTTATATGCTTGCTTATTGAGTTGAACTTATTGTTTGTGCTTTTCTACCAACTTCTTAGAAACAAGTATAAACAAGCATAGAAAAAAACACATCAACAACTTTTACATATGTATGTACATATGTATATACGAGTACATACATATGTATGTACTTTTATATATGTACATACGTGGCTGCCTTATGTTGTCTGAGACGCTTTTGTTGTTTCTGTGACAAGCAGGCAGCTTCAAGTGGCGCATACTAATACTGAACAACTGAAAGCATGAATTATAAATGTAATAAAAACCACAACAGAAATTGCAACAGCGCAAATGATTGGTATTAGCGATGACTAACAGAAAGAAATTTATTTTGAAGTGGACAAATTATGCCAGAAGTTGAGCACGACAATATTGTCGGCGTTTGTGTATAACACGATATTGTTAGATTGAGTGGGAAAAAGTTAGTCATGACAACTCGTGACGTGTATAGTTAGCGGCTCGAAGCGTTTATAAACGAAAAAGTTGTGTCCCCCCAAACCAACCTCTACAGTAACAATGTTCTTATACTGCCTTGATTGACCACTAAACTGGTCATTAAAACCTTCCAGGCGAATTAAATTGAAAAATTTGATGTTTATAGGCACAATATGAATTTGTATAAGGAAAAACACACAAAAATTTAATTAAGATTACACAAACACAAACGATCGGTTGAAAATTTAACATATTAAGATATAAGGGTATTTACATAAGTGTGCGGCGTGATTTGCTAACCGATTAAACTTGACCAACAATAATTTAAGCAATAAAATGGCAACAAAAAGAAGAGTTTCATCTCTAATCTGCGACGAGTAACCCAAAATCACAATCAGCAATATATCCGCAAGTATACTGTGCAACGAGCATAAACCGATCGTTTGAAATTTGCTGACTGTGGGTGCCTCGCCTTATGCCGTTTTTGTTTTTCTCTAAATAACGTTGCCCCGTTTGTTTCGCGTTGCGTGTGCATTTCCCACTTTATTGGACTCTGATCAATCAATGTTGCAACAATTTCTTCTGACGAAGCCATTTTTAAGGATAACAGATAGCCTAAATTAAAAATTATAATGTGAGAAGGCAACATTTTTTTCGAGAAAAATATGCGGTTAGATGCACTACATCTAAATTATAAGATTACGATGGTTTCCAAGCGTTTAATAATATAATAATACGAGGGTACTATTTCAACCATTGCATAGTTTTTCTTACGAATTGAGATTTCATATTCATTATACCTCTCATAGAAATGGTATGTATATTTATATTAGTTTGGGCCATAACTCTTTCATTTAATCAGCTAACGACTTAAAGTTTTGCACAAATATCAGTCATTGTTAGATATATATCAAAAGTGAAAATCATAAAGTTCAGGGAAATTAAACAAGTAACTACCATACAACTGATTGTTCAGATATTGCATTTAGCACGATAACCCCTCCATTTAAGCAGTTAAAGATTTGAAATTTTGCAGAAATATGAGTAATTATTAGGACTATTTTCGCCGTGAAAATAATAAAGATAAAAAAGATATTGCATTTAGCACCAAAACCCCTCCATTTAAGCCACTAAAGATTTTACATTTTCCACAAACATTAATTATTATTAGGACTTTTATAGCAGTCAAATTCATTAATATCGAATAAACATAACATATTCCTCCCATACAAATTTTCCATTCCATTCATGAAGCCTTCGGCATTGCCGAAAACATTATTTTTTACTTGTTTTTTATTGCTAATTCAAATAAATACCAGGACTACCTAATGCTGATATTTTGATAAGTCTAGTATTATAATGAACCATTTATAAGTGTCTACAAGTTACCCTTGAATTTGTACAATTTTTGGTGAGTCTGTAGTATTTTTCTCTGTCATAGAACTAAATTTTGTTCATCATCTACATATATGAAAGCAAATGCCAAAAAATTTTCTAAAATCGTTGGTATTCTTAAGCCACTTGAAACTTGTGCGTTATTAAACTTATTTGTTTATGCCTTGAATAAACCATTTTTAAATTGAAAATCTTTTTTTTTTTGCTGAAAAATTATTTACAGTTCTTTTTAGGAACTCTCAAGTTGTATGTGTATGAATAAGGACACAAATCATGTTATTAAAAACCATTGTTAGAGGAGAGAGGCGTGCTAATCGTGCGTAGGTATAAGCAGAGAACGTATTTTTATAATAAATAAATTCAATAAAAAACCCAGCTAGCTAAAAATCATAAAAAGCTAAAAACCAGGAGATAAACAAAAAAGGCAATAAAAAACGAAAAATAGGCTAGAAACAAGTGAAACAATGGATGGAAAATTTGTGGATAAAGTTTGGCAGTGGTTTTGATTTGAGGCGTATTTTTATCTAAAAAAAGTATGAGGTTGCATTTTCATACGCGAAGTGAAGCATCGAATTGGCTTTAACTACGTAACGTTTAGACAAGTGGTGTTTAATTTAACCTGTGATAAAAAATAAATGCTCGTATAAAGATGTATAATTAAGGTTTAAATTATATTCTGTAAATTGTGCTATTTGATAAATGTTGTCTCATTTTTTCTCCTTAATAATTTATTGCTCACAATTCATTTTATTTCAAATAGTTGTAAATTTAAATATATAAAAGTTTTTCTAAATAATCTTAAATTGTTCCTCATTCATCAATTCATTCATTAGTTACTTGAGTGTATAGTTTACGCACTATATAAGGAAGTTAGTCGATTAAAAAAACGCTATCATGTAAAATTATTCAATATTAATTCTATAATATTTTGAAGAGATAAATAAAATTAAAAACTAATTCATATAGTAAAAAGGAGAATAATTGAAAATCAAATCCAATTGAGCTGACGCCTTTTTGCACATTTTTCACAATTTTTGAATAGTGATTGGGGCAAATATATTTCACACATCCTGAACAGAACAGAAGTGGCTTGCTTAAACTCTGATTGAAATTATTATTATTTAAACCTACCTTTACTTATCTCATTTATAGCTTTAACCGACACATTCCAATTGCATTCAAACTTTGTTTAAACTTGTTCACTTTAGAAAGTCATGCGGTCAATCTACTTAAACTCCCTTGAATCTCTGTGTAAATACGTACCTATTTGTAATCATCTAAAAATACATATAAGTAATTGCAACTTAACTGCATACAATTAGTTTGTATTCATTTATACTATCAAAACTACCAGTATACATGCTTTCATTGAAACACTTGTATACAACCGCTAGCCATCGCCTCAAATTTCCACTTCCTCTAACTTTCTGGTATTCTCGGGATCTTGTAGAAAACCACACATATTAGCGAGTTAACATCAGCCATCGCTCACGTCTTTTCTCTAAACAAGTTTCCACTTGATTGTTGCAATTATTTTTTCCCTTTGCACTAAAAGGAATTTGTGAGTCACGCGCAAAAACTACGAGGAGTGGCGCGTAGCCGTGAAGTTTTATACGCAATCTACAAATTACTTAAGTCGCACAAAACTACATACAAGCACACATAAATTCAGAGCATTTTTTTTGCTGATGCGGTCGAAATAATATCTGCTTAGTAGTTCGAAGTTTGCGAATAAAACTATCGCCATATAATGAGCATAAAATCGATCGACAAAAAATGATTGCGGTTATATTGCTTTTATATTTGCAAAGCTTTGCAAATCCCAGCCCGTTCTTCAGATGAACTATTAAGTTCCTCTTCCAAATTGTTAGTCTTTGAGCCATTGATTCAGGTGGCAGTAAATCTTGGTTCGAGACCTGTGAATAATTCTTTCGAAATTCTCAAACCAAACAAGACAAGTAGTAAAATTTGGAGTCATGAAAATTAAATGACCACCATTGGGAAAAGGTGGATACTTATTACTGGGACAGTTATCGAGATCAGAGTGAAGGACCTTAAGTTATTAGTTAGCTAAAATCAATGCTTAGGTAACGCTAGATTGAATTACTTGAGCTGCCCTTGCAAAGAGTTTGCTCGTTGTCCTCGTGGCTTGATTAAGTTGTTCAGGGAAATAATTCCACATGCAATGGCCGCGTTGGTACTAAATGAGATCCACACATATCTTTCTCTCTTAGGTTTAGATCACAGCGTAGCCAAATACGAACTACTCTCTCACTCCAGGCCTCCGAATTGAAATTGCTAGGGGAAAATTCCGAAACGACTTCTGGTCTTATACATTTTTCTGCTTCTTTAGTGAGTTGTGATCTTTGACAAGCCGAAATTACATTAACCTGAAATATTTTCTCGAAATCTCCTCGTTTCCTTCTGCATTGCTAAGGCAGACAAGAAAGCTGCTACAACCGTAAGCCCTCGCTTCGTGCTCGAAACGCCGGAATTTTTAACAAATCTACCAAACTCTAGCACCACATTGCTATTTTGGTACTTTACGTCATTGTGTAGTCGTGCTACTTGTTACGTGTAAGTGCAAATGTATATACGAGATGGTGTACTTATGTGTGTGTGTCCGCGATAACACTACCTGTCAGTGAAGGGGAAAAACACATTCAATTTAGCACACAACTTTAAAAATATAAACACAAGCAAAGTATCAACCTAAAGGGTTTGCACACGGCCAGATGAGCGCATAAAAACCCACAACAAATCGCAGAGAATCACAGTTCGTTAACAAAATTTGTAAATAAATGAGCTGGTATACGCCAGAATATTGTATAAGCAGTTTTATTCATTATCCTTGATATGATGCTGCTTGAACAGGGGTAGGAGAAAATAAAGTGTAATAATGGAGGGTGTAAGAGGTTTCAAAAAAGAGCTGACTATGGGAGAGAAAGTTGTTTGTTAAATATTCTTGTTTTGTTATGAATTTGTTTTTTGTTCTTTGTTGGTCGAAACAGTGAGACTGCTTAGTACACGTATTGCCTGGCGCGGTAACGTTCGTTCTGTGCTTTCTACTTTTTGGAGTTGAATTTTCTCGGTTTTGTAGGTTTTGGCGCAAAAACGCTTAACGGCTAACGACTGCGAGTGATGGCTTTTAAAACTAATAGTTGTTGTTAGTTACTGCTATGTACTACCCTTGTGTTTTTTTTTTTATTGTAATGTGCTAGCAATTAGCCATCATTTTCTTGTTGATGTTTTTTGTTTTTTTTTATATTATTTTTTTTTTGAATATGGTTGCTTGTTGAAGTCAGTATAGTTTTATTTGGAGAAGTTGCTGCGGCTAAGTTGCTGGCTGTGTTGTAAACCGTGCCACATTGAGTAGCCGAACCAAAAGAACAATAAAAACAAAACAACAACTCACTCCAAGAATGCTTAGTTAATGACTGCTGCTGTCTAACAAAATATATCAAATGGAAAAAGGTTCAAAACTGGACAACCCCAAACCCGCTCGCCTTATTTCTAGTTATTTCCGCAGTTCTTTGCTTTCTCTTTTGTTTGTGTAAATGTTGCTTGTTATTGCGCAGTTCATTTACAACGTAAGGTGACGCAAGAGTCATCACTGTATTAGAAGCGGCTTTATGGCGGTATATGACAGCTATGCTTTGACATTTGTGAAGTGAAGACATGCAAAAGTATGAACTGATTGATCAGGCATTTGAGACCTCACTTCTTCAACAGTCTGACAGACACGTTGGTAGGAATCTCGAATCTTCATAGTTTCATTTGGGATAGCAATTGGCTCAGACGGTCATTACCTTCTAACTGTGAGCATGGTTAGAGGAATCTCCTGACAGTCCATTAAGAGGGCAATTATGTTTCCGAGTGAAAATACGGAGTTCTATATATATATGCCATTATCATCTAATCTGACCTAACTTAGACAACTTAGTCGCGAAGCACATTTCCATACTTTTTGATATATGAATAAGTAAGATTCTGGGATATGGAAAATCCGTATAAACAAGCCAAGCTCAAGAATTAATCCTTGGTGCGCTATTGACGTTGCATGCTTCACCGAATTTTTTTTGGAAATACAGCAGCATAAACGATAATTTTGGACTACGAGCGCTTCAACGAGTATATCCTTCCTGAGTTCAATAAATTGGTACTACCTACAGCCTTCTACTGAGTCACAATCATTGAAAAAAATTAATAAATTCCTAATTGATTCCTTAATAAATACAGCAAGTATGAAACAACGTGTGACAACTCCTGCGCCACCTTGTATTTAAGCTCAAATGCACTCTCTGAAACGCATTTGTTTTTGGTAATTTTTCAAAGTTTAAATATCAACGACCAGCGCTTGACCCTCACTCACTAAGCACGAAATGTCGTGTCCCTTGACGTTGGGCTGCTGCGGTCTAGTAACAGTCTCTGGGGAGTTTTCGCCTAACATTTATCATGTTTAAGCCCATAGCAGCACATACAGCCAAGCAAATATTTACAAATCATTGACTCACACATATACACTCAATTACTTTGGCAATTTTACATTTCTCTACACATTTCTTGTTCTACTTAAGCTGTTGGAGCCAATCAAAATGGCGCGATAATTCGAATTTTAAAGTAATAAACGGTCTTTCGAAAATTTTAACTGGGGAAGCAATTCGTACTAAATGAATTCGTAGAGGATGATTGAATGATAGATATGCTTTTGGGTTTTGAAATATTGACGCACATTAAGTTAGGTATGAGTAATTTACCAAATTAATACTATTTTCGTGAAATAGAAAATGAGTGAAAAATGAATTTTGCTATTAAGGTGGTTAAGAGGCTTTTGTACTATTATTTGCGTCTAGATAAATATTTGTATGAATCAAGCAGAAAGATTGGAGAGGAAACGCAGAATAACTACTCGTTAATTAAATTTCAGTTCAAAGATAGCAGCTTCATTGTAATTTTAACCACTTTAAATTGCAAAAATAGGTATATATTTTAAACAAAATTAAATACATTCATTTTATTGAATTTTGGGGCGATTTTCCGTCATCCTTTGTCAAGTTCGGTTTAAGTCAAACCGGTTTCGGAGTTATGCCATATTCAGTGTCGTTTTTCGGAACAGTTTGTCTTGTGCAACGTGTTCAGTTTAAAAATGACTACGAATCAAGAATCAGTTTTTGACGTTTTTATGACTTAAACTTTTAACTGGGAAATGTGAAATTGGGGGTTTTTTTGTGTTGTATGTTCTGTAGTTTTATCTTAATATTTCAATAGATGTTGAAATTTTCTAACTATACTCGTATATGTATTAGAAACTTAATTGAAAACTTTTATTTTTTTCTTGAACAAAATATTAAATTTTGTAGCATGGCAGTATAATAAAAATTTTAAAGTAAAGTACAAAATTAAACACGGAACGGTTTGCCACTATTGTTTGTTTAAAATTTTTTTTTATGTAAGTCAAAAAGCGAAATAAGAAAAAATTTAAAATTTTATACAAATTCTTCAAATTCCATGAAATCTCAACATGTATTTAACTTTTTAATCAAGTTTTTCAAAGAAGGTCGTATTGGCATTGTTAATGATTTTTTTTCATGACCCTATTGCAGAACTTGTATATACATACATACATACCAGAGAACGGCATTGAGTGCGCTCGAGTGTGCATATTCATCATCCCTAAAATTTGATACAAGCAAGCACAGCCGTCTGCTGCTGTGCGCTCATTCATGCTCACTCATAAAAATAAGGCCTACATTTTCGAGTGTGGTAGTTCACATGATTGGCCGTGCATGTGAAGGCGCAAACTTGCGCATGTACACACTCGAGTGCACTCGGGCATCTACTAATGGCGATTTCTTTTCTACAAAAAATTTTGCACTTCATTGCCCCGCTCTTGTGTGTACGTGCGCAGAGGGCAATGTTAAGGCAACATTTTCTGTAGAAAAGAAAACGCCATAAGTATTTATCCTATTATTTACAGATAAAAGAAACGACTTAGTTAATTTTAATTAATATGTATTGTATACATTTATTTAACAAAAACATTTTATGAGATCCAACATGGTTAGTATTTAAAAAATTTTTGTATAGTAGAAGTTAAATTTAAAATAAAAATAAACATTTCATAAGACTTAATTTAATTTCAAAGTTCTTAATCTGCTAGATAGAAAATTAAAGTTATAGGAACAAAAATCACATTTCAAAAACTCTCTTACACTATGTATCTGCCATCTCACGTAAAAAAAACAATACAAAAAATATGATAGAAAACACACTTAAGATCGCTAATCAACTACTGCTTGCAAAGAAAAATATTGTTACGGGTAACCCGAGTGGCTCGCAAACAACACTCGAGTGTCTCGAGCGTTTGTCGCCGGCGAGTGTGTTACATACATACATGCAACTTTGTATGCTGACGCAAATTTGTCCGACGGATAATGTAGCGAGCATGTATGCATCGTCATGATCGTATTGATCTATAAGCAAACAAACAAGCGACGGTTTGTACACGAAAACAACAAAGCATGCAAAATACGGCTTCATGCGCGAGTATACACACAATTTCTGCACTCGTTGCAGTTCTCTGATACATACATATAAATAATACAAAAACGTACAAGAATTAGAGATCAAAATGAATTTATAGATGTGTGCAAATTGGATAAAGCAACTTATCTTGAATTTGCACCTTTTCCTACAAAGCTCTAAACATACTCGTAATGCTTAAATTTTCAATTTTTAATTTCATTATACACATCTTTTTTTAAGAAACCATCTTCATATAATAGTGGCCGGTGTGGTCGAGTTGGAAGAGGTGCGTGCTATAATTCGATATGCCGGTGAGTTCAGTCAGGGCAAGCAAAATCTTAATTATAGAAAAAGTTGTTTCTAATACCGGTCACCCGTCGGCAGGCAATGGCAAACCTCCGAGGGAATTTCAGCCATGAAAAATCTTCTCATAAAATACGTCTGCCTTTCAAACTCGGCACAAAACTGTAGGTGCCTCCATCGGTCAAACGCTGAGCTATATAGTGTAAGCGCCAACTACATATAATTATTGGGTATGCGGTTTTATAGCACATTAAATTATAGTATAATAAAGTGCACATTGAAGTGGCTCACACTTCGTGTTGATTTCTGATAATGTTTTGAAATTTTGGAGTTAATATGAAGCGAGGTGGGAAGTGCAGGTCTTAAGAATTTAGATATGGTCATTTTTGGTGTGGTGACTTCAGGTGTAGTGAGTTAAGGTGTGGTATGTTCAGTTTAGGTAGGTTGAAGTCATTTAGTTCTGGTATCCATACCAGTATCTTAATAATAATAATAATTATATTAAAATAATATTATATAGCATAACTTAATAAAACAGTGGTGTCACAATGGACTTTAAACTGAAGTCTAAGTGAGCCCCTTTTGGGCTGCCACCTTACCTAACCTAATAAAACAGTACATAATAAAACATTTTGTAACGTAAGGTAACATGTGTTTAGATATGCAGAGTTTGGGTGTGGATAGTTCAGGGTTTGATGAGTTTACTTGTAGTGAGTTCAGGTATGTAAATAAGAAGAAATACATATTGCCGTCGCCAACCATGTCCGTTTGGCACTTTTCCCGTGGCATTATATCCGTCGAATTTGCCTTTGAATATACAAACGTTGTCTCACTTCAAAAGTAAATGAACGCTGACCAATTACGGTTGAATCGCAACGGCAAGTGGCTTTAACTAAAGGCGTGAAAAGGTATTCCATAATGGACTCCACACCATAAATGACCTAGTCTTTGCACAGTCAAGTGCTGGTATATTGTAGTACTACTATTTTTAAACCTGAGATATGAAAAGGCAGGGTGGTTTTGAAGATAATGCTGAGGTAATTCCACCTCATAATCCTTCCCTTCTGGGCCAACTCATCAGCCAACATCCCAATCAAATGGATACGGAAATAGTCCGAGGCAGTCGACAGAGACGTCAGACAATCGCAAACCAATTTCGACCGCACCATCAGTGATCACAAGGCTCTGATCGCTGCCTAGCTAGCAGAGTACATAGATATTCACCTTTCTATGTGGTTTATCATTGTGCCGCAGCTAGCCGTCTTTCGCCTTGATGGCAGTTTCCTCGCCTTTAAAGACGTTACAGAAATCCGCTAGCCTAATTTGTGTATGTAATTAAATATATAAATTCTGAGAAGCCTTGATGTAGGACTAAAAAATATTAATTGTATTTACCAAGGTCCCAGCGTAATATATTGTATCTACTTATATACAAAGAAAGCTATCCAATAAATATAAGTTTTTGCGCATTTGTTTGCTATTCCATAAGCCAGATAATCGTTTGTATTTCTCTACTTCGGAACAAACGTTCCTACCAAGAGTTTATCGAACTCATTAACTACAATAAATTTAACTTGTAAACAAACTTTAGTTACTCATACACACAAATGTATACTCGTATATCGGTATTTCACCTCCTAACAACTACTATTTAAATACCTAGTTGCGATTTAAACAGCAAAACAAAGTCGTTCCTTTTGAAGTGGGGTTGAGGTTGTGTAAATGTTTTAAAATTGCTTTGCACGCCACATTGTCATTTAAAATAACTTAAACGTTGTCGGGAAAACGTTTTAGCCAATTGTGGCGTTGACAAGCGGAAAGGACACGGCTTCAGCGTGAGGAGGGCAGCGAGCGTAGATGAGTGCGCATAATGAGAACTAGTAAAATGAAAGACGAGGTACCAGCAACAATGACTATCCCGCGACTAGCGACAGCAACAAATCAAAGCGATATTCAGAACCGTCCTTCATTCTCACTAGCATAACAAAGGCGCGGCAGCAACTACGACTGCAATGCGGTGCCGCGTAAAACAGGAAAAGCCCAAGCGCTTAGAGGTTGCTCAGCAACAACTACTAGAAAACAGCAACTCGCACTTTACTACTCACCTTTGGTGCATTTGTATTTACATTTGGTGTGTACATAGGAACATAGAATGGGGAAGCCACACGAATTGCATTTCCATTGTTAATTACCTGCGATTCATAAATTTGTAAAACGCTATGCTGACGGCGTTGCCGCACAACAAAAATCCTGCTAACTACATGGTATACAGAACTTGGGACAAGATTATAACAAACATAGCGAAAACGAGAACGGAATACAAAAAAAAAACAATAAAATAAAATAAATAAGTGGAAAAAGTTATGAAGCGAAAAAAACTGTTATTGTGTAACTGTATGGTAAATTACGCTGCTTGCTAGCTGACCATTTTCCCTTGCCCGGCGGTGACAATTGTCCTTACGTCCGTGTAAAGCGTTGGATGAATGAACGATGGACGACAGGCAGAAGGACAACACGCCGCAGGAGGCAGGCAGAAAATGTGGGTGTGAGTTGCGTACACATTTATTACATTCAATTCCGCATAACGCGCGAGTAATAGGGGATGGGCTAGACCCGGTGAAAAGTCACGGGTGCCACGCATTCAGCGGTGCGCAAGGAGTGGATCAGCTCTCTCCACTGACTCTGTACATTTTTCTGCTCTTGCGGCTGCTGTGCGGCATTCGGTGTCGATTTCGATGTGTCCCCGCGGAGTAAATCAGTGCTTCGATATTTATGGCCAGCGAAGCACACATATTCAATTATATACATATTTATTATACATATTTATGTATATAAAAAAGGTCACCCAGAATCAATGGTATTACTTGGTGTGTTGCCTTAAAACTTGATATATTTTTATGGTTTTGGACAGAAATATATTGCTCATGACTCAGGTCACTTTCTGTTTCTTAATGCTCTTTTGATTTTTCTACAGAATGGAAAATGTTCTATATCCATTTTGAAATGAAATATTGAAGTTAGGAAAGTTCCTCCTAGTAGTTAGAGAGAAGTGATTCGGGTTTCTGGATAATTAACTATCAGTCTACAGCCTATCAACTGAACTACATCAATATAATATTAAATAATTATTTACAGTTCATTGAGAAAAGTCAATGATCATTCGCCTTGAGTCTACGCAAGCCCAGCAAATGTCAATTTCTCATTAGGTAGCACGTTGAAATATCGTTGTTGCATTCCGTCACCTTCTCCCGCGCTTATCACGCGTTTGGCATTTAATTTATTCGCTTGCGTCGTGGTGTTCAACCAAATCGATTCATATTTGTGGCGCTTATAAATTAGGTTTCATACTTCATGGTATCCTCTTAAGTATATTATTGTGCGCTCGCTATTATTGGCATCTTGGATGTTCACAAGTGGTTTGGGTGTGCCCAGCATGAAGGCGACGAATTTAATTTGTATTAGCGTCAAACGATGATTTTAAAGTGTCGTTTGTTTTAATTTTTTTCTCTTTTGTTTTGTTGCCTTTGGTGTGTTTAAAACATTATTTTTTAAGCTCAATAAAGGTGTTGCCTGCCGCTGTTTTGCGCCACGTCACGTCTGTCACGTAATTTAAATGATTTCCAAATTTGGCTTTAGATTTTATTGATTCAAGGCATGCAACGATTTATGTGGTTCTTTTGATAATAAATGACAAATTTAGGAGAGGCAAGTGACACAAAATGCTTACCTAAATATGTATGCATTTTATGTTTGTATGTAAAGAAATTACTTATGTACTCTTATGTAATATTGTAGCGGAGGAGAAATTATAAACAAATTAAACAAATTTTTCCATTTCTTTATTCGTATAAAAAAAAAAATTACATTGATTCCAGTTATTGTCCAAAATTATAGACTTCTTGAATTCACCACACAAGCTAGTTCATCCTACTCCTTTATCGCGATTTCCGTTTTAAAAAATATATCTTTTCAAATCTTTTAAAAGTAAAACAAAAACTATGAATCTATCAATGTCAGTTTAATAATAAAAATAATAATCCCAACGGGGTTTGCCCTCCATTCCCGCCCAACCGACGCGTGGGCCGCATCCGCATGACGCACGGATTTAAAATTTTTTTTTTTTGTTTGCATGCCGAGTCATGAAAGGCAGGAGTTTGTTGGGTGTCAAGACTCTAAAATTGTTCAGCTACAGAATAAAAGTTCATCAGCTGATTTTAAATTTAAATTTAGTTGGATAGTAAATGTGGTTTTAAAGCGAAATTGTGTATGTAATCCATCATCTATTGAAAGTACAAAGTATGGTATTCTTTATCCAAAATAGTGAGTCGGAAATATCAAAGGAACCGGATTGAAAGTTAAAGTCCTGGCATAAACAACAGAGTGGCTCGTTTAATTCAAAATTATTTTTGCAAGGTTTCAGAAAAAGAGGCCGGTAATGCCTGAAAATTCGGGAGGGAACGTTCCACTTCACTTCGGCCAGAAGCGGTGGCTTAGACGTCAAGCCTGTCAGTAACTTGACGAAAAATATGATGCCTAGAATTTCTCTGCGACTAGCAAGCGTAGGAAGATTAATAAGTTTTAAACGATTAATATAGGGTGGCAGGTTATATTGGGAATCCCAGCGAAACATTCTTAAAGCAAAAAGCAGAAATTGTTTTTGAATTGACTTTATCCGGTCAGAATGAACTTGATAGTGCTGGTTCCAAACGATGGAACCGTATTCTAGTATTGGCCTCACTTACGTTGTGAAAATAGCCTTTGTTATGTAGGGGTCTCTAAATTCATTTGACCATCATTTTACAAACGAAAAAACACCCTTAGCTTTGTTGATTGTAGCATTGATATGAAGATTAAAGTTAAGTTTTGGGTCCATTGTGATACCTAGGTCAACAAAGTTAAATACTTGTTCAAGGTGTTACTTGGACTCTTCAGTTTTAAGCGAATAAATAGCTCCAAAGCTTTCGATTTTTCAGAATTTCCTAAATCACATCAGAACTTTTCACTCAAGTACATTACATTTACTGCGATTTGCCCAGATGCTTACCTTTGTCGCTGGTCGGGTTTTGAGGTTATGCCTTCATTGTACGAGTTATAGGGTGTTAAGATCGCGAGGTAGTATAATTACGGGATTAAGTAGTTATGATATTTTTGTCTATTTAATCTAAATCATATAAATTTTTTTTCTAATAAAAGTCATCCATCGGCAGGCAGGTAAATCACCGACGGTAAGTCTGCCATGAAAAAACTTCTTATAAAATACATCTGCCATTCGGAGTCGACACAAAACTGTAGGTCCCTTCATTTGTGGTATAAAGAAAGACGCACACCGCAAATGGTCGGGAAAGCTCGGCCAAAGACTGGGCTTTATAGTGTAAGCGCCAAATTATTAATATTATTATTATTATTAATGCTCGCGGATTAACGATTTCCTGAGCCCAGTTAAAGCATTAATTTTTGATATATTAAAAATTCTTTCCCTTTATTAAACAAACATTGGAATGCTATAAAACTGTATACAAAAAATGTTTTGAAATAAAAGAAAGTTTATTTAAATAAAAGCACTTTACGACACTCGACACGAAAGTAACAAGTTTTGACTATTAATTTTACTTTTATATAATTTTCATTTTTTTTTTTTAAGTTTATGAATATGTATTGATTTAAAAAAAAATTGCTTTTGACCTCTTTTTGGATATACAGTTTGGAGTAAAATTTATTTAGCTAAATAAAATCTTTAATTTTTGACAATTTTTTAGCATATACATATTTTCAATCGAACCAGTTTTGTTAGAAATTGCATGTATTTTAGTTAAAACATAATGAAAAAAAAACCAAATTGGTCAAAAATTGCCAAAAATTTGGAAACAAGTAACAGTATAGTACTTTATCTCCAGGGTTTACAGCACAAAAAATAATCGTATTATCCCTCATATTTTCTACTTGCTAGCAATCTTTTTCGTCCACTTTGTTGCATTTGAATTTACATTTTTTTATTCAAATAAATATGTAAGTATATGTGCGCACGTGCCCTTTAACTTCATACCCGACTGCTCTTCGGATCACTCCATACCACACATTGTCAGACAGTTTTACATTTCTGCTGACTGGTTAGATGAAACCGATGCCGACTCGACTAAATTTTGGCAGTTCAACTGAACTGAACCGAACTGCTCTGAACTGTAAGGAACTGAACTGAACTTTACTCAACTGAGTTGAGCGGAATTGAAAAGTAGCAAGAAGGGCATAAGAAGGAGCGTGTGTGTGAGTGAGTGGCAAGGCGGCCGCATGCCAGCCCGTTTGCCGACTATGCAGATTTCAAAAGCATACACACACACACACAAACGCACGCAGAGCAGCCGCCAACAGACAACTAAGAAGTCACTTTGCTTTTGTGAAAGTTAAATTCAAAAGGTTCCAAAACTTTTACCAAAACCTCTTCCTCTGCTCTGGCTCATTTACTATGCTGCAGCAGCCAACCACAGCGCCACCGTCCATCTTCATCGTCTTTCGCTTTCATGACATGCAACGACCGATTTTCCTATATTTATTATACAAACATACATATACTCATATACCTACTCATATACCTACAACATAAGTACCTAGCCCCCTTGCCTGCTAACTGTAACAAAAAATAAAAATAAAGAAATCCTTGAAAAGTTCGCCTTTTGCTTAATTAAATTTTGTGAATTTTGCATTTGTTGAAAATAAAGTGCGCCGTAAAATGCGAATTTTGCTGAAAGTATCTGTACGCTTTTCGATTTCCCGCAACATACTGTACGGTTGGGTTTGCGTACGTCACGGTTACACACATGGCAGCATTTTTCGGTAGATCATTGGAAAATGTGTACATATGTATATATACATATATGTACATATGTATGTGTGTATTAACATGCCTGCATTCCAATATACAGTCACGCAAACATACATACACACATACTTAATTTAAGCCGCTCCATTCAAGCATCTTCAAGGATTTCTTTTCACGCAAGAAATCGTACGCATACTTAATGCATGTCATTTAATTTCATGTGGAAAGCTTGTGAGCATTAGCCTGGATCGAAGCCATTTGTCTATTTCCTGAAATTAGGATAAAGCAATGACGACGAACTTGAAGCACAAAACTAGGTAGGTGATATTCAGAATAACTGCCCCAGAGGGGACCTCATCGCATGAATTCCCGCTAAAAGGTCTAAAAAATGCCCAGTTTAAACCCCTGCATTTATAGAGATTAACATACAAAGAATTTCTTTCATGGTCAAGCAATTGTCGTTATAAAACCTTATCAATTCCGCAAATCGATATCTTCACCCCATGCCCCGACTTTTAGTTTATACATTAAAAAGTATACCTTTATTACCCAGAGTGACCATAAATGGCAAATCTCTTCAAGAATTCCTTGCCGAGTTAATTCTAACTTATTGTTCCCAAAAAAAGCTGTCACAGAAAGAAATAAGCTATATATGTATGTATACATATATACAAATAGCAATTGGTAGAAATATTCGCAGTTGGCTGAAATATTCGCAATTATCAAAAAAGCTCCTCTGGCCGCCTGTGATGCACTCGTAGTCAGAGGTCAGAAGTCCTTAACAATTCTGCAATTCTAGTCGACTCATCTGATCATCGAGCTCAACTATCAGAAGGTTGTAATATAATTCGAGGAACCGCCAGTCACTGCGATGTGACTATAGTCTTTTACCCAAATATGCAATTCAAAAGATAAATAAGGCAATCGAAAGATAAATTAGGCACTCACCTTTATACAACTGGTGATCAACTAATTATAATTGCTACACCTCGCTGAACGGAAAAACTCGAAAAGTGTTGTTCGACTAAAATTAGTGTAGTCTCTCTTTCGACCCTATTTAATGTTATTACACACACTCATAACATACATATGTATCTGCATATCTAAAATCGGTTATCAGTTGGAATTTAGCTTTTGTGTGACTCTTCAAGTTTGTATCAAGTGAATAAATGAAGTTCTCTCTAAATGTGCTTCGATATGTGTGTTTGTGTGGAAATGATTTTCATACTCAATAGTTACAAATAATTTTATGCAGTTACAAATATCAACTCACAACGTATCAGATATAAATGACACCTCGTCCTTGCGTTTTCCCTCCCTTTTCAATACTTTGTTGTCAACTTGGCAGGCATTCTCTCTCTGATTTCTATCTCATTGTGCTTTTTAATAGAATAGTTTATTGAATGTATAGAGAAACTCTAATGCAATGAAGAATGCCAATATGCCCCAAAATTGAATTGAATTGCACTGAATTGAAGTGAAGTGAAAATAAATAAAAATCGTTCGTTCTCCGTTGCCGAGCGGTCAATGAATGCGGGCGAGTGAGGCGCGGCGTTTGAAAAAGATCCAGTAATGGCAGCAAGTATTCGACAAATATCAGTGTAGCAAGTATTAAAGTCAGTTGGTATCATGTTGCGAGGAAAAAAGAAAAATGGCAATTAAGAGAGTGTGTGCAATTGCAAGGGTAGAGCTAAAAAAAAAAAATGTTCTACCAAAGTAAAAATATCAATAAACTTAATCAAAGGTGCTTAGAATGCTTATAATGAAGATATCCTGAAGTTTCCTTTGCTATAATTTTCTTCTTGATCTTTCCACAAACTCTAATTTTTTCTTCTCACATACATAACGAAATGTCGCAGATATTTTAAGCATTTTTAGAGCGTTAATCTATACTATCTTAGGGATGTAATGGTGTTCCAGAATACGATAGAACTTGACCATTTGGTAGAGACATTTTTTTTCATCGAGAGCTGACTTTGGTTTTCAGTGGCTTGCTGAGTCCAATACAAGACACACATTATTGTAAACCTAAATACTGCTTTCTAGGTAAATCACGAGATTTAATCATACTTATTTTTTTCTTGGCTTGACTGGAGATTTACATGGCGTTACCACGTAAATGCTTTAACAAACAGGAAGACAGAAGTCCTTTTCTAAGCTCAATAAAAAAATGTTTGAATAAAATACTTGTCCTTTGATTTTCTATCTTTATAAACACCAAATGATAAAAATCTGAAAATAATCGGTACTAAGAATCCGAATGACTTATAGTTACATCTTTTTTAACAGCTTAAGTACATCTTACATAATCTTATTAAATATTTGCCTTATTTACTAGCGAAATCAATATTATGCCTTCGGCCTTTTCAGTTTCAATAAAAAAAAAATACATTGTAATAATATGAATCTACTTTGTTTGCCAGTTCGCACAAAAAAATAATCGATTTACTTTGCCTTACAGTAATTTTTCTCTATTTTCCTTCGCATTTCGTTGGCAGCTACTACTTGGCTTACACCCAATGTAATCAATGCTCCTCCTACTACTCTTTCCGCTATCTACAAGTACATACAAGTGCATTCGAGCAAATGTTTTATCCATTACCATTGTGTATCCTATTCCATCTGCATCCTATTGCTATAATTTCGATTATATTTTTTATGCCTTCACAATCCGCTTGTTGTGCTTTATTTGCATGTCCTGCAAATCCTGTCGTGCTCTGGCATCGTTTAAAATGTTGTTTTATTACTTTTTTTATTTCGTCTATGCGTTTTTTTTCCTTTTTACGATCCCTTCCTTTTATGAGTTTTTTGCCTAACTATTTTCTTTTTTGCTTTCATTACAATAACTCCATCTTTATACACGCCCGGTCCCTGGCATATCATTACGATGCCATCTACATCTTCACTCAAATCGATTATATCGCCATATTCTTCTTATTTAATTATATATATGTTTATAGTATTGTGTAGTTCGCTCACTCACACTACCTCTCTCTTTTATATTCTTCCATTGCAGATAACGAGCTATACTCTGGCACTGTGGCCGATTTCAGCGGCAGTGATCCGATTATCTATCGTGAGCCTCTACAGACGGAGCAATACGACAGCCTAAGCCTCAATGGTAAGTTATACTGCCTGGACACAATGAAATTTAGTACGAATATCGTTGTATGGTTGTTGTTTTCGTTGTTTGTAGCAAATTGTGTGGGTTTTGTTATTTTGGATAATATTTCTATGAGCGGGGGTAAGTCAGAGCAACAGTATATCCTTGACGGCTGGTCTGCTGGCTGCCTTGCTGACTGACTGACTGACCAGTTGAGTAGTTTACTACTTAAGTGCGGCTACAAGATGTAGTCCGAGATTTAAATATAATATTAGCATACATATGTAATCGTGTTGAGTGCTTTGTAAGTTACTACTTATGTATCGATTTTGTGCCTTTAATCTTATTTATTTGTTGCTAGCTTAGCAGCGATGGTTGTGATAAGTACACTGCTCAAATAGTTACCTTCCAATTATACCTTAGTATATTGGCTTCCAAGTCTATCAATCGTTGTATCTTTCGATTATAAATAAATGTGTACGTAAATCGGCAACGCATGCAGCTGGTTTATCTTATGGTATGTGCTAATAGCGTATCAATTTTGCTCGGGAACATGTAAACAATCAACCGGTTATCGATAAAGTATAGTCAGGAAGCCAAGAGCCAAACAATAGGGGTATTCAAGAACTGTTGTATTCGTAGTAATATTTACTATTTTTACAACGAATTCGGATTTACACAAGTAAATCGCGAGCACACCTTGTTGTAATTTCTGTCTTCGTGTAATAACTTACTATTTATTCGACTAACGTATTTACAGATCAAAACTTCCACGTTCAACCGTTCATCTTTTTGGTTGCGATCAGCTGTGAGAAATGTACAAAAGAAAAACCACATTTACAGCAGGGTCCAACCATTGTATTTGCTTGCACTGTTGTATTTGAAGTGGAACGTATATTTTTTTGTTGGATTTTTTCTACATTTGCTATAAAAACCACGAATACAAAATACAATGTCAAATACAACAGATCCCGAATACCCCTATTTTATACTGCTTAACAAAATTGAATAAAAATGTCCTGTACTACGTTTGTGCGTCTTCTGATTTTGATAATTGATCCACTGTACCTTTCCACGTTTCACGGAACTCGCATCAGCCGAGTAAAAAATTTCATCCAAAGGAATGCATGTTAACTTTGATCAAGAAATTTTTATCGTTATTCAAAGACGTTTCTTTACAGGCTTGTTAGCACTAGACAAAATTTCAAATTACGAACTCCTTTCTATATTTATATAAAATTTTAAAGGTAAAAACTTTACTATAAATTGCTGCATGCAAATACTTCATTTATTAAAAATGCTCTACAAATTTGCTACTTTCAACGATACCGACAATAAATTCTTAAACTATTTAATTAAATGCATTTTATTTTGCATTTCATTTTGTACACTATCAATATTACAATAACACTATTTACAATAACACAAATAACAATTCATTCTCTATTATTCTTTCCTTTTTTTTTGCAGCGCCAAATTTTGTTAGCTCTTTTACACAGGGTGACTTTGTGTATTTTTTCTTTAGAGAAACGGCTGTGGAGTTTATAAATTGCGGAAAGGTGCGTAAATAAATTGAAAACCTCATACAAAATATATATGCATACATATTTATTGTTTCTTAAACTCACATGTATGTACATACATATATCATATGGACAGCACTTTTTGTTACAACGAAATTAAAACATTTGTCACGAGTGTTTTTAATTGATTTGAAAGCGTAAAAAAAATTTCGCACAAGCGCTTTCAAATGCACATACATAAGCAATGGAGTTGGAAACGTTAAAAATAAGTACAAATTAAAAATGAGAAAGAAATTGCATGCTCGAGTTGGGGTTTTTTTTTAAAGTCATCTGGTGGAATCTCTGATGCCTGTGCCAATGTGAAATATTTTCGCATAACTGAATAACTTTTTTGATAGTGGTTGTTATTGCTTTAGCAGGGAGCAACAGGAATCTTACTTTATAACTTAACAATTTTCCGCGATCTGTTTTTTTTTATTGTTTATGTATCATCGAAATTAGGCTATTATAAGATCCTTATTAATGTTCGAATTTTATATTTAATTTTTCCATCATTGTTAAACCATTTTTTTTATATAAAACATAATATTTTCGCTTTACAAAAATCGAAATTCATCAAAAATATACACTAATGGAAATTCGAAAATAGCCCGGAAAATAATCTAAAGTTAATCTTAATTAATTAACTCTTATCTTAAATAATAAAGCAATATAAAATATGTTAAAAAAATACTCAAATAATGAAAACTAAGCAGGAAAACTTGCAAGTAAACAAATAGTTAAACAATCAGAGATTATTAAGAAAAATTAAAATTATCAGAGCAAAATAAAGTGATAGTAAAAATGCACAAATTTAACGTTGAAAATCCATTTCAAAGTTCAAACGTAGACAAAATTATTAATTTTTAGTTTTCATTGGCGTTCTGAGGTTCATATAGAGTAAAAAAGTATACGAATTAACAAACTATTTATATTTACAGTTAAGAATTACTGACGCTACTTTGCACGCCAACGTAAAGGCTCAGTAATCAAGACTTAACTTAACTTAACTTTACTTAAGAATTTGCGATAATTACTTAAGACCTCAACTTATTTGCTGCATATTGTTCTTTGAATTTCTTCGTTGACACAAAGTGGAAAAATAAAGCACTTGTGTGATTTTTTTGAATCGCACATTGCTCTCAATTTACGTAAGGCCGAAACATAAAAATCTAAAATTAACAGATTCTTAAGTTTCTTACGGTAAGTTAAGTGTTGACTAATCGCGTGAACGGCTTTCCATATAACAGGTTGGCCAAATTGTAAATTAAATTAAATTAAGTCTTGACTAACTGAGCCTTAAGGTATCAGCTGCGACACGGATCCACTGCAACATGGATTCCTCCACCATTTTTCAAAATTTTTGAGTGATTCAATTATTAAAACAAAACTTTCAGATTTGCTCTTAAATATACTCTTTAAATTGTCTACAATGTTTTTTATTCTAAAAATAAAAATTAAAAAAGCGGCTTTTTGCAGGCCTCTAAATGATCCGACCCCCTTAAATAATCAAACACATTCAAACGGTTCAAAATTAAGGCTTATAATCCATGTATAGAAATAATAGTCAGAATTAATCAATTATTATTTTTCTGATTTTCTTTTTAATGGAAAATTATGGTGAATATTTTATGACTGGTTCTTACTAATCAGTGATAGGCTTTATAATAAACTGAATTCTTGAATGATGGAAAAATTTAAATAAATTTTGTTATTGAAAATTATTTCAAAATGTTTTCGTTATGCACAAACATTTTATTTTTGAATGAACATTTATTCGTTATTCAAAATTATTTGAATGATAAATGAAAATGTATAGCTTATGTCTAATAACTAAATACGTATACTTAACTTAAGGCACTAAAAAGCTACTTGCTTTGTGGATACACGTGTTGTAGCATCTTCAAAAATAATTTGAAAACAGGTGAAAATATAAATTATTATTAGTTAAATATTCGATGTACAAGTTGAAGTAATCAAATGAATGACGAAGTCGTTATTAACCTTTTAGAAGGTTACAACCAGCTGTACCAAACTAGCTGATCACAAAAATATAAGTTAATACATAAGCTCGTTTGACCGCTTGATAAAAAACCTCTTAGTTCTTACGAAAATAAAGTTAATTATACTATTATTCAATATTAAGTATTTTAATACAAATTTAATTATTGTTTTTAAAATAAAATCTTTGGATACCTTTTAATTTTTTATTAATAAATCACATAAAACTCTCATCCCTATTAATCATTGCAATGACTTCTAATTACTTGATTATACGAGTATTACGATAAAGTGTAACTATTATAAATAAGAATACGCATTGTTTTTTATCATAACTTTTTAAGTAATTGAATGTTTGTGCTGTTATTTTTTTTGTTTTTGGAAAGTTTATAATTTTGCCAATAGCTTTTAAATTAATTTATTATCAAAATTGCTTTGTAAAGTGTGCCTAGCATCAGCGTCCCTCTAAAGTGCTCAGCAATCAGCCCAGGCGGGCTCAGCTGCCCACCGCTCACATTTGCCACATAAACCGCAATCGAATAAATCGCCATTAAAGACGTTCATATTTTGTTTGTAGCTGCGCTTGTCGCAAATTTAAATGCAGCCGCTGCTCGTTTCCTTCTTTTCTGCTATTTTCTGCTTCCTCCATTTGTGCGTTCGTGCGTTTCGGCAACGCGTACGAGTATTTCGCCGTTGGGTTTCAACTCTGATTGTGATGCGTGTACAGTGCTGTGCTTATACATAGTTATATTCAAATTGATTTTTTTATCTTACCGTGATTTACATTGCGCGATTTGTGTTAAATTTTTTTTGTAAATTTGTCATTTCACCAAATTTAGGCAATTTACTCACGCGTGGCGCGTGTCTGCAAATGGGACAAGGGTGGTCCGCATCGCTTCCGCAATCGATGGACGTCATTCCTCAAATCGCGCCTAAACTGCTCCATACCAGGCGAATATCCATTCTACTTCAATGAGATACGTAAGTGAAAAGTAATTTTTGTGGTTGTTAAAACTGTTGTCGTTGTTGTTTAATTCATATTATTTTATTTTATTTTTCATTCCGGCGTGAATTGCCAAATGTCGTCTATTGCAATCGCCGTGACACAAATATTTATGTTTAGATTTAAGGATTCTTATACGAAAATTTCCCTTTGCGCTTTTGTTGTTGCGGCGTGCCTCAATTCACGCGTTCATGCCTTCAAATTCATTTCAAATATTCCAATAAAAACTTTTTTAACATTCATGTAATTCATTTTATTTATTTCTCTTCTCCTCCATTTTCAACTACAACTCAAACTCCAACGTCATTTGCATTTGGCGGCCACCATCACTTGGACTGCCGCTCTTTGTTGACAACCAACATTGCCATTTGATGCTATACTCAGAATCGGCCAGCAATCTCGTCGAAGGACATTATGGCCCCACGAGCGCCAAATTGATTTATGGCGTTTTTAATACGCCAACAAATTCAATTCCCGGCTCAGCAGTTTGTGCATTTTCATTGCAGGTAAGTAAAAAGTAAAAAATCGCATTCGGCTCCTAGCCACTTGCCGCTCTTTACTCGATAGTGGCAAGTGGCAAGCAATTGTGGAGTGTTCGTCTTTCTTACACGCGCTCACCTTTTTATTTTTGGTGTTCTCTTTGATTGCCTTTGGCGATTTTATTGATTTTTCTCCTTATTGAAGTTGTGTTTAATTTCATTTTACATGCTACGTGCATATAAATACATACTTTTATTATTATTATTTTCATTACAGAAAATCGCCGATACATTCGAGAGCAACTTTAAGGAACAAAGCAGCAACAACGCAAATTGGTTGCCTGTCAATAATGCCAAGGTATTTTAAATATTCGCACACTTTGTCACATTTTTCATTATTTTCGCAATTAAAATGCCACACTTTACAATATTTTTGTTTACTCACTTGCATACTACAAAACATGTGTGCGTGTATGCGTGGAACTATGCCAACTTTTGCATCGTTTTATTCCTATAATATACACATATATGCATAAGGTATGTTGGCCGCTGTGGTCGAGTTGGTAGCGGTGCGTGCTATAACTCGATATGCCTGTGAGTTCGAGGTTCGAATCTCAGTCAGGGCAAGCAAAATCTTAATCATAGAAAAAGTTTTTTCTTATAGCGGTCACCCCTCAGCAGGCAATGGCAAACCTCTGAGGGTATTTCTGCCATGAAAAAGCTTCTCATAAAATACATCTGCCGTTCGGAGTCGGCACAAAACTGTAGGTCCCTCCATTTGTGGTATAAGGAAGGACGCACACCATAAATGGTAGGAGGAGCTAGGCCAAACACTGACCCTTATAGTGTGAGCGCCAAAATTATTATATTATGTACGAGTATATATGCGTGCATTCAATTAAATTGGCCTCATCCGCTGCAACTTAACCACTCATTTTTATTGATATGCCACAAGCCGCAGTTGATGTCATCTCGCACTTCTATCCAAAATCGGTATTGCCACCACACAGGCATACATACATATGTATTTATATTGCTGACAACACTCTGAATTCGTATATTTAACTGAAATGCGCTCAAATTAAAATTCATTTAATCGTGATTGACTTTTAATGCGACTACATAAACATGTGCTTAATCGCGTCTGCAGTATTTGTGTCGTAGTACTTTTGAGTTTTTTAAGTGGCCAATTAGTGAATATGCGCAAATGTATGTATATGTTAATGCATACATGCATACATACACACACAGACATTTTGAAATGTACTTAATAAGTTATTAAAAATGTATAAACTCGTGGCGGTTTTAACTCAAAGCAAGTCCCACCAATTGACAACGAGTTTTTTTTTTTTGGATATCTGAAAAAAGTCTTAAAGCTTTTTAGCAGCAAATAGTTTGAGAAAGAGAATGCAAAATTGGACTACTTTTCTAGTACAAAAATCGCAAACTTTTGAAAGGATGATTTCCATGAAAAGCACTGCTCATGAAAATTACGAGTAAATCCGAATGACATTAAAACGCCAAAATTATTGGATATAATTGAAAAATTTCAGAACTTACTATCAGTGCTATTAAATTTCTACTATTTATCAATTACAATACAGATAATTCATTCTCTTATAAGTGGCATGTAAACCGAAGTTCCGAACTCTGTACACACCTAAAAATTCAGAATTTTTTATAGTACGTAGTGTGCCCATTCCATTTTTTTTTTAACTAAATTCGGTAAGCAGTCACCTTTTTAGTTCTGTTGCATACGTTGGAAAAGCAACGTCCGTGAATGTGTCTCGACTTTTCCGTCGAGTTGTTAAGCATAATAAATCGTTCTTTGAACTAAAAAAAAAACAGAGTTCAGACTAACGCAAGGACTAGTGTGCAACGCATACAATGACTATATAATTTATATAAAGCATGACAGCTAAAAACTGTTTATCTAACCTATGAAAGCAACACAGCATACACTTTTTGGCAATATCAATTTTTGGATTACTTTTTCCCACCTTCAACATAATGAAAATTTAAAATGAAACAACAGGAACATATAAAAAAAAAACTGCAACGTTATCCTCAACCACATCACAAATAGCTATGCACCAACGTTTGACAAGCATCACTAACCACATTCTTATGCACATTCGTACGTACATATGTACAGTACTCACTAACTAACACGTATTCTTTGCTATTACAGGTACCCGAACCGCGTCCCGGTTCCTGCCACAATGATTCCCGAACGCTGCCGGAACCAACGCTGAATTTCATCAAAACACATTCGCTAATGGATGAGAACGTGCCGGCGTTTTTCGGTCAGCCAATTTTGGTCAGAACTAGCACTATGTAAGTACAACTACATACATTCAATGCCATTATACTACATAGATATACATAGATATGCAAACATATGTATGTAAAGTATACATACATATGTATACTAGGACTGTATTAAAGTTTTATAAGCGAAATGGTTACGGAGCAAAGGTTATTATATTTTATATATGGGTAAGTCCCAAATAAGGTCTACCGCGAACGGAAAATTCAAAGTGGTCAGAGTTTGTTTTTATTATATTTCAACATAAGTTAAATATGTATATGATATGGATATAAAATAGTTTATAGTTTTCTCAAATTATAGACCGATAAATAGGACTTCTAAAAAAAGGCTTTTTCGGCTTTTTCATTTGCCCCTTTTGCAAGCAAAATATAACTTATTTTATTTTTGTATTGAGCCTGTTTTAACTGGATCCATATAATTGCTGTAATTCCGATATTTGTAGCCTCTTATGTAACATTGAAAAAAACTCTAAGAAACTTTGGAAAATGAAGATTTTCTGATTCGATCTTACCCTTATCCTTGTGTCGCGTCCGTTACCAAAAAACTACACAAGTTGTTCCTATAAGCAAACATGTCCTCCAACCAAAAAAAATTTTTTTGCAGTTAAGTAGGCATATGTACATCTTTCAAAAAATAAAATAATTGTTTACCGAACTGTTGAATAAAATATTTTATTAGTGATTAAAATTTGTCGCGTCCGCGATCGTGAGTACAAAAATTCACTTAAACAATAATATGTGTATATTAAAATTTTTGTTTATGGATGGAAACAACCATAAAGAAAAAAAGTACAGAAAATATTAAGAAGTGGCGGGAAAAGATGAAGGAAAACGAAGATAAGTGGCAGCAATATAAGCGCAAAAAAGCAGAAAGGAAGCGGAAGTTTCGAGAAAAACAAAAGGAAAAACTACAAATCGATCGATAGTAGCTATGTATATTGAAGTTGGTCGAACTGCTTATTCTTTGAAAAAGAAAAAAGTTAAAGTGCAGTAAATCACATGCATGCAATCTAGTTGTACGTTACTTTTAAGTCTCTTTATTACTTTGTTGCACTTGAAATGTAATTTTTGTTTATTCTTATGGGAATTTCATTAAAAAACTAAAACAGACCTATGTATTTACTGTATATTACTCATTGAGCTAGTCCCCATGTGCTGGTTCAAGTCACGGGAGAAATAACATCAATATTACTAAGAAAACTTTTCTGTAGAGAATCGCTACTCGGCAGTTTTTTGCCAAACCCTTTTTAGTGCATTTTTGAAAGCTGGTAAACAAAAATTCATTTGGCTTATCGGATGCCGTTTGGAGTCGGCATGAAGCTTATATATGTATGTATACGTTCGCCATTTAAAAAAGTATCAGACTGCAAATTTGAGAAAACACTCGGCATAAATCTCCTCGGAAATGATATACTTTACACAATTTATTATGTATTATTATTATTATTATTCATTGGTAAAAATTTTTCGCGTCCGCAATGTCGCGTCCGTAACCATACTTTATCTCGTACCCAAATTTTTAGAAAGATATTTTATTTTTCGTAAATCTACAAACGGGGGGCCTTATTTGACCTTACATCACTCATTTAAAAAACATATATTATCCTCTAATTTTCGCTAAGTTTTACATACTTTCGCAAGCATTAAAAAAATTTCTCCGTTTCACGTCGCGTCCGAACCACATATATATGTATATAAGAAATTAAATCCTTAAAGTCCATAAAAAAATATATGGAGCGAAGCACCCCGGCAGTGCTTTGCAATTATTACAATATGCATTGAGTTCGCTTCTTTTTCCTGCCTTTTAACAAGAATTAAACACGTGCGAATGTCGCGTCCGTAACCCAGGACTTACCCATATGTACATAAATATTTTCGTTTTCAAATAATGAAAGAAAATATATATATTTAAATTATTAATTTGGTACTAACACTATTTAGCTCTATGTTTGGCCGAGCTTCTCCTACCATTTGTGGTGTGCGTCTCTTATGTTGTATTACAAATGGAGGGACCTTCAGTTTTATGCGGAGTTTGAAAGGCAGACGTATTTTATGAGATGCTTTTTCATAGCAGAAATACCCACGGAAGTTTGCCATAGCCTGCCGGGTGGTGACCGCGATTAGAAAATAACTGTTTTTATGATTAAGATTTTACTAAGCGGCATATCGAGTTACAGCACACACTGCTGTCCACTCGACCACAAGGGACACATAAATATATACTTGAGCTCAAAGCCTGTTAATTATATTTTGTTACAAATTCGTAAGACTCGTTGACGTTTGTCCAAAAGCATAAGTTCTAATTGCATGATTTTAGGGAATTTGCGTTCAAGCCCAGCCATTTCCTCTGCAATTTTTTCTAGCTGGTGAAAAATTTTGTGGTTAAGTATAGTTTCTGATGTTTGTGATTTTTTTATGTCTAAAAGGATCGACAGAAATAGATTTTTTCAAATTGATTTGATTAATTGCTATTGGCAAACTTACCGGTCCTTAGGCTACACTGATGGATATAAACAAAGGTTGATATTATTTCGTTCACATCAACAATAGTTCTGTTCGTAATCCTCATTACCTTATAATGCCAGTTATTGTAATTCAAATAATGTTTAGATAATGTGAACCAAAAAATAAGTTTGGAAGCGAAATACAAGCGGCAGCATTCTCTTCTGCTGAAATAAACTATTGGTATTTGGCGAATATTGTTTTTACTAATTTAACTTTTGTTTAGACTGTTTTGGAAATAGCGATAATTCGCTCGGATCGGTCTGAGACTTTCAATTTGTCGGTTTTAAAAAAAAAAAAAAATTTTTGTAAGCAATAAAATTTGTATAAAAATAATTTCATACGCATGTAAATTGATCCCTAATACATTCACATACTCGTACATATATACATATGTATATATATATATACATATATGTGTATACATATACTCATGCGGTGACTACTTTATACGACCAAACGAAGAAAACAACTAATCTTCTGCTCGCTATTATATAAGCGCTTACCGCATTGTATCTGTAATACACAACTGTGTCCGAAATAATAGAAACACGTCGTCATCACAATATATTTCAATTAATTAATTAATTTATATTCAATCCAATTTCAAACTTTTTAAAAACTTCAAACAGAACATCCATATTTTAAATTCTTCCATCGGAATTTAAAAATATTATTGGTTTTTAATTATGCTCTTTAAATGTAGGTATATTTTGAAGTGGCCAAAAATTATTACAAGTTTTAGTGATGTTTTTTGCAGACGATATTATTTTACCTTTTCTATATGGAATAAATGACAATGTCGTCTAGGAAAATAATATAGTGCAGTAAAAATTGTTTGATACTTTCAAAAGCAGCATAGTAGATATTGTAGGTATAGTCGATTACAACATCAGAACCCTTCTTTATTTACCCTTACATGTATTCATACATAATACATAATTATATTAATAAATCGACTACTTTCCTACCTGTTTTCAAAGCCCGAAACGGTTTTGAAAACGGGAATAAAATATGTATTTGTTTCCCGTTGTTTTAGAAATCAGTATTATAATTAAAGCATATATTAGGTTCCATTACATATCCAACTATCCAACTTTTTTATTGACGTTATAAACGTCATGTTAATTTTTTTTAATTAACCATCGCCGCTAAATATGTTTTACTTCAAGGGCAAAGAGTCACAGTGTTTCTATTTGTTGGCTGTTGTTGTGCATGTAAACTTCCAATTTGGCTATGCCTTTACATATAAACTTTCAAATATACTTTAGTTGGTATCTGAGTAGTTGTATGTAGCGGAACTTCTACGCCAATGCAATCGTATATCCTGCCTGACTTTATACCTTGCCCCAAGTAATTTTTGGGGAGTCCTTGCAAAATGTCGTCCGCTAACGCCCTTTACACACCATCCGGCGTTGAATTTTTAGCTGACATTCAGGAGGCGAAATTGACTTTTTGTTTTCTAAGTACTTGCGCGCGCGTGTGTGTGTGTGTACGTGTGTGGTCATGTATTCGTTATATGTTGTATGCGCTTTGCTTTTGTGTGTTTGCGAGTAAAGTCGTGTATGCGGTAGCCGGAAGTCGGTCACGTACCACCGGGTGAGTGGCTAACGCGCAAGTGGCTATGAAATTGTTTTCGTTGTCGTTGATTATTGTTGCTGTTCCCATTGACTGCCTAAGTGTTGCTGCTGCTTTTCTTGCTGCAACCTAAATGTTATTATACAAAAGCAGAGTGGACAGCAGGAAAGTCATCACATCTGTACATACACACACATGTACATACAACTACAATAACAACAGAAACAATAGTTAAAGCAAACAAAGAAATACTCAAATTGACTGCTGCCACTACAGAGATATGAAGCTCCAGCTGCAAGCATGTACGCCTCGATCCTTGCGTGTGTGTGTGTGTTTTTTTTGGGAACTGCACGTCCGACAATGATCATTATGCTTATGATTATAGTTTGTTGATGCAACACTGCCAACTAAGCGCACCACGAGCGTTGCTGCTAGCTAAACTATTTTAAATAAAATACACATCTAAAACGTTGATGGCTTGGAGACTAGCGTTGAGTAGCTACCGAATATGTACATATATACACTCATAAGTACACAAATGCCATTCCGAGAAGTCGCCCAATGTGTACTTTGTGTGTGTGTGTGTGTGTGTGTGTGTTGGTTTGGCCGCTGTGAGTGTGGTTGGTTGTTCGTTGTTGCACTAAATGCAGCATTCCGAGAAATGTGTTTTGATGCTGTCGCAATAACACAAACCGGAAACTCTGCCCGCAAGCCAACGCCAAATTAGATATTGTAATCTTGAAGCCGCCGATTTAAGTATCACATAACTAACCTATTTGTTTGCAATGATAGCTAAGGTGTGTTATCTTTTTTGTTAGGAAAATGTATGTTGAGCTGAGGTTAGGAAAAGTGGTGTATTTAATTTACAAAAGTTTTTATTATTAGTTTTTTCTTTATTCTATTTTGTTTTAGTTATGATTTAAATACAGATAATTCTTTAATAGTTATTTAATACTTTCTAACGTTTTAAACTTTGAACAGCTTTCTCAAAAACCCAATTACTCATTTTGGAATCAGTGCTTTTGAAAATTTGTTTAGCTATGAAGTTTGCTTACCAAAAAAAAACGAATAATTCGGTATATAGCTTCAATCAAATCTTTATCTTCTGCCCAGTTTTCGATTTTTTGCATTTTCCTGTTTAGGGCGTTTGCAAGGTCGTACTGTCGTAAATTCATAATATTTGAAAAATTTAAAGTTGGTTAGGACACAACTTTGAGCTACCGCTAGTTTTAATTACTTTTCAACGATTTACGACACCTTATAAATCCTAATCTAAGAAGCAGAGCTTTAAACACATTACATTTGAGTGGGATATTGCCACGCCAGTTTAACCTATGTATAAGTGCTTTTATTTATTAAATGTTTCTCTGAGTTTTTTTTAACCAGTTGGATATAAAATAATGAGGCAAATTTTCCAATCTCCTTTCTAAAATATGTTTACAGACAAAAAAGTTTTGGTTTTGTTTAATTTTATTATTCTTTTGCCTTAACTTATCATACGATTTTATTTGCTGCCTGCCTTTTGGATAATGAAAATTTCCGCTGCTCGAGTTTATTAGTTTTTGCGCAGACATAGCTCACATTTGATCTCTAAAAATATTTTTCATTTATTTAATTGTGGACAGGCTCCTACTGGATCCTTGAACTCTCCGGCGTTTAATTCTAAATGTCCATATGGTCAAATTCAATGCAAATTTTCCGTTGAAATTATACAACGAGAGAAGCTGATTAAGCGAAAGCGGCTTTCAAAATGAATCGAAAACTTAGCATTTAAGTTCCTCTAAGCTGTTCTTTTCAAATGTGAGCAGTTTTTAAGCCGGTCGTAGCACAATTGTTTTACTTTAATTTTTAACTTTTTCAATAATTATCAAAATTTGGAAGACGACACATTACATTCACTTCTTTTAAGTGTATTTTCCAGAAATGTGGAATAAACACTCCATTATTGTCAAAATCTCATCACGTTTTAACATGTTACTCATACGCCCAGCTAAACGACTGGGTTATGAATGTATAGATAGGACGGAGCGTATGAGTAATGTGTGGACTACTACAATGTGTTCACAAATTATTAGTCATTTGGGCAATTTACCATACAATTATTTGAAACTCTTTTTCAATTAAAACATCATTAATTCGCTAAAAATGCAGAAAACATTTTTTATTTAATATCATCAAAATTTCGAAGTTTTAAAAAAAAATTAGTTTTTACATTTTTGGAGTATGCAAACATGAAATGAAAAAAGTTTAAGAAATTTAACTTGGAAAATTTAAGTTATAATTAATTAGAAAAAAATAAATTGCCCAAATCTGTCAATATGTCGTTGTGCTATAATTTTCACTAAAATATTACTGAAATAGCTTTCATGTAAAAATGCTGGACTCAGAAACATTCTGGTCATGCATATTTTGACCTCTCTTTTATACACTAGAAAGCCTACTTCGTACTTTTTATTTTTCTTATTTATTTTATTTTATTTTTAATATTTATCAGGTTATAGTTAAGACTCTTTCTTGTAAAAACATTTATTATTTCTTTCTACGACCCTAACCTCTAATATATTATCTTCTGAAGAGACGATGAAGATCGACATATATTAAAGTTGCAAAAGTGAATAAATATTTACCAAAGGACTAAAAGATTCTTCTGATTTCGCTCAGTTTTTCGCATGGGATTAGCAAATGTAAAGAGGGAAATTTTATTTTGCTGAAAATTTCTCATACGTGTAAAGTATTTCAGCTGTTATATAGTGAGTTTCGCTGCTTATTTATTATTTTTCTCCACTTACATTTTTACAAATTTGCTTTCACCTGCATTCGCATTGCTCATTATTCTCATCGTCTACTTTGTTGCCATTTCGCGTTTGACACATACATATGTATCTTTAGACAATGGCGACCGACACTAAAGTGCAGCACTCTATGACGCCACATCAATATGTCACCTTCTGTAGCATGCATACATATAATTTTATATGTATATAGTAGTTTTTATTTACGTATGTATGTTTGTTTTTGTAAGCGTCTTTTCGTTGCGCAGAAAATTTTAAGTAGCTCATAATTTACTACTTTTATGTGAGCAACATACCACATGCTCAAAACATACTTGCAGAGTAGACATATAAATATGAATAAGTTTGTATGTGTGAAGTGTATATTCGCCGCAGTAAAAATGGTCTATAAACTGTTTTTAACGCAGGGTTAAGTTATGCTAGTTTTCGAAACAAACTAGTCTACCTCTAAATCTTGTTTAATAGCAATACAGGGCTGACTAGTTAAATAACTGGTATGATGCTGATAAAGAGCCTGACTAGCTAATTAACTGGAATGAGGGAAATGTGCTAACTCATATTATATTCAAGAAGGGACTAGATACTTTGTTAATTAGTAATACAGATGCTGACTAATTCGATAACTAAATGTATTGCTGTTGTCTGATTAGTGTGACACTGACAAAGGTAAAAACTAATTCATTAACTGATTAATAGTTGACTAGTTTAATGCTTACTATATTGTTAACTAGTATAATGGCTGATAATTTTATATAGTAATCTTCAGCTGATGTAGAGGCGGTGCAGTTTGTTTCTTGATATGAGGCTGATACATTGGCTGACTAGTTCGTTAATTGGTGAACTAGCTAACATTGGCACTAGATGTTAGCTAGTTCATTTAATGATCTAATTTTCAGTGAGATAATACAGGTGTAATTTGTTAAGTGTTTAAGATAAACATATTTAGAACTAGTCTATTTAACTGCAGGGTTATGAGGCGGTTAGTTTGCAAGCGATTGCCTGCATAACATGACAACATTTATATCGTGCAGGCAAGTATGCGTTGCACATAAATGTTTTTAATGTTGAATGCCACAAAGTGCAATAACACCGCAGTGGCACAGTTATGCATTCGCGCACGCGCACTCACACCAATACTACTCGCGAAGGCGTAAATGTGTGTTGATATATGTATATGTAAGTGTGTGTGTATCGTGGCAGTGTTTGTCCTTACTTATGTTGGTATTTTCGCACGCCAGAAAGTATGCTTGTATATTTGTGTCATACACATTCGTACTTGGGCAAGATTTATGGTTGTCAAAAGATTTTTTCATACGCAAGAAGCCGCAGTCAGCAGCCAGTCAAACAGCCCAGAGCCAGTCAAATGCTGCTAAAAACACTCTGAACTGCACATACAACTCGCGCTGCCCCCTCAACGTCTCATCCAAATCGTCAATTTGTCCTGCTCTCATGTTTTGTTCGCTTTGTTTTTTTTTCTCGTTATTTAGTTGCGTGTGCCTTCCATTTTTCATTTCTGGACGGGTCCCTCTCGCATCTTTCTCTGAAACGTTCTTTTGCTTGCTTGCTCAAGTGTGAACGTGCATACATACATGCGCGTGTGTATATGTGGATGCGCTTTGACTTTGCGCTTGCGTGTATTTGTGTACTTCTGGTTTAAATTGCTCTTTCATAATTTCAACTTTGTGAAAACGCTAGTCTTCATACCCACACTTGTGCTGATATGCGTCATTCACATACACACATAGAACTCATTCGTTTAGTTTTTTTTTTATTTATTATAAACTATGACACAGTGAACTGAAATGAAAGTTTGCGTACTGATGCACTTAAAATTCCACTAGACGTTGCACTTAAAAGTATGAAATTTGTAGACATGCAAAAAATGGAACATGGCAAGAATTTATGTGGATTTTCAGATTTCATTTCTAAATCCTACACATTCAGTCGTGTGCACAAACTTTTTCTCCTGAATAGTTAATTGACCTTCATGAATGTAACTTAAAGCCTTTTACTTGTATGACTATGAAGGTATGTATGTGTTTGGAGTCTTTTGTGTGTCAGTGTTTGAGCAACTTAAATATTTATCTCTATGCACGTGTAGGCTTGATATCAATCAATAACACCGGTCAACAAAATTTTTTTTTTTTGCGAATGGGTTTTACCTTATATATGTTATTTTTGTTATATATGCAAATATATATGGGAAAGGACGATTACAAATCGAAAATATTTGCTTTTTAAGCAATTACTCGTATAGCGATTTGACCTTTTTTAATTTTCGCGTCCATATAATGTCGGTCTTTTTGTGCGCTGTTGCCGTCGTCATACAACTGAATGGCGTCTTTTTATTGATAGCTCAACAAAAAGTCTAAAAGCTGTTTTACTACACAATGGGGACGAATTTCCATCTATTCCGTTGGCACATTCCGTATATCTATATGGAATACAACTGGGAAGTTATTGGATACTTCAAGATGGTGTGTTTTTTGACTGGAATGCAAGGTGTGTATACTAAATACTCCTGTTATCTTTGCCTTTGGGATAGTAGGAATGATGCTGCTCGCTACAGCTAAAAACTTTGGCCGGTACGTACCGATTACGAAGTGGGAAAATTTAATATAAAATTGGAAGCAATTGTCGATCCTAAAACTATAAACTTGTAAAGGCTCTTAATCATGAGTCCGAAGCTTTCAAATATTTGAAGAATTTTTTGTCCAAAGCTTTAAGAGGCAAAATTAACAGCTGGAATCTTTGTAGGACATCAACAAAAAAATTATGGATTGTGATATTTTCCCGATGTTACTTAGCAACAGAGTTTGAAAATAACCCACTCCACTTAGAAAATGTGTAACGCACAAAACAGAAAAAGTGTTCTATTTTTTATAGGTGAGTGGTTTTACTCAGTGAGAAACATTATTTTTTACATAATTTCTGTTACTGTTGGTTTGGGCCACTTATCTCAGTGAGAAAAAAAATAAGTGTTATTTGGTAACAAAAAAAAATTGACATATGCTATTATGTTACTGGTATAATATTTTTGCTTTAGTGCTTGTTATTATTGTTAGCTATTAGAGGAGACGATATCCAAAAAACTTGAAAAAATATACACAGATATTGAAAATTTCAATGTGGTCGTTTGCCTGTAAATATCAACACATTCGATTTTTTTTGAAAATTTGAAATATGAAACTTCACATTTAATTAAAATAGAGCTAGTTGTATTTGCCGTACCAGCAACTCAGGCGTCGGTAGAAAGAACCTTTTCAGCACTTACCTTTATTTTAAGTACAAATTAAATACGGAAACAATAATTCATTATTGGTGGTTAATTTAAATTCTTAAAATTATAATAATTTAATTAAATCCGCAGTCGCGTGATTTTTATATTTGCAAAAATGCGAATATTTGTAATTTTCACACAATTTACGTTCAATTTCTATTAAGAAATATTTAGTGTGTTTCTTAAGTCATTACACATAATCGTTACATTTGTTTGTACATATGTACTTATGTATATTTAATCATGAAGATAATTATTTTTTTTTTTTTGTTCAAACTAACTCGAAAATGTAGTTAAATATACATAATAACACCCATTTAAAAATTCAAATTTCTTATACTAATTTATACATAGAAATGCTAAATATAGGAAAAAATTACTTATTTTCAGGGTAAAATATCATAAATATACACGCTATATACTGCAAATCAAAAACGAAGACCCTTAAAATAACAGTTTATGCGAAAGTGTATTTTCCTAATAGAAATTTCAGTAGTTGGAAAATAACTCACAGTCACAACACAAAATGATCCTACAGAAAGATTTTGTACAGTGAGAAATTCCTTTTGCTTGATACTTTTGTGTTTGTGTCAGTGAAAAATACTTTGCAAATAAGTGGAGAGGGTTATTTTCGATGAAGAGAAAAAAGCCTGGAACAGTTTTAAGGCAGTAATGCATGGTTTCCTTGGAAATCATAAGGCTGACTATTATTACGAGCTAATCACTGTCATAATTATGAATTTCTTCATCATCGGATGTAGAATATCTCTAAAGATGCAGATGTTCCATTCTCATTTATTTAAATTAAAAGCTAATATGGGAGATTATTCGTAAGAACAAGGAGAACACTTCCATCAAGATATAATGGAATGTAAGAGACGTTACCAAGGCCAGTATACTGAAAGCACGATGGGGGCCTATATTTGGGAGTTAATAAGAGAAACTTCTACGGAACATTAATAAATTATTTATATGTTAAACTTTTCGGTATTTTTTTTAGTTGAATTTTTCCATTTTTTGTACATAAAAGCAAATTCAGAACTATTTTTGATTCTTATTCTTATTTTGACGTATAAAAGCAACAAAAGTAAGGTAAAAAAAAAGAATAGCTGTAGATCGGTGTAATTTATGAAATGGCAATTCAATTAAGTTCTGTTTGTGTTTTCTTCTTGATAAATACATTCTGTGCTATTTGGTGGCACATGCCGTTTTAACTAAAAGTTTTGACGTGCAAACACGAGAAATAAGAAAATTTTATATTTTTCATGATGTATTTGATTAAAATTTAATAGCTCAACTATGGATTAAATACCTTAACTTTTGTTCTTTGTGGGTTTACTTAGATATATGTATATAAATGAAAACATTACTATGTAAAAAATCTTAATCTCATTTAAAAGTAAGGTATACATATATTACAACAGCAACACAACCACACACCTAGAAATTATTATAAATTTATTTTTCTTTTAAATCACTTATATTATTCTTCAATTAAAATAAAGCTAGTGTTCTTAGAAAAACTAGATACACCTGTGCCTCAAACTTTTTAAAAACATAAAATATTCAATAAATACCACTCAAAATTTTAAACTTTCTGAACAGAGTTTGAGTGTAACAAAGCCGCTCGAATTTTTGGAATTTTTTTGCAGACGATATTGCTAGGAGACACAAAGTGAAAAAGCGTTAATCATTGGTTGTATAACATTGTTCCCAATACTTAATAGAAATATATACGGTGTATTGAAGTCATGTGAGGTAAGGTGTGTTGAGTTCGTGTGGTGAGTTGAAGTGTGGTAAGTAAAGAAGTAGCTAATTATGATTAGGTTAGCTTAGGTGTGTTCATTAAAGGAGTACTTAGTTATGATTAGATTAGTTAAGGTGAGTTAAGTAAAGGTTTGCGAGAAATAACGGTATGTTGAGTTCAGTTTACGGTGAGTTAAGGTGTGGTTAGTGTAATTACGTGTTTACTTTTGGTGAGTTTAGATGTTGAAAATTCAGTTGTTGAGCGCTATGATGTGGTGAGTTAAGGCACGAGTAGTTTAGGTGTTGTGAGTGTAGGTATCGGGTGTTAAGGTATGTGAGTGCTTGAAACGCAAGTTTAGGGTTGTTAAGTTAAGATATGGTTGGTTAATGTGTAGTGAGTTTGGGAATAGTGGACTTAAATGTTTAGAGATCCGCTGTGATCAATTCAGGGGTGGTAATCTTAAGTGTGGTGAATTGAGGCGTGATTACTTTAGTTAGGGGGTATTGACATACACTTACATCATCCGCATGCATCATTCCTTTCGACACCAAATATGTCCCTGCCATTTCCGTCATCGCTTTTTCTGTTGCATTTGCTATGTTGATGTATTTATTTATTATAGTTGTTTTTATTGGAATGTAAAAAAAAGAATACTAAAAGTCCGCTGTTCTGGGTCTTTAAATGAGAAGACCACGTTCATTGTGATGCTTTGTTTATTTGTTTGCAAATATAATTAGTGTGCACATTTCCTACTCCTGCATACACCGGAGATGAGGCCCTTCGCTCTATCCCTAAATATCGTTCCCTCTTCTACTCGTATTTTTTTAATTCAGTGGCATATATGCTAGTTTCTACTTTTGCAATGTGACTTTCATATTGGCTTCTTTCTATTTAAACTTTTCTCAGAAAAGTTAAATGAAAACTAGAATCAAAGTAACTTCTCTTCGTAGTAGGGTGTTCGATTATTCGACTTTTTTGAAAACCCGAATTATTCGAAAAATGGCAATTTAAAAAAAAACCTGTTCCTAAGTTTTAAATTATGAAAAAACAGGGTAAACCGGTTCAATAATAATAATCTTCAAATCATACATAGTCTCCAAATTTAAAACTTAAGATTATACCAAAATACTGAATTCCACATTGGGCACATTGAACGGGGGAGAAAGACTTACCATTTTTCTAGTTTTTCCCGTCTTATGACATTTGTCTAAATATATAAAATCTTCTAAAAAACATTTGCGGGATTTCTTCTGCAAATTATTTGGATTTCGAATATACATCTTCTCGTAATTGATAAGCACTTTGTGCTTTCCATTTCATTAAAAATATAATGGATGTAATATTAGTCACTGTGCTGCCGTTTTCTATTATTTATTAAAGGAAATTTACAACTGATAAAAAACGGTTTTGGAGATTAAAAAACCGATTTATTCGATATTCGAAAAATCAAAATTAAAAAAAAAAACCATACAATAATTTATGGAAAAACCGAAGAAACCCGGTTTGAAAAAGCCGATTCAATCACCCTACTTCGTAGCCATGCAACCAGCCAAGCAACCAACCTTTCCAACAGTTGAGTCGGTCCAATAAACTGACATCTTCTCGGTCACTAAGTCTGCCAACGATTATTTGTTATTTTTGTTGCATTTTATGTTGTTACCACGACTGCCAATTGCCTTTTCTTTTTGCCAACCATTTTACTAGTTATTCCAACAACTCGCTTCGCAAACGCATTGTTTAGTGTTAGTTAGCTTTCTGATGTATTTAGGAGCTTCACTGTGTCACTTAGTTGCACATCGAAGTCAAGACGCGAAGTTGCTGTCAAAATTTTCAGGTTGTATAAGAAAAAGTTTTATAGATTTTCGGCAATGCTAGAACTAGAATTTAACTTAAAGTTTTATACGCAACAAATAATATTGCATGATGACTGTTCTTTCTGACTGCAGTTTGTAAGAGATCGGCAATGCAGCTTCATAGTTTATTGTAAAAAAATCAGCAAATAATACTCACGAAATAAATTTGGCAACTAAGAAGTAGAAAAATTACAAAACTTCTACTTCAATGTGTGCATTGCCTTAAATAAATGCATTTATTTTGCCTAAGAGAGCATGATTTCATGCGAAATGCAAATGCATGCATACATACGTACATAAATGTACGTAAAGTATTTGGCTCGAATTTTGGAAAATGCAAATGCCAAAAGAAAGAAACTGTTGTGTTTCTTCATAGAGATTTTAATTTCATATTTGTGTGTTAGTATGCAATTTTAAGTTAGAAATTGAAACTTTAAGGATTATATAGTCGTAAATTATTTTCTGAAAACGCATTGTGTACTTCAGAGTTCATTTATGACTACATAACATACATATGTACATATATGTGTATGTATGTACATCACTTCGAATTGAGATGTAGGAGTATGTCTTCTGCATAATATTTTTATTTTAAAGCATCGTCTGCATGCATTATGTTCTTCACAAACATGAATTGAAAATGACTAATTCTTAACTTATAAGCTTTAAACCAGAGTCACAGCCTAACTTCTGTGCCTACGGAATATCAACTATGCATCAGCACCGACGCAAAAGTCTGCTTGCTTAACAGTTGAAAAACTAGTAAATCTCTGGTTTGAATACTGAAGTTACATACACACTATATTGAAGCGAAATTTTGTCTTCGTTTCGCCGGTGAGGAGGCCTTAGATCGTATATTATTTTTCGGTTTTGTTTTCTATTTATTCTGTGATGACTTTTTAATGTCTTATACATATATATTGGTGCATTAAAAATACACGTACGGAGCCCTCCAGCTGTGACTCGAACCAGAATCTTGTCATAAGAGATTTTGCTTTTAGATCGATTTAGTCAATTTACCGGCCATCAATTTTATGATTTTTCATTAGCGACTTAATTAATTATTCAAATAAAAGGCAGATCGATAGTTTTTTTTTTATATTTTTTATAAAGTATATCAAGTTGCGGAATTTTTACTTGAAATTTTATCATACTAAAGTTTTCATTCTCTTATATTTATCTTCAAACTGATGTACAATTTTTTGTAAGGTTGTATATGTAATTGCTATCTATATATTCCTGGCCTATAAAGTAACTAACTATCATAAAGTTCATAATGAGCCTCAAAAACTTAATACTTTAAATAGTTATGTTGAATTTATTCAATTGCCTTAATAAAAAAAATTATAAAAATAATAAGCTTAATGTTTTTGACTCTCCATTCCCGCCCAACCGACGCTAGAGCCGCATCCGCATGACGCATGGATTAAATTTTTTTTTTTACATATGCAGTGTCGAGACTTTAAAACTGTTCAGCTACAAAATCAAAGTTCATCAGCTGATTTGAAATTTAAATAATTTTGGATAGTAAAAATTGTTTTAAAGGGAACGTTCCACTTAACTTCGGCTAGAAGAGATGGGATAGAGATCAAGCCTGTCAGTAACTTGACCAAAAATATAATGCCTAGCATTTCTCTGCGACTAGCAAGTGTAGGAAGATTAATAAGTTTTAAACGATTTATATAGGGTGGCGTGTTATACTGGGCATCCCAGCGAAAATTTCTTAAAGCTAAAAGCAGAAATTGTTTTTGAATTGACTCTATTCGGTCATAATAAACTTGATAGTGCAGGTTCCAAACGATGGGACCATATTCTAGTATTGGTCTCACTAACGTTGTGAAAAGAGCTTTCGTAATGTAGGGGTCACTTAATTCTTTTGACCATCGTTTTACAAACGAAAAAAAATACCCTTAGGTTAAGTTTTTGGTTCATTGTAAGACCTAGGTCCACAAAGTTAAATACTTGTTCAAGGTTATAGTTGCTTATGTCATAAGATGCTGGTTGAACCGCCCTGCGAGAAAAGCAAATTACTTTAAATTTTTTAAGGTTTAGTGGCATATCATTTACTTCACACCAATTAAACCTGCTATTTAAGTCCACTTGTAGTAAATAGCTTTCATCGACGGTCTTAAATGATATAAAAAGCCTTACATCGTCCGCATACAACACAATTTTTGAATATTTCACAACAGACGAAATATCGTTTATAAAAAGTAAGAACAGAATCGGACCAAGGAGACTTCCTTGTGGAACCCCTGATGACACATACATAAATAACGCTCGAAAAAGTATTTTCAAGAATGACTCGTTGTGTTCGTCGTGAGGAGATCGAGGTTATGGATAAATAAGTAGTGATTAACCCTATCAAATGCTTTACTAAAATCGGTGTATATAACATCGGTGTGCAAAATTTCTCTAAATCCGTTTGATACATGTGTTGTAAAGTCAAGTAAGTTTGTAATAGTTGATTTTCCTTTAGAGAACCCATGTTGCGTGCTAGAAATAGCAGAAGATATGGAAATTTGTTACGCGATCAACTTCTTTGTTAACATTTTCATTATCGTTCTCGATATTTTTATCGGATTGGTTACTCGTATTAATACTCTTATCACTATGCTACAAATAATGCCTAATAATTTGATAACATCACATGAAATTATTGACTTAAGTTCGTGATAAATATTTCGCATCGACATATTTTTGAGTGTACATATTTAATATGCACATACACGAATATAATTAAATAATTAATGCCATGCCTTAATTCTGCTTACATACTTTCTGCTCGTTCGCTATGGACACGCTCATTCCACTGTGCAGCATCGCTCATGAAGAGAATAAAATAATTTTTTACATTATCACATTCCTAATTACAAGTTCTACTACTACTTTCTAGAATACCTTTTTTTTTTCTTTTTTTTTTGTGCTGTTCTAGCTATTGCTGACATGCTTTTACAAGCGGCCATTATTTTTGGTCGCAACGTTATCGTCATCGCGCCAGTGATGTAGGGATCAGTCATTGTTATCCATTGTCTCTTTGGGTGAAAGTCATTGTTATTGGAATTTTTACTGGCATCCTTGTCATGCACACTACTACAACAAGCATGAATACATACTTGCCACACTTTGTATGGAATAACTAAGCTGGCTTTTCATAGTCAGTCGCCCACTTCGTCGCTGCGCTACGCTCGTAAAAATGACGAGAATGCCCGTCGCGCGTTGTGTGAATTTTAATTATACCACTGAGATTGAGACTGAGACTGAGGCTGAGGCTGAGGCTGATATGCTCATCCTTGCTAGCTGAGTTTCAGCGAATCCCTTCTTTTTTTATTATATCTTGACTTTTACGCTTTATTTTGTTTGTTGTCCGATACTTAGTATTTTTTCTTTACATTTAATCGCTTACATAACAATTCATTTGCTTCTTGCAGTTATCGCTTTACACAAATCGCTGTGGATGCACAGATAAAGACGCCTGGTGGGAAGAACTACGATGTGATATTCATTGGCACAGGTGAGTGGGGTGCCAAGGAATGTGTGTTTATCACATGAAAAAAGTTATATTTAGTGAACATTTTTGTTTTCTTTTCGTATACTTTTTTCAAGATCATGGCAAAATTATAAAATCCGTAAATGCCGAGTCCGCGGATTCCGATACGAACGTGTCATCGGTAGTGATTGAGGAAATCGATGTCCTGCCCAAGAGTGAACCAATCAGAAATCTGGAGATTGTGCGCACAATGCAGTATGGTAAGTTCTAATTAAAGTAAGAAAGCAAGAAAATGATTGCACTCGCCTTCTTGGTATAAAATGTGTAAATACACGAAAAAGAGTTGTATACTAACTTTACTTGAAATACTTAAAATTTCCTTTAAATTTAAAATTAAATTTTTCATCAAATAAATTCAAACTTTATAGAAAATAACAATTTAAACTTAATTTTAAATTTATATTTTTTAACATATGTACATTTTTTAATTACATATATGATAAACTAGTAAATTATAAAATAAAATTGTTTATCAAAGAAATAATATTCACATTAATATATGAAAAAATATCGATTATTTATTCATTATTTCAAAAAAGTCGTAAACTTTACGATGCTTGATCATTGCTTATATCCGCGTTATCAACATTGTTGTCGTTGTCGGTAGATATCGTTTCTCTTTTCTACATCATCATCGATTATTTTGCAAATGAGCGCTCGTAACAATTAAAATTATATCGTTTCTTCTACGTTAAGTTGAATTTGTACGAGTAAAGTTACAGCATCTTTTGAGCCAATTTTTCACTAACAAGAAACATTAATGCTTCACAAACGATATTAAGTTCACATCTCTATTTTGAAGAAAAGCGTTTAGGAACATACAACGAGGCATACCCAACTGTACGTTGATGATTGCTATAAAGACTCATTAAAATGTGTCCCCATTTTTTTTCTTTTTTTTTTTCTCTCTCTCACCGCCTCATTCTATTTTGCAGATCAACCGAAGGATGGTAGCTACGACGATGGAAAATTAATCATTGTCACCGATAGCCAAGTGATTGCAATACAATTGCATCGCTGTCACGATGACAAAATCACCAGCTGTAGGTAAGTGTGACATGGCGTTTTGGCATAGCGTTGATTTGATGCGACGACGACGACGCTACGGCACAATTTGTGCATCATTTGCGCACTTCACTCTGCTAATGCAGCTGCTGTCGCTGCCGTGGTATATTCTCGAGAAGCAGTGTTGTGCCCGTCAGCGGTTAGTCGTTGCATACATTTTGGCGTTGCGACAGTTAATACGCGCAACGCGAATACATACCTATGTATATGCATGCATACATTTTTTATGCCTTGTATTGTAAAATTTTATGGTTTTTCTCACCATTATCCTTTCCCTACCTAACAGCGAGTGCGTAGCGCTGCAGGATCCGTACTGTGCTTGGGACAAAATTGCTGGCAAATGTCGCTCGCATGGTGCGCCACGTTGGCTAGAAGAGAATTATTTCTATCAAAATGTTGCAACTGGGCAACATGCGGCGTGCCCATCAGGTAAGTTACATGCATAAAATATATGATAAATTAAAATATGCGTTATATAGTTACATGAACATATGCATATGTAGCGCAGCCCACAGACTCCAATTTGTGTGCATGAGTTTGCAGTTTCCACAAATGTGTCTCGGAATGGCAGATTTTTATTGCCTACGGTACTAGAGTAAAACAAAACAATAACTTCAAGTAAAAATCGCAATACACAACAATATTAATTTTTGTTATTCTGTCATTATAATAACGAAAATTTCATGAGCGGCATTTGTAAGTCTTTGCAGAGATTTGGCCAACTGCCATATATTGGCGGATTGCCAAGTTTTGTCGAAATTAAATTCCGCAGTTGGCGCAGTAAAAGTAGGCATGTTAAAACTTTATGAATTTTTGTTAAAATCACTAAAGATATCTGCAGTAGCAAAGGCAGCCTGTTAGTACAATCCTCAGTTGGTTTAATAATTCAAAAGCTTTGTACGAACATTTCAGCATAAAGAAAATAGTATGTATATTTTTTATTTTATTTAATTACAAGTAGACAGATACATCTGTACATTCATATGTATGTGATGTATGTATGAATGATGACATCAATTTAGCAAGGTTACCCACGGAGACCTGGTGAAATGAAAATATGTATTTTTTTATGCTTAACACTTGAAGGGGCAGCCTGAGCTATATTGAGGACGTTTGAGAAAATGTAGCCGGAAGCTTTGAGCTACTTGAATCGTATGCAAAATAGTCGTGAGCGGCCATTTTCAGTTAAGAAAAGTTATCGTAAAATATTCCCACTCTCAGAGAGTTCGGGTCCCTTCTTAATCCTTCTAGCAGTTTTTGGTGATAAATATTTAATCAAGCGAATTACAGCATACTACTGCACTAGCCTATAAGCATCCTTAAATTTTTCTTAATGAGTTAAATTTTGTGATTTGTGTATTTTTAATTAAAAAAGCGTTGTACAGATTTTAGAAATGATTTCCTATAATAAAAAATTAATTAAAAGCCTCAGTGTGTAGTAAATAAGAATAACATGGATGAACCTTACGTGAACATCAAGCCACTGCTTATACGTTTTTTCATCGATAATTTTGTATGTAATCACGAAAGGCGGCATTTAATATACAACAAATTTTTTAACGATGTAGAGTTGCCAAAATTTTTTGGTTTATCAATTAAGGCCAACTTTGAAATAATTTGATTTTTATAAATACGCTGGAGTTACCTTATATTTTTTAACATTTTTCTTCCTAAATATAATTATTTAATGCGTTTGTTTGTATTAACCCTTCGACTTGCAGCGGCTATTCAAATATGTCATTAAACGGGGTTTTATATAAAAAAAACTTTTTATTTAAATATTTATGTTTTCGTAACCCTTAAAATCATTTAAAAAATAAATAAATCTTCCAAACAATAATGTTTTATTTTTCTTTATTTTCGTATCTATCATTTACCATGTACAATCGCCTCATTCGCGCATTTTCGTTTTCATTTTCAACATTAACTCGCATTGGTTTTGTATTCTAACTCCCTCTCTTCCGCTCGCTCACAATCTTTAACCGTTGCACTCTATCATTGCACCGCCTCTATTCTCAGCATACCCTCCATTCACATTTACAGGTAAAATCAATTCCAAAGATGCGAATGTTGGCGAACAAAAAGGCTATCGCGACGATATGGATTTGTTGGATTCGAGACGACAAGACAAGGATCAAGAAATCATCAATATTATGGGTGATAAGAACTTTGAAGGTAAGGCATTAGACAAAACAAAAAAACGCAAAACTCAAAAATATTATTTCAAATACGAAAGTACTTAGAATAAAATGTCCCATTAAAATCTTTTCCCGTATTAAAGTTTTGTGAAAATGTTGTATTTGTATGTGTTTGTTAAGCCCAAATTCCCGTAAATGCACCACTGACTTGCATGAATTTATGTTAATACATACACAAATTTCTAAATACATACATAATAACATACTATGGATTATCTAACAAGAGCTACGAATATAAAAATAGCAGCACGATGTATGGAAAATTTTCTACATACTACTTATTCTTATTTATTTCAAACTGAATTTTAGTATTACAGCATAGTTCATTCTACAAAAAAACTATAAAAGTCAAAGTATTAAAGTTAAGAAAAAAAATTATGTAAATTAAACAATTTTGAATTACAATTTTAAACCTTACATAAAACATGTTATCTGCATAAACTTTAGAAAGAAGAAATAAAAATAAAAATCTCGCCCATATCTCAAGCATTCTGTAAAAAAAACCTTTTAAATCCCTATTTTTTTAAATTTATACAAAATTCGTAATAACTGACGCTCTTCCACAGTTTTTTCCGCATAACTTTTTAAATGGAAGATTTTGTAAAAGAGTGTTCTCTTCTTAAAATTTAAGTCATTAGAGGTTTAAATTTTTATTACCCATATTTCGCTTTAACGTTTTTCTTTTTTAGTTATATTTTTATTATTATTTTTTATGACCTGCCATTCACCTGTTTACAATTCGTGTCAATATTCTTTAATGTGATATAATTGCTAGTCTTAAAATTTTAAACTGTAAATTAAATAAATAAATAAATAAATTAGAGATTATTTTCTTCCTGAAAAAAACAGAGGTTAAATAAAAATTTGTTTAACTCTATCAAATTTTTTAAACATTGGCCCTACACGGGTTTTATTATAGAATGAACTATATTTGTATCAGTACAGTATAATCAAATTATTAAAAAGAAAATGCTATTTTATAGAGAAAATTTCATTATTTTTATTAATAAACAATTTATTTTTTTCGAAGCCATATGTTGTGTTGCTTTTTTTGCGCCCTCAACTGTACATTAGTAAACGTGAATGCAACGATACATTCCGTTTATCCGTGCAGATTCTTGCCATATGCACAACCTTAGTTTTCGAAATATTGATTTACTACCTGTTAGCTGGTATTGTATTTTTTTTAACGCTTGAGGTTCTCCAACAACATTCTCAGACCTCCATCTCTCCATAAGCCAAACACTCATTGTTTCTTGGCGTTTATTGAAAAGGTATTTTTATATAAGTATTTGTGTGTGTGTTTGAGCATACATATGTACATATATGTATGTGTACTGCATAAAGTGCTTGACAGCTTGTCTACTTCCAGTAACTTAAACGTATTCATACTCGTACTTTTCCTATAAGCACATAAGATGTAGCAATTCAATGTATATGTATGTATGTATGTGTGTGTGTATGTTTGCATGTATGCGCTTATGGTTGATCTGCACTTTGTTGTCTTAGTTTGTCATATTATTTATTGTTGATATATTTGCCATTTCATGAGTTTGCAGCTGCGTTGATTGGATCAGGTTATGTTTTCAATCAAAATATTTTATTTTTATTTCATATTTTTCCAACATACACAAAGTTATATGAACAAACTTACAAACATATATACATATGTGCATACCTCCATGGTGGTCTGTATTTACTTTATTTGTAGTATAACTTAATACATTGTTGCTTTTATTATTGCTTTTGTGGTGTCTTTTTTTATTTGTTCTATTTATTTTCTATGTAAATTTATGTGATTAATTTTGCATCCTTAATCTCAGTTTCATATTTGGATGCTCAATTCCAAAAGATAAATATGTAAATAAGCAGGCTGTCATATCTTCAAATATCTTGCGCCGGAGAATGTGAACGGAGCAGCCAAGGCAACATTGAGTTCGAAATAATATCTGCCTTTTATTCGATGAATTAAGCAGCTGAGAAATTAATCACGGCAATTGCGATGAATTACTATTATATTGTGATTTTCCAATGATCGATCTTAAACTTTTTCGAAAATGTAAAGCTTAGAAGAGAATTCGTAAAAATTAAAAGAAAAAACAACAAATACGACATAGTCCAAAATGAGGAAAAAGAAAGTAACACTTTGAAAGTAGCGGAGAACAGCGATATATACATAATTTATTTCATTTCAGCTACTCCCAATGTATTAAATTTGGAAGCGTTTTTGAAAATCTAACTATCAACCACTAATTTTAAGCTCCTCTCATCCTTCCAAGTAAACTGAACAGTACTGGGGCACACTGTCGATATTCATCGTCACATTTGTCCGTATTGCTATTTCTAAAAGATACCGATAGTTATATCCGTTTACGCCCCATTTGTATTCATATTCGTATACTTAATCGGAATTTGTATCGATATTTCTTCTTACAGTTTCCGATAATTTATATATATTGTTAAGATTATTGCATTTGTTTTTTACTTACACAATTGCTTTAGTTACTGCGGTCGCATTCGCATTTCTGATCGATAGTTTAATCGTTGTCGCTATCGATCATTTTGGGCATACAGGTATTCATATGCGTTTGTCGCCTTTGAAGTTTCTTCTGTGACCAATATCTTGTCGTTATTTATTTGCTATTTGTTATCATATAACGCACAATGATCGCATCAACAATCACCAGGCTTGTCTCAAGAGCTCGGGCCGAATACCGGCATGGGGTTGATCAGAAAATTGTCCATTTAATTAAAATAGATCTTTTGGATAATAAACTGCTCACTTTAGCCAAAAATTTACATTACTTCCTTGGGCGTCCGAGCATAAAGGTGAAGGGCACAAAAAAATGGTGTATGTCGAAACAGTAAATTTTGAATTATATAAAAGAAGTTAAAATTGTAAAATTTTGGGTAGTAAGCACACATGTAGACTGACTTTTTACCGTAAAGGCAGTAATAAGAATCCAATAATCGAATTTTTGTTGTTTTCGGCCTTATAAATTTAAATAATTGACAATTTTATTGAGCTTGAGGCAAGTTTGCAGAAGATTTTTTTTTGTTGTTAATTATTAAAAAGAATCCAATAATCTTGAAATCAACTTGCATTTGCACATGAACTATAATAATATAAGAAGACACAAAATCGCATGGTAACGCCAAGCGATAGATTCCCTTACCACTGATACCCATATGTTACAAATCGGTGAAGAAATAAGAAGTTATAGCGGCTTGAATACTGCACAAAATCCAATCATAAAGACAGTTTTTAAATTACTGTTCTACAAATATATACCGATTTTGAAAAAGTTAGTATCTGATAAAAGAAAATCGCATAGTTATTGCACTATTGGTACCAGCAGTACGGAATATTTCAATCAGCGACGTCAATTAGCGATATTACCAGCAAAAAAAGGTTTTCGTCAATAAAACGAGATCTTCTTTTGGGCATACAGGGGTTCATAGAAAGCTCCCCTTTCATTTATAACCATAACCGGTGAAGCAATAACAGAGTTATAAAATTTTTTATGTTGGACGACAACCCTGCTGCTAGAACCCAGCTATAACTTTTGAAATTCTGAATCGATTTCGACAGTGGATCAAATAAAAGAGGAATATCGAACGGAGCCACCACTGGGGTCAACAAAGCGCCTATAAGTAGACATCGTTTTTAGAAAAAAAACATTTGATTGTGAAATAATGAAACGATGCTCAGCTTTTTTATAATTAGTTATATCCTTAGCAACACAATCGAGTGATTCCCTTTCACTTGATATCAGCTTTATCAAAATCGGTTAAAATTTGGAGAAGTTATAGACAATTTTTAATGGCGCTCAAACCTATTTTTTTAATTTGCTATAACTTTCACAAATCTTAACTGACTTCGACCATGTTGGCATCAATTAAAGGATAATTAGAAGTGAAATTTAAAAACATAAGAAGCACATACTACTTCTCAAAGCGTTGTGGTTTTGTGACATGAACTGGGTAAACGTTGTATTATTCAGTGATGTCGATTTATTTGAACTTGGTTGAGTGCTAACGAATATTTTATTTATTTGTATTTGCGCCTATTTACTATTTAGTTTTAGAATTTCCTTATTTAGGTTCACTTATGCTTAAAATTAAACATAGGAAATCAACATTTTATTATTTTTGAATATTTATAAAAAATTATAAACATATGTAATTGCACATGCATGCTTTTTAAAATGATATGCACTATAAAACGAATTTATTTTCAACCTTAGTCTATTTTAATTTTGATTTTATTTACAAAAAGTAGTTTAGCATTAGATTTGTCATTCGTCAACACTTTTCCTTGACATTGTCGTAAAGCCGAATTCACTTTGCAATTCAATTATTAAAATTTAACTTAATTCTCTTCCTTTTTTTCTTTTCTTTTTATCTTTGATTATGAACAACAAAACAAAACAAACAATTTTATCTTGGCGTTTAACATAATCTACTTCAATGTTAAATATTTATGATGTCGTGCGTAACCTAATCGTTGCTGTTGATGTTGCTGTTGCTGTTTACATGCACACTGTTACTCGTGTTGATGTTGGTGTTGGTATTGGTATTTTTGTTTTTTTGTACGTCCAAAACAACAACATTGAATAAACAAAACAACAACACATGCGTTATCGAACGTGACACAAATAAAAAATATCAAATTTTACAACATTGCAACGACGTAAAAAACATATACCTATTATTTAAAAATGTTATGAAAATAATAATAATAATATTTATGCAATATCAACACCTTTTACATCAAAAAATTATAACTACTAAACCAAGGCCCACAAATTTCAGCAGATATTATCAATGCGCAGTATACCGTCGAAACGCTGGTTATGGCCTGCTTAGCTGGCTCAGTTTTCTCCCTTCTAGTGGGCTTCTTTACAGGCTACTTCTGTGGCCGTCGCTGTCATAAGGACGAAGATGACAATCTGCCATATCCCGATACGGAGTATGAGTACTTTGAACAACGTCAAAATGTCAATCGGTAATCAATCAATTGTTGCAATAAATACTTTTAATGACACAAATTTAAATTCTGTTTGCAACTAAATAAGTACATAAATACGTACGTACATCTTAAATAATTGTTTGCTTTCTTTTTTCTTGCATAGCATTCAAGCCGAACCAAAGCTGCTACCTCAAGTGGAGGAGGTGACGTACGCCGAACCGGTACTGTTGCCACAGCCGCCACCTCAAAATAAAATCCAACACTCGCCGAAAAATACGCTACGTAAGCCAATGCATCATCATGGCCCCAATTCAGAAACCCTCTTCCAGTTCCAGCCTGATGGCTACAATACTCAACAGACATATCGCGGTCGCGACAATTTTGGCACACTGCGATCGCATCAGGTGATGGTAAGTAGTTGCTGTGAGATGGCGGTTAAGTTAACCAAATTAAAAGTGAAAAACTTAAAAAAAAATTAAGATACTTACATATATTATTTGTATGTATGTAGAGTGGTGGACATAAAAATTGGGACATTTAGGATAATTTTAGGAATATGAAGCTTAGTGAGGATAACACATAACAACATATCCAACATTGTCGTACTATTTTTTTTTTTTTTTTTATTATCTATATCTAATCTGTTATCGATTTTCTTTGATCCTCTAATTTATATTATCCGTTATCCATTCCATATTATCTAATTTATTTCATCTGCTTTTAAATAACTGTTATCTTTTATTTACCACCTATTATTGAATATATTCGGGCCTGTTCTGCATTTCGATTCGGAATGAAAAGTAAACCCGATGCCATTCCGGCTCGTTTTCATAATGGTATTCTTAATTTCAAACATTCGAAGTCGATTTCGAATCGTTTTCATTTCGATTCCATAATCAGTTGAAAAAGCTGTAAAAGTTGTCAGGTAAATACTTACATATTTATTACAAAAATTAAATTTTTAATTAAATTGAACAATGGGTGTGCTGAGACAGTTCGTTTCTTTCCCCTTAAATATAAATACCAAAGAATTAAGCAACCAATTGTTTACTTACATACATTGCACTTCTTCGTTTGGATTGATAATTTAATTTGTTTACGAATAGAATCAGCTGATTGATCTAAGCAACGCTATTGTTAGCGGTTGCCAATAGTCGCAGATTCTGTATAAGAATTCTGATTCAAAACAGAAAGTTACACAAAACACGTTAATTCAACAGTAAATATTACATATTTGTTTTTAATTTTATATTTATATATTGTTTTCTTATATTTGTTTTAAGTTTTCTAAATATTTACTAAATAACGAAGCAATATAAAACTTCGAATATAAGAACGAGCATAAAAATGTATATTCGAATTTTATTTGCGATGCATGACATATGGATAATTATGATGTATACTGCGCAAGTGCCGTAGCGGAATTAAGAACACGTCGGTTTCATTTCGATCGATTTCGCTTTGTTTACCTTAGTTGTGTTTAGTATAACATTTTATAATTCAGATTTATTAAACTAATTGAATGTAGATTAAATAAATATGCAACATTTTTTCAATACTATGAGATTTTATTATTTATTTATTTATTTATTTATCAAGTAAAAAGTATATAAAAAACTTAGAGTTATTACATATTTTTAAAGAGATACAGCTACAATGAACTTAACAACTATAACACTGCACTTACAGTTTCATAGAATGAATTTCTGGTGAGAAGAGAATATGGTGATGTTTAAAGGAAAAATTAGTTCACAAAAAACCTTTATTTATGTACTTATATCTATTTATAAATAAGGACACATTAGTGTATGGTAGCTAATGAATTAATAAGAGGGTTTTTTGAGTAATTACACAGTCTAATGAATTTGTCATTGATTTTACAAATTTGATTGTCAACACGTTCAATTTTGTTGTCACTATGAAGGCGGTCTGTAGAGTAATGCCAGGGAAGATTCAGCTGAGATGAGATGAGATTTTAAATATTAAGTATTTGATTGATAAATAACAAATACATTTGTATTTAATTTGCAATTCATTCGGACTACTCAAAGACTAAACTTTTCAAAATTTGTCGGAATCAAGAACAACTACCATATCGATTCCGAATTTATTTTGTAGGAATCGAAGTGTAGTATAGTATATTTCCTATAATCTCTTTTATATTATTTGTTATATATTTAATTATATACTAGCATTTACCCGCGGCGTTGCCCGCGTTCGTTTCTTTATTCGCATGAAATACAACTGTTTGGTTACACCCGTTATAAAAAGTGATTTAATAAAGCTATGCGTTGTATTTGGCGATCAAATAGTTGAATGCTTCCAAGTCTTTGTATTTTTGTAACTTTACCCGCAAAAAAGGGTGTTTATATTCCGAGAATTAAATATATGTATAAGTTTGCCACTCAGTTGTTTACCACAAATGCATCATTTAAAAAAAAAAATAATTATTTAAATCGGTTCAGTACTTTGAGAGTCATAGCGTGACAAACATTCCCCATAGAACCAATTTTATATAATTGTGTAGATGTACATATTATCTGTTATTTATTATCTATAATTTAAAATCTTTTGTTTACGATATATTTTTATTGTTTATTAACTGATATATTTTACCTGTCATAAGTATATTAGTTATTATCTCTAAACTATTATTATTAAATTATTTATTTTAGAGTTCTATTTGAAGGGATAACTTATTTAAATGAGTGTAAAAAAGTAGTGTTAAGCTCCACGAAATACATTAAGGGCTGTTTGTACAAGGTACAATTCAGCTTACTATTCAGAGTTTGCTTATCTGACAAATGGTATTAACTAGCGCTTTTAGTCCCGTATGGGCAAACGGCCCTAAGGATACTCGCAATATTTTATAACGCTTTATGAACATATAATTAATATCATGAAATTTTCCAGAACGCGACCAACTATGACAATTTTCAGTTGAATTATTTAATTTTTATTATTTTTCAGTTAAAGTGCATAGAATTTTCTGATAAAACCGATACAGTCCCTAACATCAAAGCTTATATACAATTAATATACGAGTATATCAGAAGACGTTCTCGATACAAAAGATTGTCAAAAATCAATGATAATATTTAGCGAGTTGAAATTTCCACTTCATTGTACTAAAATTTAGTGCACTATAAAACTGCATACTCCAAAATTTCCTAAAACAATTAAAAAAAACAAAATTGTAATTTATCAGCAGTGCTCCCAGTTTCACATTTCAATTCTACAATGTGATTTTAAAAATTTCCTGTGAAAGTGAATTAGTGTGCTCCCAATTTCACAAATTTCTTAGCACACATATCGGTTATAGTTGTGGCTATTCACAAACTGGAGTCATCAGCAAAACACTTAAAAATATGCATATTACAATGAATAACTAATACGGAAATGTCATAAATGGCTTCTACAAATATAAAATTATATTTTAAAAATTATTCCAATCGAAAACAATTAAACATTCACACACTTTTTGTCATTTACTTTTCATTTCACATCCAGCCAAGCATTCGCATTCAATTCACAAAAATGTATGTGAATGTGAAATTGGAAGCACCAAACATGTGATTTCAAACCGAATCCACAGGGAAATTTGTGAATGTGAAACTGGGAGCACGGCTGTTTATATTTTTGGTATTTTTTTTTTAAAGAATTCACAAAATTGCATTTTATTTGGATAATTCACTGTGTTTTAATTAAAAAATTATAAAATGAAATATAAGTGGTCAAAATTTTGACAATATAAGGTGCTTTTATAGTTTTGAAACGGAGTATATGTATATTAAGTCGCCGTTGATAGAGCAATAAAAAAATTTCTCGCTTACCTACTTACCCATTTTTATGTCCGACACGTACATACATACAAGCATGTTAAAGTAAATGAAAATTAATTATTTTCGCATCTCTTCCGCCTCAAAATTTAGGGTGATAATTATCGACGTGGCGATGGCTTTTCGACAACTCGCAGCGTCAAGAAGGTAAGTTTTATTCCCATAACAATGTAATGAGCTTTATGTGCTAACTATTTATATCTACTGTATTGATGTTTCACGGCAGTTTTGCTATACAAAAAAACTATAAAATAACGATTAATTTTCATAGAATTAAATTGAATGTTTAGTAGGTGAACTTGTACGTACGCTTGCTCACTATCTCAGTCAACGATTGGTGTATTTTTTTAACATATAGAAGACCCTTGAAAACCCCAAAATAATGAAACTAAAGAAAATGCGTAAACATCCCTAGAAAATAAATGTATGTGTACATCTGTAAATATGTATGTTTATCTATCGATGTATGTATATTTGTGTTTATGTATAACTAATAAAATATAAAAACACACTTCTTTAAGCGCTACTAACAAAAATATTAATTAAAAAAATTAAATAAGAAAACGCTTTTAATGTTGTACATTTGTACTTACGTCTGTACATAAAAGTATGTTTATGACTAAAATATAATTTTGTTTGCTTATTCCTCTGGCTTTTTTTTTTGCTTATGATAATTATTTTAGCTGCATGCCTCAACACTAACATTTCAATACTATTTAAATAATCTGTAAAATTACACAAGGGGAGCAAATTGTAAATGAAGTGGACCACCTAATATTTTGATATTTTCTATTTTGTTAATAGCTGCGTTCGTATGTTCGTCGGAAAAATGCAAAATTATATATGTATACGTATATGCTATGCAACTTTGAAAGTTAAATTAATAGGCGCTATAACATTCTTCGAAAAATAAATTAATTAAAAGGTTGAAGACAGTACAAGAAAAAGATTTTTTAATTAAACTATTATAATTTCGAAAAAAGGTTACATATTTAATAAAATACTAAAAATTAAATACAGTTTTTATTTTTACACATACCGAGCTATTTTTAAATTGCTTTTAATTTTTGAAAAAGCTTATAAGGTTTCAAACTCTATTAAAATTATATACTAAAAAAAAGATTTGTTTGTTTTTAATTTGTTATACTTAAAATATGTTATTATTATTAAACAATTATCTCTTTGGGAACATTGTTATTATTATTATTAATATTATAATTATTATTATAATTATCCTTTTTATTAATATCTAAAACGGTTATAAAAGGATTCCTTGCAAAAGTCATTAACTATTTTTATTTATTAACCTTTACGTAATTTTTTTTCCTACTTGCTTTAAATGGTTTTAAATTTATATTCAGTTGATTCTCTTCCCAACAATTTAACACAACTGTATATAAAATAATATATCTTAATTATTTTTTTTTTACAAAATTAAAAAAATACTAAAATTTTACTTAAATTTACTGTTGTAACCAAATTTTATTTACGCCATTTTAATTTGTTAGACATATATAATAAATTTTTTTTTTAAGTTTTAAGTGGTGCACCTTAAGTTTAAAGGATATTTTACGTAAAGCTTAAAAAAGTTGAAGGATTAGGAATTCACAGGAAATTATCTTATGCGTAACGATATACCAATATCTTCATAAAATTTTATTTACGCCATTTTAATTTGTTAGACTGATATGATCACATTTTTTGTTTTTAAGTTTTGAGTGGTGCACCTTAAGTTTAAAGGATATTTTAGGTAAAGCTTAAAAAAGTTCAAGAATTAAAAATTCTCTGGAGATTATCTTATGCGTAACGATATATCAATATCTTCATAAAATTTATAAAACACCAGGATTGGTGCTACATACATAAATATATATCGAGCAGTGCCTTTTGTATGTTTATAGATATGCATGTGAATGTACCAAATCATAGGTAAAAGAAAAAAAACTTCGCCATAAACCTCCCAATCACAAGTAATTAGATATACCAATGAAGAGATAGAAATATCTGTGCTTAAAATAAGCCTAATAATGCTTTATGAAATGACACCGCAAGAAGGCGCTAGAGCCAATATAGTCATAAGTTTTCATTGGCAATACTTCTTCGCATTATGCAAAAGTATTCACGAGATCCGAAATAAAACTGTGATATATTTTTCTAACTATCCGAAGAAATAATAATATTAAAGTTTTTATTTTAACCCGAAGTAAGAATAAGAAATTTATAATACAGAATGCTAAACAATTTAAAACCAAGTGACTCAGGTCTCACATCACACCCACACTCTGACTAAATTGGACTTATACTTATGTTTGTATATAGTATGAATGTAAATAGTCCATACATACAGATATTACGTAAAATGTATATATACATAATAAAAACTCTATGTACTCGTATGTACTTATTTGTAAGCAAAAAATTATTGAATAAGAATATTTTCAATTATAAACATAATTTTTAAAGACTACAAAGTCATAACTAAATAATCACTTCATTAAATATAAAGGGGATCTACATATGTATGTACATAAGTATTACTCAGCCTCTCTGTACAGTCAAACTAACTCCCTTACAATTCATATTTTTAACCACAAAAAAGTATGTTTTTAATAAAAATCCAAATTTTAAGGGTTAAAAAAAAATACACCAATCATATGACTCTCGGCTTTATTTAATTTTTTTTTGAATTTGGCTGCAATACTACTACTTGTACTACAATTCGTAGTTATGTAAAATGTTATTCAAATTTGCTGATTTTTAAGTTTACTCTTTGCTATAATTCTGTTCTCTCTATCTCTTTTTCTACTACAAAATATACAAAAATCTTTGCGATGAAACAATATTTGTTCACAAATACACGAAAAACCACCGTACAAACCATACAAAAACAAAACAAAATTCTATCTTTCTTTTCTCTCTTCTTCCCTTTCTCCATTAGGTTTACCTTTGAGACGGGAGTGGGGCGGCTGATACCAGTCAGGGACTAATTACCCAAAATATGGTAAATACTTTTATTTAAGCATAGCTTTGCTATTCTTAAGGCGTTAAAAGATAAATGCATTAGGGAAAGTTAGAGAGAATAATGAACATTTTTAGAGAATAGATGGATTTTTATGCGGCACTTGTCGAAACTGTTTACCCTTCGCGTTGTTAAATAAAAGACTGATGAGTTTCAAGAAATGTTTAAGTTCAATTAGTAAGAAGTGGAACTTATTTTAAAACTTTAAACAATTTTAATAAGTGTTTGATGAAAATTAAACTCACCTCTTCAGAGTAAAAAAAAATGGACTAGCTTGTTGTGCTTACTGACAATAGACAGCCGATAGCTGCTTTGACTGTTCATCGTTTTGAACACTGTCATAGCTCACAATTTTACCAGCGAATATTAAGAATTTATGAACAAAATATTTACTGTATCGGTGTAGTGATTTAAAACTTACAATTAGTAGTTTGAAATTGCAATGAAGATCAGAAAATGATTTATTATATGTTTTTAATTTTGCTACGCTAAAATTTTTTATAGAAAATACAATACAATATGTACAAAATTTTATTTTTAAAACCTTTCTATTAAAATAAAAACACATAAATGGCATTGAAATAAATTAAAAATGATCCTTACCTCAAAAACAAAATGTTGATAAGGTCAGACCAAGGCACATTAAACAGGTAGTATCAGCAAAGCAGGTTGATTTGATTTTTTTTTTTATTTTACCAGACCCCTAAACTGCACTGCCTTTTTCTTTGTGTACATAAATATTAAAAAAAAAAACTGTCGTTTTTATAAGCAGCAAATTATAAATTTTTTAGGTTGACACATCAGAGGTTTTAAGCAACAACAAAATACATAGGAGTTTCTCATGCTGCTACCTGTTCAATATGCCATCGATCAGACTTTCAATAAAATACTCGTACTTTAAAATTTCAAAGTTTTTCAAATAAAGTTTTCGGAAATTTTCGTATGCTTAGCGAGCCTCATCATATTATATTTTTTTTACAGTTTCGGTTTATCACAAAAAATTTATTATTATTCCAATAATTATTTTAACAACAAACGAAAAATTAGTAAACTTACGGCACACTATTCAAAAAACAGCACACTCAAATTCATTCACATTTTCTTAGTTTTCAAAAATTCAGCAATGCCACAACATTTCTAACTAAATTTTCATTTCCACTCAATATTGAATGCTGTTTTCACGTTTTTAAAAATAAGCAAAACAAAACAATACATAAAATGTTCAACATAAAAAAGAGGAATGCAATTTAGCTTATGCAACAAAAATGAAAATCACAAAAACGAAATCTTTACAGAAAAACTAAACAATGGCCAATCAAAATAGCAAAACAAACAAAAAATTCACCAAAATTCATAAAATAAATAGAAACATACGCAGCATGGTGGTCGGTTAACCAATCAGTCGGCAGTTGAATAGTCAGCCAATCCAATCCCCATCGCCCAACTCTGCACTCTGCCTTCTGCATCAACATCAACACTCTTCATTTCCACTATTCAGTCCGTATTGTTGGTTGTCGTTATTGTTGTTCATGGTTATGTTTGCCATCGTATCTCTAACACAGTAGTGCAAATGAATGATTAGAATTAAAAAAAAACTGACTCCTAAAATAAAAATATATGTACATACATGCATGCATACATACCAGTATGTATGTATGTGTGTATGTCTCCCAATTCCGGTAATCGATCACATTGGAGTGAAAATGCAAAAAAAAAAACAAGAAACGATATCAAATTTAAATAATTCGTTTAATTGGCTTTACCTTAGTAATCCTCAAACTAGCGAAAACAAAGTCCACATACCTTTTAGTGCATACATATGTGTATGTATATGTAGATAAGATATGTATATGTACATACATATAGATATGTACATATATGTATGTCTCTATGTACGAGTAGTAAATTTTTTGGTTCATGTTGAATGCTTTGTTGGAACTTTTTAATTTATATATTACTTTATTAGTTCCACCATACTTATATAAGCAAAAAATAATAATTGATAATAGTGAAAAGGAGTTTAAAAACGCACGAACTTACTACAACATACATACAATGTTCACATTATCTGGTTACTAATAGAACAATTTATTTCATGGCCTGAAATATAAACTGCACCAGTGAAATCATGCATGCCAATTTCATGTCTTGCCTGCTTCAATAAATAAAAAGATATTGATTTTTAAAACTGATAAAACAGATGAGTGACAAATTCTTGAAGATCAGTCCCCCGAAAAAAAAGCATCTGAAATTTAACAATGAGATAATTCAACAGTAATCTGAAAACCTTAATTTTTGTATGATAGAGAAAAGCTCCTGACAAGAAGTGTCCTCCAACTTCGACAAGGTGATTAAAAAATTCATGGCAGCTTTGCTCCAGAGGCTGCAGCATTTTCTTGTGTCAAAGTTTCCAAGAAAAGAAATAATAAATTAGGGAATTCTTAAAATATCAACTGCTTTTCGGAGTCGAAATAAACGCAATGATGGAACTCGGGCAAAGTAATCGTACTGAGTTTAGGATACCGAAAATTTCTAATGTTGAGTATAATACAATAATTCTCCAAATAACGTATGCACCGACTTTTCGTTATCGCCTTGCCAAATTTGGTTAGCAGACAAACTTGAATATTAATTTTCAACGTTGTCGGATATGCTAAGCACCATCAGGAAATGTCTTTTAACTTTCAATATTTTTCTTAAACATAAAATGAAAGAAATTACATAACAATTTTTTTTTTTTAATTTTTCGAAATCTTTTAGTTATAATTGTAAGTGTCCCTTTTCATTTTATGCTTGACAACTTTCACATTTTTTCTTCGATTCAAGTCATCTTGCATTTGGAATTTTGCAATATAATTGTCTTCCACATAAAATGTTAAAAGCTTTTTATTTGATGCAAGTGAGCCCCTTAAAAATAAAAAAAATAAAAAACTTTCATGCCCTAAACTTCGTAGCTTTTTGTATCTGAATATCCTCAGAATGAAAGACAATGCAGCTTTAAATTTTCGCACGAATTATATTTGCCCCATTTTTGTCATGTCTCAAAGATCCAAAAATAGTCTAGAAAACTATTCAAAGTTATACATATATTAGGTGTAAACAACTATTAAACAAAAAGCCTACGGATGATGAATCTCTTAACTTTCTTTTTCCACTTTTTTCGCCTAGCGCACCAAATTTATTTTTATTTAATTAAAAAGAATTTAGATTCGCAAACCATTGACAGAATAGCCTAACTAGTTTTATAACATTACAAGAACCGAACTTTGTTATGACAAATATTGAATAAATAAATTGCTAACTAGAACATTGTGTGAACTTAACAAGTGAACCGTGTTTGGCTGTAAGTCCTTAGAACGCTCTTGAGTACGCTTTGAAAATTTAATTAAGAAATTATTTCATTAGTACAAAAATTTTGGTAATTAACTATGAGGAGAACAATAAAAATACCGACTAAAAACTTTTTGTATGAATATGTCATATTCAAATTTAGTTTGTAAGTAGTTTTGCACTTATTACTATTACATACATACAACAAAATTAGTAAATTTCACCTTTTGGATTTGCATTAACCGAATTTAATCGTTAGACCGATAACAATTTGCATTTAAAAGAAATCACACAAAAACACACACCCTCACACACACGCACACATATCTCAATCTCAGCAAAATGCATTGTTAAAACATGTGAAATACAAAAAAAACATTTTTTTTTTCTTTTAAATTTCAAATAAAATTTTTACCTCCACTCAGGCTGTAAACACAAATACACGTAACAGAAGTCTTGGTCGTTTAAGAAGGCAGCCGCCCCGTCATGGTATTGGTAAGTTTTTTTTTACAGAAAACCACTAAAGAATTCATATTTCTTGTTGATTTTCCTTTTAAAACTTGTACAATACGTTACCGTTGAGTCTATGCAACTATTTACATAAATAAGTATTTAGTGTTAAATAATCTCACTTTCAAATCACAAATTATTGCAGAACTTCTAAGTTTAGTTTATACAAATTGTTATTCATTACTAGCAAGAATTTACATATGCAAATATTTAGTCACCAGTTATTTCTTATTATATACATACATACATATATACACTAAAATATTACTAACTCTGCTATCATATTGCTCATCACTAAATACAAATAAATATAATTTGCACAATTACGCAGACACATACACAAACGTATATACGCTGACATCTACATGTTAAATACTTCCTTTCGAATTTTGTAGTATTTTTCCAATGATTTTAATTTAATCATTCATACATATTATTTTTGAAATTTTCTCATGCTGTGATAACTAGTTAGTAAAATCCGCCTGCCGAATATGAAAAGCTGTCAGAATATTCGATTTAAATATACATATATGTATATACGTAACATATGTAGTAGAGTAGTGCGATCACGCTTTATTTCATTTGCATGTTGCAGCTAGCATGAAATGCATATGTAACATACTTGTAATTGTAATCGTATTGTGGAATGAATGGTTTTATTTCGATTTATGAAGTAGTGCTGGTTGCAACATGCTTATGTATCGTAAACCTTATAAAATAACTGTTGATTGTAACCCATAGCCTTTGGAATTGGAATTGTGTAAGATTTTATATTTGATGATTTTATAAAAATGAATGACAATAAAATCATAATGAACTAGTAAAATTAAGTCCAACCTAGCTAAACGAAACTCAACTAAATTAACTTACATGAAAAATAATACAATTTAAGTATATACTTATAAAATGAAAATAAACTGCTTGTGAATGGAGTTAATATGAAAGAAAAGATTAAACAAATATTAAATAAACTACTTATATGTTTGAGATAAAATATATTGAATCAAAAAAAAAACATGCATCAAATGAAATGAGGCTAATTTCAATTGAACTATTAAAAATCCGTTTAAACTCATTTAAATGAGACTTAATTTGAAGTAAATTGAATATCAAAACTTAGATGATTTCTTGTGCTAACTGGCGCCAATTAGAAACACCAAATGAGCCCAAGTCTTTTTCTACTTTCAAGACTGGAACGTTTGCAGTCAATCTAGCCCTTGCATTTTAATTCGCTTCACGATGCTCATCATTTCATCGACTTCGGTATGGCTTAAAAGTTCCTAAATCCTTCGAAGAATCTTTCTCTAGAACTCGCCATGGTTATGTCAGTGTTCATCCTCAAATCAACTCGCTTTGTTTGTCTTTCGAATTTGAAAAAGGCAACACTAACATACATTACTGCAACTTTAATTATCTTTTCAAGCATAACATTAAACATGTCGCAGCACAAATAATCCTCTTGTCTGAAACCTTGTTTGTTCGTCAAATGACTACGAGAGGTGCTTTCCAATTCATATAGAGCTTGTGGTGTTGTTCAACGTCATTTTAGATATCCGCAAAGGTTTTGCTGTGCTTTCGAATGCGGCTGGCAAAACGAAAAAAGCTGGTGTGTTTCGATTATTCTTTCTCGGATGTTTTCTAAGTTCGGATGTATTGTTAATATTTACTACTCTCTTGTTCTCTCAAAAAATGCGCCTTGCCTCATTTTTCAATTCACGATATTGCTCTAGCGGAATTAGCTTTACCGATAGCAGCGTGGCTCTGTAGACACCATCTATTGCGTAGTAGTTGCTAATCTTCCTATACTGGAACCTGGTGCTAGAAAGTATCATTATCGGAAGTTCCGCCACGACAACTCAAAGATACTCAATTCTATTGTCATTAGTCGTCATCTTTTGTAAGCGACTAGCAAAAGAATATCTAACTCGCTTAAATTAAACTAGTCTGTCAAAATTAATAGTCGTTTGTAAAATTTGCTAGCAAAACAAAACAAAATGAGTAATTCTTATAAGAGGCGATTTTACTTACGCCTGCTCTATCTTGGTTTTTTACTTATTTTGTTATTTAGCGAAAATTTCCAAATTTCCCTTGGTACTTTCCAATGATTATTCACAATAACACCACTTTCTCACTTTCCAACACTTTCAATGAGGTCGGATATTTTTTAGGCGAGTTTATTTCAACACGCTTATTTTTGTTGTTACTTTCCACGCTATACGATAAGCTACCTAGTGTTCTTTTGCAAGTCGCTTACAAAAGATGACGGCTATTGTAATTACCAAGCAGTATTTTTCAACCCACAGCTTGTCACAGCATCAACAAGCATTGAATATAGTTATATATTTCACAAACATTATAAGCCCTTTTGCCAATGTTTTGTGAACTAATCGTTCCCATAATTTTGCTCGTGCACAATGAAAAGTTAGGAAAATAATTTTTCGGGCATAATCCTCAAATTTCCGGTTGAAGTGAATAAGTAAAAATAGCATACAAATAATGTAGCGGAATTCACTAAACGACGAGTAAATATAATAAAGTAATACATTGATAATATATAATAAATAATAATTATAAAAAATAAAAAAAAATAAAAATGAAACGAATTAAACTTAACTAAGTTATGAAATCATCATTCTATAGTCAATTGAATTTTTTCTGTAGTATACATAAATATGCATCAATTTAATAAGCTGTTTTACCATTACTTGCCACTTTTAATGAAAGTAGGAAATATCGAAGACTGACGAAATGTAATGAGTGGTGTAAAGTGACGACTTACACATTTAATAAACACGTTGTTCATTTATTACGGCTCTTTGCGAATTATTCATCAATTGTCATTCATTTTAATTCTCAAAACTCTCTTATATTGACTTTCTGCAACCTGCTGATTTTTAGAACCTAAAAAAATTGACATCCTCATTCAAAATGTAATATTTTGCACCCTTTCCTTTCAAATTGTCGATCATTAAGGCGAAGTTTCGTCAATAATAAGCCTTACCACGTTTCAATCGGAATTAATCATTCCCATAAATGTATACGCAATACAGAAAGAAATAAAGGAACATGTTTTAAAGATCTCTTAACCATATATTTTTACCGTCTTCTCGCAAAAGGACTTTGGCGGTGATCAACAGCAAAATTATCTATATTTTTTTTTTTTATGAAAATGCATATTTATGTATACCGAGTAATAAGGTTTTATGTAATCCCTACGTCGCATTTCGTTGTAACAAATCCTATCGCTCGTTTTTAAGATGTTAGCTGTTTCTCAACTCGAACTAAAGTGTCCGCTCACTATACATTTACCTATTTAAATTTTAAAAATTTTGCCTAAAATTTCTGCAATTGATCTCTTTTTTGTATTTGTTCTTTACGTCTCAACATACTCTAGTAACTCAGCACCGTTCGAATAGTCCAGCACAACACTCCAGTTCCGGCTCATCGCCGGTGATGTCAAATAGTAGTTCTAGTCCAGCGCCACCTTCCAGCAGTCCTAGTCCGCAGGAGAGCCCCAAGAATTGTAGTTACATTTACCGTGATTGATTGATATGTAATACCAAATCAATGCCACTAATCAAATCAGCAGCTGGAGCAGCAGTGACCACAGTAGCAGCAGCAACGCAGCAAGCAAAAACTACATCAACCGCAACAGTAATCGCAGCAAGTGTTAATGGAGCAGCAATAAGAGTAACTGGATCAACAACGACGCACTGCAGTACGCGTCACAGCGCCCCCACGTCCGGAAAACTATGCACCACACACGCCAAATCCGTGCCAGCAACACCAGTACAACCGAAATCACCAAACGCCACGCACTTCATATCAACATCGCCCGAATGCGAGCGCGAACGCCACGACAGCGCAGCAGCGGCGGAGGACGACGAAGAGCCGTATAATAATTGCAGCGATTACCTGCCACATTCGTATCCCAACTTCACCTTCGATCTCTCGGAAGATGACTCAAATGAGATCGATGATGAATTGGAGTTGGATGATTCCTCGCTGGCGATGATAACACCGCCACCACCCTACATCGATACGCCACTGCAGTACGCACGCGCGTTGCCGCATGCACAGCAGCGTACACGACGCGCTGCGACAGCGCCACCACCGCCGACACGTAAGAAACTCTTTCAAAATCGCGAAATATTCAACATCAATACGCCGACGATAACGCCTAGTAGCAGCAACTTTGCAAGCGCCATAACGCCGACTAAACTGAGCGCGGCAGCGGCTGCTATGTTTGCTGCGCCACAAATGGCGCAGTTAAATAAGAAATGGACGCAGCTGCATCGCAAACGGCGAAGACGAAATAGCAGCTCAGGCGATTCAAAGGAGTTGGATAAGTTGGTACTGCAATCGGTCGATTGGGATGAGAATGATATTTACTGAGGGGGGTGCGAGGGTGTTTTATTGGGTGTGTCTCGTGAGACGCTGAGCGGTTGCACGTTGATAGTATTGCTGCTTTGTGAGAGCTTTGCAAGATTGCTTGCAAATCGAAAAAAAAAAAACTTTTCATATACACTATACGTTTCTTGGCTTAATTGTAGAATTAGTTTTTCCAATCGAAATACATATACAAGTACATACATAAAGTAGTAATATATACTAAATATATACATAACTCGTAATTGAAATGCTTACATAAATACATAAATACATATATAGTGAAGCAAATACGTACTACACACATACATACATGCATACACATACACACACATACCCACAAACATAACATAAGAACGCGCGAATAGGTAACAATAAAAATGCAGCAAAAGAAGAAGAGGTATCAACAATACTGCAACAACTAATCACATAAATAACTTATGTTAAGCTGAATTAGACTTTGTATTTAAATAAAAGTAAGAAATTTAAATTTTTTGAAAAGTAAGCGTAAAATAATGAGACAAATTGACTTTTTTTTTGGAATAGAAGGATACAATTATACATACAAACAAACATACGTAAACTCCTAACAAATTCACAACCAAATAGTTATTATTCTGCCCAAAGCAATCAATAACCGACAATGCGGTATTCCAAGCCCAAAGTAGCGTTTTTAAATTATAACTTCTGATTTGTTTTACAAAATATACTATTCATACTATATGTACATGCACACAAACTGTTCATATCTTTACTAGCGATCGTAAAGTTCAAGTTATGTTTTACATTTCCACACTGTTCTGAAATGGTATAACAAAGTAAGTTTTTTTTTTGGTTAATTTTCATTCACTCTTGTAAATTAGACATTACTTATTAATTGTAATTTTTTTATTTTATTCAATAAATAGTTTTTTGAAGACGGTAGTTTACATAAAATACGAAAACGTCGTCTCAATACTCGGTAACGAATAATTTCAGGATCTCGACATCGCTAGTATATCATGAATTCATAGAAAGTCCACCCAGGCAAAAATGATTCAGAAAATATGGCAAATACAATTCCGAAATTCCGGGATTAGAAATGTCAAATATATAGATTCAGGAAAACCTTCTTAAACATTTGACGTATAGGAAAAATTTTGCATCACATTTTTGGTTTAACCTCGCCAATGTACATAGAGAGAATTATGAATAATAAAATAGACTGACAAATTTTCAAAATACTTAACATTAGGTCTAAAACTCTTAACGAAGAAATGTGAAACCATATGGTTTTCTTCTTTTTCTTGTCCGACAGGGTGAATTGTTGATATTTGTGGGAACGATTTTCCGTCTTCCGTTTGGAGACAAACCACACTTGACAAGGGGTGACGGAAAATCGTTCCAACAAATATCAAATGTGAAACCCCCAAACGATATTGCGAATTTTTTTTTTGTAATTAACTAACTGATTAAAATATTACATCCACGGAGTTTTGGCAAAGGCTACAACAATTTATTCGTCATTAAGGGTTATGGCAAAATTCCAAAAAATTACTAGGGACACTTCTTTTAAATGGCGGTCTTGGTCATAATAACTGGCAGCTGGCATATTTGAATTACTTTATGTAGGGTGTTCGAAAAACAACAAACATAATCGTTTTTTTTTTCGTGAAAATTTCTTACCCTCTCTTTATAAAATCTGAGGTCAAAGTGATTTAAACGAATCAAAATGTTGTAAATATATATAATGAAAGTAAAATTTTCAATGCATTTTAAAGCTTATAAATAATTATGTACAAAACCACTACTGTTTATATATTAAATAATTAGTTATTAATTTTTCTGCAATATATTTAAAATTTAAGAGCAAATTAACGCTTTTTTCTTAATTTTAATTTAATATTTTTTTTTTTTTTTTCAAATTAAAACCTTACTTTTTTTAATGCATTTTAAGTTTTCTATTAAGCGGTTAAACTATGTAGTTCTTACATATGTAATTGTAAAATTAACAGCCATGTTCTAATAACGATGAAAAATAATCATCGTTTGATAAATGGTAGACATAAGTTTTTTATGCTAAAAAGCAAGCCTAAAATTTTGTACAACGCCATAACTTTATTATATTTAAAATAATTAAATTTTTGTTTTTTGTATTTCTCGAACTTTTAAATATAAAATATTTACTAGACACTTTTAGGTGCAGTATACCGACAACAATCATGCGATAGGAATATGAATATTAGTAAAGGAAAAAAATTTTCGTACTATCCTTTGTACATTTTTTCGACGAAACTCTCTTCAAATTAGTTTAAAAAAAAAAAATTTATAATTTGGTTTAACACTAATTGTATTGTACAATATTTTGTAATGTATAGGCATTATATTTTTAAATTTGCATCGTAGCATTAAAAATCTATGTTTCGAATAAGTTTTTTGTATTTTTATTTTTAATTATTTACATATATGTAAACTAGTGCAATTGATTATTTTATTTTTAGTTTATAATTTAAATAATTAAATTTAAGTTGCTTATACCAAAAAAACCAATAGAAAAAAGAACACCGAAATAAAATCGAACTGATGAAATGCCAAACAAAATCATGCAATTTTATTGAATTCAAAGAGAATTACAACTGTGTGACAAATAAATTAAGTTAAATAGATAAAGTTAAATAGATAAAAATCGTTTATTTCCAATTCAAGGCACCTTTATCAACAGCACTATTTCAAGAGCTCTGTGACAAAGCTCATCTTATGTCACGACTGTGAGTGTTTGTCCCAAATGTCACAAAAATGCGTAGACATGCTTAGCACATGCTTAACACACGATTTCATTTGCTATAATTCATTTTTTGTGACAAATTTAAAAAAATAAATAGTAAGTGGAGGTGTTATTCCCGAGAGAATAAAAAATTCCAAATTTCGGGATTCTGAAATTTTGATATAGAGTAGTGCTACATGCAATTAATAAATCTATTACATTTCATACATTTTTATTAAAAATAACCGAAACTTGTAAAAATTAATCTCTAGATCTCGAAATTTTGGCATTGATCACATTTCACGCAACATTTTTTTGTTGAAAATGTACATTCATAAAAAGTAGGCAATACACTTTAGTTTGCAAAAAAGGATAAATGTTCTCTTAGGAAATGCCTATATTTAAGGGATTCTATCAAATTTGTCGTTATAAGATGATCTTATAAAAACTAGGGGTTAAACTCAATATAGAATGAATTAATGAATTTTAAACATTTAAATTCACGTTTTCGAAATTTCGGTATTCATCTCAATGGCATTACTTTACCTTTTTTAAGTTATCCGTGTAGCATTGTGCGCTCAGGCACATAACACAAAACAAATAAATCTTCTCGAAATACTGCATCCCGAAATTTCGGTATTAAAAGTAAACCTTATTATTAGCATATCATTTGAAGTAAAAATCATATTTTTAATTTAAAAATCATTAACATTAAAATTCGGGATTCCGTAATTTCTGGAATATGTTAAAATTTTATATTAAATGAATTCCCCTTTTTTGCAAATACTTAATTTTTTATCTTTCGGCTTAAATAATAAAAATAGTTTCACGTCGTATTTTATACCACATCTCAGCTTGCAATGCAGATAAACTACTAACATTCAAAAACACTGCCAAATATTTATTACAAAGCATGAAAAAAACAAGTTAAATTTACTATGAACATTTTTGTCACAAACTTAGTATATGTATAAATATATGTATACTATTTAATAGCATTTGAAAATATTTCGGTAGCAATAAGCTATAAGCCAAGCCGCCAATGCAACGAGCATATAGATAATAAGCTCATCAAGAAGCTCAGGACTTTATATATTTAAATACAATTTGTTGGCAGGAATTTTTATTTAGCTTAGGCTGATATACAAAATTTTTTTTTTTCTTTTTTGTATTTCTCAGATTTTTAGATATTTTTAGTATATTTTTTATTTTTATAATATATTATATTTGTGCATTTATTTTATGAAAGGAATACCGCAAAACCACAACAACTAGACAGGGAAAAACCGTAACAACAAACAGTTGCAATTTCTTTCTGCCATTGCAAGATGTTTAAAAACACACAAATAAAAAGCACAAGACAAAATGTTCAAGCCAGCATTTGTACACATACACGATGCTGTATGCCAGCACATATGTATACATATTTATAATTTCATATACAAGAAAAAACCATTTAAACTAAATAATATTAACAAAAATAAATTAGCATAAATAGCGTAAACTAGCAAAGACAGAGGCAGCAACCACTCTTTACTTTTTAGAGGCAACTTTGAACTTTATGCAATTGTAAGTTAGAGAGAGCGAGAGATGGAGCGAAAAGAACCACAACAACAACAACCAATTACGAGCCATGCAACCAAGCATTTTCTTATTAACATTACAACAATTAACTACTACAACTACCTATTGGATTATCGAATTAGTACATACAAGTATGTAAATGGAACTAAATATAATTTATAATTTCAAGCGTATTGCATTTTTGAAAATTTTGCGCTTACTACTTACTTTTGTACTTATCCATACATATGCATGCATATACTACACACTTACACACATACACATATGCATACATACGAATTATGAAGAAATTATTAACGCATTAATGCTGATACGAGTATGTACTTATACTAAATTCGTATGATTAAAGTGATAAGTATTGCATAATTATTAATATGGAACAAAATGCTTCAACATAATTAAGAGCGCTGCGAACAAAAGTAGAGTAAAGCAACAAAAACTGAAAAATCATTCAATAGTTGTAAGCTGTAACAAAGCGAAAGGAATATCAAAACCAAAAAAAAAACAAAAACAAAGTTAAAGTCAAAGTAAAAATAATTAATCGGGAACAGCAAAAGTTTTCTTTTAAATAACTGGCTGTAAGTGGAAGCCGCCACTGGTATACAAATTTGTCTCCAGACAAGATAAAACTCATAAAATAGAAATGCGTCACGCCTGCGCATTACATTATGTACATACATACTTATACATATGTAGGTAAGTATATAACAACCATCATTATGTAGCATGTATTGAGGGAATTTACTAAAACCAAAAAAAATATAAAAATATGAAACAAAGAGCAAAGCGAAATTGCAGAACTTTAGCTACATATGTACATATACATAAATATGTAGTAACACTTGCATACATTCATACATACATACTTATAAAATGAAAACCAAAATACTCAATTTCCAATGGTACTAAAAAATATTTAGTAAGTAGAAATGGTAGAAATTTGCTGATTATATATACATACATACATACATAGTTAATGACCGAAAAAAGAAGCGCAGCAGTATTGGGCGTTAGGGAAGCTCCTGTGCGAATAAATATAAAGAAAATAAAATAAATTCGCTAAAGGAAAAGGTATGTAAACATTTAAACGAAAACGAAAGAAATAAATGCAGCTTATCATTAAAAGATCTTGTACAGATGATTTCTTTGTAGTATACTAAACACTTACATACAAATATAGTAGAAAGGGCTGAAGTCGGCAAGGCTGAGGATGTGGCCATTGTAAAGCAATTCAAATTATACATAGTACTAACTTAAAATAACAAAAAAAAACACAGTTTAGTAATAGCATCAAAAAAGTAGTATTAAATAATTATGTACGATATAGAATGCGAGCGATGTGATTGAACTGCGTAAATATATACTTTCACTTTATTGTTATAATAACAAAAGTTAAAATTTCTAAACAAAAGAAAATAAAAATGTAATTACGTAAAAAACAAAGTTAGCTCGGCTTGTGAAAAGTAAATTTTTTTGGATAGAGCGCCAATAATTACTTCAACGCACGCCTTTCAGTTTAAAAATATTGAATCATACCACGGACCTTGAGAGGGCAAGTTTTACCAAAGAACACATGATTAGCAGCAAGTGAACCTACAGGGGCGTGCTTTCTCTTTTCCTCAAATTAATTTTTTGAACAGAAGCGCAAACAGAAGCGCTGCATACTTTTAGGCACGTTAAAATTAACGAAAACGGAAATTTTATAACGTTGCAACATTAACGATTTGATTTCGTTTTGATAACATGGCGCCGAAACGCAACAAACTCATTTCGTTAAGTTAATTTAGCTCGTTAACAAAACAAAATGGTATCGTTTCGTTTGTTGAGCAGCCCTGATTATGATTATTACAGCGTCTAAAAATATGCTACACGAACTTTACCTTAAGCGTCTAAGGGCCAGATTTTCAATGTACGTTTAACTCGGTTTGTCGTTAAAACTGAGCTTACGCTACGCTCTGTATGCAGTTTTTCAGTCAACTTTAAGCGAGAACTTAGTTAAAACGGCTAATCTGGCAGGGTTACACTTAGTTTAATCAATCAGCTGTTTGCTGACTACTTTGTTTTGGTTGCAATAAATTTAGTTGAACGCAAGCAAACTAAGTTTTAATTTAAACTCAGTTTATTCTCCAAAACATTGGCCCTAGGAAATGAAAATTTATTTAAAAAAAATTATTTTTAATTTATAATCATCAAGCTTTAGGCGCAATATTATGAAACATAAAAGTCTATAGTTGCCCGAGTTATTTTTACTGACTGTTCTAAGCATAATCTCAACTCGAGTGTCTGCTCAGAAGAAATTATATATTTCGAATCCACTCATTAAATGATATTTCAGATCAGTACAGTCACATTGACTTTCATGTCAGCTCAATTAAGTTATAACTAAGGAAATCTTATATTTTTCAATTAAAAACTATCGCTGCATACATTTTTAACTGCACATTAAGCCATGTGATACTATCATTCCTTTACTTATGACTAGGCACCGCATTTTTTCTGTAAAACTAGAAAGGTTTTAAATCTTTTATGCATTTCTTATTCCCTTAAAACATTATTTTTCAACATAGCTTTAGGCGTAGGTGTTTCAACAATCGTTATGCATTGTTTTGCGGACAGTTGAAGAATAGGTGTTAAATTATTTAAAACTCAACTCAAAATTCTCCACAACAAAGTAAGCCCTCTGATTTCTGAAATTCAGTGCCGTAAAAGCGTTATCGTTGACATTTTAAATGACATTAGGGATGCACTTTATACTAGAAGTCTTCTTTTATTTTATATACCGAGTTGATAAATCAAAATGCAGTATTGAAAAAAAAAAAAGCAAAAAAAAAACGTTAAGACAAGAGCATAGTAAACAAAAACAGTGATCACAAATAAATACTTTACTATTTGTAATAAAGATTTTAATGCGAAAAAATGTATAGAAACTAAGTGAAGAATAAAAGTCCGTGATTAGAAGAAAATATGAAACATTTGTGTTGGAAATAAGCTAAATACAAGGTGAATACACGAAAAAGACATTTTCTAGACACACACACATGCTAACATAGTTTTATAGACTTATACAAACAATTGTACATTTTAATGAAAAAAAATTATATTTTATATAAAAATTCAAACAAGTTTTCACACTCACACACATAGACGGAAACAGAGACAGTGACAGAGATTCGAACATTCGCCAGTGAGAAGTAATATAAAAAAAATCGTGCAGGCGCTACCAAACAGTTCTATTGCAAGCATATGTACATTCATAAAAACGAAAGCAAAAAATTCCAAAAAAAATTCAAATCTTAACAGCATTTAGTAAAAGTTAGTAAAAACTTATGTAGCGTATAGCAATTAGCGTGCCAGCATGTAAGTAAATACTTTTGTAAAAAAAGGCAACTTTGTGAAAAATTTAGATTATGACTAGAAAATAGTATGCAAATATTACAAAACTAAAAAATTAAATTTAGTAGTAGCGCACGTTCTTTTTTATAACACTTTTACAAACAAACAAAAAAGATACTATAAATACTTGAAATAAATAGTAACGAAAATTAAACAAAAAAACTACAAAAATACTTAAAAAACAAAACACATTAAGAGGAAGCAGCATTTTGTTGATATACCGAACGTTTTCCCTAATAACACAACACACACACACATGTTTACAATGACAGCAATAAAAAGATAAGTAAATTGCAAGTAATAATAAAACTAAATCAAATAACGAATTTTACAGAAAATAAAACAATACAAACAATTATTTTTTAATTGCATATATACGTACATACATATATAACATAAAAAAAGCGTTGTATTGGGTTATAGAACCTCAAAAAATAATAAATAAATTGAAGGCGTACGTAGATATAACGCGAATTACATACACGGCTGCATATAATACAATATTTTTAAATTAAATAGAAGGGCAAAGTAGAGTATCAGTGTTGGAAATTGAAGTGAATTTGCTTCAAATGTTTTTTAGTTTTCAATTTTTTTAAATTCTCAATATAAAAAGCTAGAGAACTCAAAAGACACCGTTAGAAAAAGTTTTTAGTATTCAAATGTTAAGTTAAGAAAAATTGGCAGCCGAAAAAAAGAGCAAAATAAATAAAAACTAATAAGAAATGTGCCATAAATTTTGCCTGCGAGTAGAAGCGCTTGTTTCAACTACTGTAAATTATTAAAGCTAAAATTATTATGCTTGACTTTTAATTTGAAACGCATATACATATATTTATATATATATGTACATACATATGTATATTAACGGATATACTTTCCAACTATGTAAATAAATATGTCTGCGTCAATCTCAAGCAACACAAAGTAGCAAGCTCTTGAAGACCAAATGCAAAATTTTCATACATTTTTAAAAACATATACATACACATGCAAACAAGAGATAATTATATTTTTTTTGTTTAGTTTTCTATCATTTTCTTGTTCACTAAAACCCTTTTCCGTATTGTCTACAAACATTTTTCCTCAGTGTTCTTGAAATAAACGCTAGTATTTGTGTTATTTACGAAAACAAAGCATTCAGGTGCAGCAAACGTCCAAACTGTACAGGATATGAAGGTGAAAAGATAGGTAAAGCAGAAACGGAGGGGCATGGCGAATAAAAAGGGTATTTCATATTTATACAGCAGGCTCTCCGTATTCGCAAGGTGTCTTTTCACGCTCTGTTTAGTTGAGAGAGATAGCGACCAAGATGTAACGTGACTTCATCAAGTTCGTAGGCTTCAGGAGAGAGAGGTAGAGAGAGAAGTAGTGATATGACAAACAACGGTAGAGAGTCCAAAGTGCGGTGACCATTCCCTAAAAATCGCAAGGGTATTAAAGGTAGAAGTAGAAAGACTTCAGAATGCAATAATACCTTATAAGGCAAAAGTAACTTATCCAAGGTCAGAAGCGCAAATAAAAGATGCAGGAGTACCTCCACATTTTATAGATACACATAACGGGTGTTTTTTTTAGGGGTATAGAACTTCGAATTGAAATAAAACACAAGAAAATCGTTTTAAGGTCCATCAATTTGGCTTTATTGGAAGGATAATTTTATGCCATTAATGTTTAAATATGATTTCGGGCATGTGGCCGCCGCGGCTGGCTCGAATAAAGCCAATTCTACAGGTCCAATTTTCAACCACTTTTTCGAGCATATGGGGCCGTATGTCGGCAATAACGCCACGAATGTTGGCTTCCAATTCCCCTAACGTTTCTGGTTTGTTGGTGTAGACGAGCGACTTCACATATCCCCAAAGAAAATAATCCAATGGTGTCAAATCACACGATCTTGGTGGCCAATTGACAGGTCCATTCCGCGAAATTATGCGCTCAGCGAATGTTTCCTTCAATAAATCGATTGTGACGTGCGCTGTGTGGCATGTAGCGCCGTCTTGTTGGAACCACAACTCATCCACATTCATGCCATCCAATTCGGGAACAAAATAGTCGGTTATCATGGCTCTATACCGGTCTCCATTAACGGTAACTGCCTTTCCAGCATTATTGCGGAAGAAGTATGGCCCAATGACTCCACCAGCCCATAGAGCACACCAAACAGTCAGTTTTTGTGGATGTAATGGCGTTTCAAGGGTCTCATGTGGATTCTCTTCACTCCAAATGCGGCAATTTTGCTTGTTGACGTAGCCATTCAACCAAAAATGAGCCTCATTACTGAACAAAATTTTGCGATGAAAATCAGCATCGAGATCAATCTCATTTTCGGCCCATACACCAAAATCACGACGCATTGCATGGTCTCGCGGCTTTAATTCTTGCACAAGCTGGATCTTGTAAGGTCGCAAGCCAAGATCTTTGCGCAAAATCTTCCATAAAGTTGATGGACAAAGCTCCAATTGCTGTGCACGGTGGCGAATCGATTCATTCGGGTCCTCTTCAACACTTTGCTCTACAGCGGCAATTGTTTCTTCGGTGCGCACTGTTCGACGTCTCTGCGGATGCGTATTATCACATAGAGTAAACGTAGTGCGAAAACGATCCATGGGTAACCGAATTAATTGCTCTGATGGACGATTATGTCGACCATAAAATGGACGGAGCTCACGGTAAACTTCGCGAACTGAACCATTATTTTCGAAATAAATTTGCACGATTTGCAAGCGTTGTTCTTTTGTCAACCTGTTCATAATGAAATGGCAAACCAAACTGAACATAAATGACATTAGAGTTGCCAGATTTGACCACAAAATGCCAGTTTTATCTCTATTCAAAAAACAAACCTGTAAAAAAAAACACCCTTTAGAACTCTCAGAATGTTTTATGACTGGCAATAAGTCAGTTGTTAGCTCTACCTAATCATTCACTGTAAACATCCAAAAAGTTTAACCTACCTGTACTACTTTTTCCGTTCTGGATCCACTCAATCAGACTACAGATTAATGATTTCGCGGTGGATACAATTGGGTTCCATTAAGGCGGTTACCGATTCTTTCTTTATTTCAATATAAATAGCTAGAGATTCCCACAAGCTGCTTCGCTTTATCATACGCTGGCAAATTTCATTATGTTCCAGTTGACTTATCGTAGTACTCTAGTCAACTGAATAAAAGTAGAAAAATGGTAAAAAATATTACATTTTAACTTTATTTCTAAAACAGCATTGGAACAGAGGGCGTAATGAAAAATTGTCTACCTCCAATCATTTGCTGGTTGCTAATTGGGTTGGACCCGACCATGAAATTCGTGTACACAGAAAACGGACAGTGTTCCTTTCCTTGCTATGCATTGAACCTAAAATCACCGCTAGCTATTTTTCCGGGTAAACGATTACTTAAATTTTTGCTCAGAGGGCGGCTTTCGTATCCATCAAAGAAGAGGCGAAGCTTTTTGAAAGAGGCTTTTTGGGATAACACAGAGGATAAAAAAATTGGAATATGTATTGGGTTAAGAATGAACTTATGATTTAAGAAAAAAGACAAACAAAGCCTTTGAGATTAAGCGTGATAAATATTATTTATATACTCAAAAATTTTATTTAAAGACTTATTCATTAAACACTTTCAACATCCTTGAATAACCATACCAAATCATTTTGTATAAAAAAATATTCTAAATTAATTTGCGAATAAATCGGTTTACTTAATAATCCGTGATCGGTAGATTTATTTTTATATATTTTAATGGCAACACTGTTTCCAGTAAACCAAATAACAGAAATTTGTACATGGAATTTCTTCACAAACAGTTTACTTATGCTTTTTGTTTAATGCAAAATTCTATGCTTTTATATTTAAAAAAAAAAAACAAACATTGTGATTTGGTACAAATTTTTAAATAATTATGTAAGCAAACAATTAATATACTTAGAAGTTATAAAAATTAGAGGACTTATAAAATTACTTGAAAAAATATGAAATTATAAGAGGAACTCATTAACTAAATGCTGATATTGAATTTCATAAAAACAAAATTCAATTTGTATGATAATAAAACAAATGTAGAGAAAAACGCTATGCTAATGCATTCATTTGATTATTAAAGTAAGATTAGCTTTGAAATTTTATTCTAAACCTATACTCAAGCAAAAAAATTAATTACCGTACGAAATTGTTAGGGGAAAAGCAAAACAACAAAAAAAAAGTGTTAAAGAGAACGTTGAAGAAGAAGGAGAAACGTGTAGATGAAATCATCACTCAGTCGGATTTGTGCATCATATTGTAAATAGTTAATTTTTTATATGCGCACATACATTTTGAACAAAATATACTGATACTATTTCGTATAATCAAAAATATTTATTTGAAGAAAGAAAAGTACATACGTGAGGTGTATTATTAAAAAGATATGCATATCTACATACATACATACCCTACTGTTTTGGCTTACACAGTACCCACATTCAAAAAACATACCAACTTGGATACAAATCAACTACAATTGAAAAAAATATGAGCTCGAAAATTAAAGAGATCTACATGATCAAATGGTACAGATATATATAACATCGACAAAAGTGACTCCAAGTACTACGAAATCACTCGAAAAAGCCGAACAAAACGATATACATACATATGTACATCAGTTATTTCATTACCTAAGCAGAATAGTCACACGCACCTATGACTACATTAATGTTATGGTCTTTAGGAAATCAAGTTACCATAAAAAGCTGTTAGCTGTTAGCTAGCTAATTATGGTAACTTAGATACCTTTTTAATTGTACAGCCCTAGAAATCACCGTTCAAAACGGCTACACTAGGTTGATCCTAAAAAGCAAAATTTTGTTTAACATCTCACAAAAAAAATCGTAAGTCTATGCGGAGAATATGGAACCATTTTGATCTCCTTTAATGATACATTAATCGAGTGAGAGATCGTACGGATCCTAGCCCCATGAATGAAATGTCAATCAAGGAGAGTGGGCATTGAATCAAAGTAAATCCAAGTGAATAAAATATCAATAAATTGGAAATACGTTAATAAAATAATGATATAGTGCGATTTCGTGTGGGTCATATTGAATAATGAGCGATCTACGTTAATGAAACGTCAATTGATAGAGAATTCGTGTGGGTTTTACGGAAGAACACTCTCCTTATTAATGAAATATCGTTCGAGTGCGGTTCATAATAAACCACGTAAATGAAATATATAAAGATCCAGCGTCAAAATATTTGAATGAAATATCAAACTTGGGCTAATTCTGGCGGCTCGGGGTGATCTACGTGAATAATATATTGATCTAGTAAGAGATCGTGCGGGTCATATTGAGCCACAGTCGATCAACGAGAATGAAATATCAATTCATTTCTCATGAAATTCATTGTGCAACAATATCGCGAATCATATCACAGAATGGACGTGACTCGTGAACTTTATACTGTCTCATCTTTGAGGCATATAAATATACCGATGAAGATCATACTATCTATTGGGAAATATCTCTATATACATATGTATGTATGTACTATTCCGACAGTGTAGCTCTTCCTACGTTTAGCTTTTATGCTGAAGATAATTTTTTTTCTACAACACAACCCTTTGTAAGAAAAGAATACAGTTATGTATACGTAGATTTATATATTGCTATTGATGCTTCATCACACTTTTTCCTAACCGTAAAAATCCAATTACCTAAGCATCCTGAAAGAGTGGACACTTAAATAAGTATGAATTTAATTATACCCAAATAATTTCAATTTTCTTCGCCAACAACAACCAAAGCTGACAAAATTAGTTTATAAATAGCAAGCCAATATCAATAAAGCTCCTTAGAAACAACTAGCAACTGCATACTAACGTACATAAATTCATAAAACATACATACAAGTAACTGGCACACTGTGTTTATATAAAATTGTACACATGTACATGCAAAAATATTTAAATAAATAAGTGCAAAACACACACACACATAAAAAAGTTGTAACCCTCATAGAAAACTGGATTATTTTCCACAAAAAAAAAAAAATAAATAATGGTAAAAAACAAAAACGTAATTAAATAAATAATAATGTTATTAAAAGTAATAAAGTAAATAACAAATATTATTAGAAACTAAATTTTAAAGTTAATATTAAAAAAGAAAAAAAAAACTTCTTTTTCATTACACGAAATATATATTCAAGTGCTTCTTACATAAAACAAAACAAAAGAAAAACCATAATACACTAAAGTAAAACTATATATAATTAATGAAAATATATACATACATATAATATTACTTATTATGATAAACGATACTATTTAAAAAACGTAAGTCTAATTAGCGTTAACCTTTAACTTATAAAACAAAGAACAGAATTATAAATATAAAAAAAACAAATAAGGTACAGCTAGAAAAACCTATTAAAAAACAAGTATTAAAAATAAGCGCTTTAGAGTTTTACAAAAGTAAGTAATAATTAATATAAAAAAAAAAAAAATTATAAATAAAAAAGAAAAGAAAAATAAAAGAACGACACTTGTTTCCATGGAAGTCATTACGCAATGGTTTGTTATGTACTTACTAGAAAAAATATGGAAAATAAATGGTTTAGCTGTTGAGCTACGTAAATGCTCATAATTATTTATAGTTTTTTGTTAAACATTTTTTAAGTTGAATTAAAAAAAAAAACTAAAATTAATCGAACTCTTTTCGAAGCCAACAAGCACTGCTAGGACAAATTTTCTTACATACATATATTCTAAAGTAGGAAAAATTTCACATTTTCACACTCACACGCACGCACTCATACACTTGTAAATACACTACAGCAAAACGCATTTTTCTGCCAGTCAACTTTTGCTTACAGATTTAATACCAAGAAACCAATACACTATGGAACAGATTATCACGGCCTAGCAGCGCAGGAAAGGACATGCTAAAACCATACGTAAATTACGAAAATCAACGAGACTTCCAGAAAAGGGGTACGAAAAATAAAAATTAGACTTAGCTTACTCAAGAAGAAAAAAGGGTTTATAGATTTAAAAGTTGCATAAGAGAAATATGTTCAACTTATTATTTAAAATTTTACCATAAATTTAAATATTTATGCTGGTTTTGCTACATTTATGAGTAAATTGGTACCGCAATTATAAAAAAAAAATATGCATTTCATTCTTTAATGTTTTAATGGATTATTCTTCAAACAAGCAAACCTGAGCAAAAAACTCATAGAGATCGAACTCCTCCCACAGTTTTCAATGAGATTATTCTTTATTTTCGCATAAATAACCTACATACAAATATACAAATAAATACGGTAAATTACAAGTTCAGAAATCAATCGTGATTGCAAAAATTTAAACTAAATAAAATTTGTCAAAAAAAAAATGCAAATCGTTTGCGCTAAATGAAAAATAAAACCGGTTATAAACGATATATTGATTAAAAATAAAAAAAATAAATAATAATAAATTTCAAGCAAAATACAAAAGTGAAGTTTGTTGATAGCAAAGTCAATTGCAGCAGGGTTCCCACAGTTGCTCCAACTCAAAAAAAAAAACAAGCAATCCCAATCATATACCAAATATGTGTAGATATTTTAGGCACAAATACACATTTGTTTAATTCGAACTTCAAACGACCAGGCCGAAAATTTCTTAAGCAACAAAAAAAAAATGCATAAACAAATGAATCAAAAAATTTAAGGTTAAAAATTTGCAAAGGTAAAATTATTAAAAAAAATCATATGCAAAATTGAAGGTTTCAAATTAATTAATTTGATTTTGTATTTTAAACAAATATTATTTTTGGTGGGAACCCGTTTTATATAGATGAAGGAAAAAAAAACCTTCATTAATGCTGGTGGCAAAGTATTCAGATAATCGTGAAATAAACATATTATATCAGACACCCGTACATGTAAACATACATTCATGACTTTGTAACACATATTCACGTATAGGTATTTGGAGATTTTTAAGTTAAAAGAAAAATAAACAAACAAAAAATCGTTAGTAAAAGACTGAATTACCAAAACCAAAAAAAAAAAAAAAACAAGCAAATATGACATAACAAACTAAGCGAAACTAACAAAAAAAGTATCTGCATACAAATAAAATTAGAAACATATGCAGTGACAACGTTGAATTCTCCTTAGAAAAATACAAGAAATATTGCAAAAACTTCTTCCAAATAAAATAGCTAACAAAGCAAACTTTTATTTTTATTTATCTTCAAGTATTTAGTATAACAAGTTTATCAAAAAAAAACTTGTGAAATCAACTTTTTATACAAAATCAGTAAAACTAACACAACATTTACAACCACACATTTCCACACCTATTGAAAGCTATAAATTGTAAGCTTTTACCCCATCTGAGGGCCGCTTTTTCAGTGCAAGTCAAACTCTGTTTGTCGTTTAAACTCGGTACGCAGTTTTTCAGTCAACTTTATACGGGGTTCAAACTAAGTTTAAATGACCAATATGGCAAGTTGAAACTTAGTTTAACTTATCAGCTGATTGGTGAGTAGTCTGTTTTAGTTGCAACAGATTTAATTGAGCGCAAGGAAACTAAGTTTATATTGAACTGAGTTGAACTAATCTTAGTTTAAACTAAATTTAAACTAGGACTAAAAACTGGCTCTGAGAGATTATAAGTCAAATCCTTCACAGAAAGTGTTTAAGCTTTTACTTAAACCCATACACTAACAGCGAAAAAAGCTTGTACATTTCGTAAGCACTGCAAAAAAACCATCAAACGAAAGAGTAACTTCAAAGACAAAGTCAAAAGAATGCACATCAGCCACCTTTACACATTGCAGGCGTGTCAGCAAATAAGTTTAAAAGGACTAAACTTCCATGCAAATTAATTAAGATTTAATTGATTTCGGGCAACCAAATATGGAACATGCTAATGTAAGCTTCAGCTTAACTTTCATTTAGCTTTACATGCTTACCTACCAATAGAGGCTCAGCCGCAAAGCGAGAGTAGTGAATTAAACGTTTAAAAGAACGCAATAAACACGAACACATTTTGTAAAAAAAAACTAAGTAAACACTAAATTAAAAAATGAGGAAACCGGATGGATCATAGAGATATTTCCCAATTGCGAGACTACTGCGGTGAATGCGTTGAAAGCAGGTAAACCTTCGAAGTAATCGAAATAGTAAATGAGCCTTAAAGAATTTGTTGAAATAGGAAGAAATCATGGGTTTATCAAAACACAAAGTCTTGAAGAATTTTCTTTAAGAATTCGTTCAGATAATTATTTACAAGTTTATGTCAATCACGCCATAATTTTTGGAATTAATCTTCTGATACTCTTAAGCGCATTGCATATTAGAGCGATACGATACACATGCGACATACAAGCTATTTTTATCGTGTCACCAAGCATTTCTTACTACTATCTATGCACTCGTTGTGAAAAAATAAGTGAAAGGGATTTAATGTTATCACAAGGAACTTAAAGAATTTAGCTGTTTTCATCAGAGTTCGTACTCTAACTGAAAAATTTATAGAACAAAATCCGAAGAAAGGCAAATGTGGCAGAACTCTTTGGGATCTTTATCGAATTAAAAAATGATTTTTCTTCCTCACTTTTCTAAAAAATGTGTTTAATTTACAATAAACCGATTGAATAAATAAAGTTATTTGAATACGCAGACAGTCCTTAGACCTAAAGACTTATTTTAACTAGTTCAATTGCACAAGTCGTTATACTGGCTAAAATGAAAAGTGAAAACGATTTTTAATCGTATTATACTAAAATTGGTTCTTAGTTGTTAATGACTGTTGTTACGTTTTTATCAGAACCAACGGAAATTTCAACAAAACACAACTTTGCAACTAACGAGATCATATTGAATTTATTGTCTGAGTTACGACATGTTTTCATGCTGCACTATCACCAACTCCATGGGAACAAAACCTTTCCATAAACTTCTCATTTCCTGTTATTGAAATAGAACGCATAGTACTTCTCAGCATCGATTTATTAATCTCTGATGGAATTATCTTACCTCAAGGAATTTTCTTAACCTGTTTAAATTTTTAGTTTTGCATTGTACAACATCTAAGCAGTTCCTAAATGCTTTTAAGGTAGCATATTTTAAAGTTATGATAGCATGCTTAAGCCAAAGAGTATACTTATAAAGTAAACTCGAACCATAAAAAGGCAACCGAGCATACAGCCCAAAAATATACAGAAAACAATAGATATGTACATATACAGATCTGGTTAACTAAAAAAAAAATCACTTAAGCAAATTCAATTTCAGATTAATCATAGACAAAAATCGGTTACAAAAAATGTTTACAACACAACAACAACAACCACAACATAAAAACACTGCGATTGATTTATTGTATTCAATTATCATAGAACGCACAAAGTAATGCATTATCACAATGAAATAAAACAAAACCAAAAAATTATGTAAGGTGAAAATAAATTTCACACAAAAACCACAAGATTAATTATGTACCGTTAAATACGTAACTAACGAAAAGTTTTGAATTAATACATGCAAAAAAATTGTAAAGAAATAACAAAAAAAAAATAAGAAACAACCTTTGAAAATAAGAAGAAGAGGAAAAATGCTTTATATAAAGCAAACTAAATAGTTCATAAAAAAAGTTGATACAATTAACTAACTATAAGCGCGATAAATTATTGAAATTTGAGAAAGAAGAAACACAAAATACAAATATTTATATTAAAAATGAAAAACGTTTAAATTGCAAATTTTGCTTTAAAGCTTTGTTGATACAATTTGCTCTTTATATAAATATTAATACATACATACATACATATACTACATATACGACGACTGTAGACTATGTTTGGTTATACATGCATACTTACAAATAATTAAACATATTTTCTTACATACTCGTACATACATATGAAAGTAAGTATTGTCGAATGAAAAAAATGGTTTTGAAATTATGTAGAAGTCTAACCAATTTATGCTAAGCAAAAAAAACATAACCTTTGGTTTGGAGTTCATCCATAAAATCACAAATACTCCCGAAAAAAAATTTTATATAAAAAGGTATTTAAATGCATTGCAACATGAAGAAATAAACAGCCGAAAACCAAACCCAAAAAACGTGTGAGCGTTACAGCAGGTAAATGACATACATATTTATTTAAAAATTAAAACAAAAACATATATATATGTAGATACATATGTATATACATACATAAGAAGCTAACGAAGCAAATGAATTCATAGTAGCGCATTCAGCATTAGGAAACCGCAAGCAAAACTATTAATAATAAAACAATATCGTGAAAAATTGCAAATTAAAAATAAAAAAGAAGAAAATAAGTCATAAAACACACAGGCTAAACAACATAAGTAATAAAGTAAAAAGATGCCCAGAGGAAAAGCAAATGAAGAATTATTATTACTGAATTGACTAATTAATGAATTAATTATTATTATATTGTATTATTAACTGAAATATTTAGATGAAATGATAAATTCTTAATTATATAATATTATTATAGAAACTTAAAGGTAACAAAAATTACTGAAAACAAATATAGAGAATATTATATTAAAAACAAACAAAAAAAAAATAACTTAAAAAAAGTGGTATTTTTATTTAAAAGCAAAACAAAAACTTACGGGGTTAAACACCTGTCATAGAACATCTCGAAAGAAATTTTTTGTGTATCTTGCATGTGAGTTCCTGAATAAATAGGAATGAGAATTTAAATTGGTAGTTGGAGCTGTTGTTTCCAATTTAAGGCCCCATTTGGCTCATTTCAAAGGAAATAATACACATAGCTCAGTGTTTGGCCGAGCTTCTATGATTTAGATTTAACTTGCCCTGGCTGAGATTCGAACATCTAACCCAGCGGCCACATAAAATACGTTCGCAAAAAATCTACCCAACAGATGGCGCTCGAATTGAGTTATTACAACATAGAGTTGGAATAAAATTGTTACTTAAAATCGGTTTTGGCTCATTTTCAAATAGCAATACTATTGCAATAAACAAAATATCCCATTATTACAAAAAAGCTACTTTATAAACCTAAAATGATTTAGCTCTTATTCCGAATTACAATTGTGATGGGAATGTTAAGCTACGAGTACATTCTAATTATCAATTAGTCATTTGTCACCAAATTATTGGGCTATTCAATGCCCACCCGCACTAAAAAATATTAAAGATTTCAAGTAAATTAGGCTTTCGATAAGATAACAAATTCGAAAATCATACAATTGAGTTTCGGACTGCGATTAAATTTTTGATAAAACATGGGCGAAACAATTTGTTTTGAATTATAATAATATGATGATTATTCTAGGCCATTATGAATGAAAAAAATAAATAAATTTGTGGACTATACCAGGGGTTCTCAAACTTCTAAGATAATGGAACCCATACTCAACACCCTTCATTTCATGGAACCCTACATTAAATTGTTAAAAATCAAAGACACTGTTGTTTAAACATGAACAAAAACTTGTATTAGAAATAGTATACATACTTAAACTTTTAATGGGAAGAATGAAATTGTTTCACTGTTTTATTAATTATTGCTTTATAGTTCGGGAATTTGTCCGACAGCGGTATGCGTATTTCTGGGGTAGCATCTAATTTCGATCTGAATTTGTTTTTTGTATAAGCGTAAGCTGCAAAACCTGTTTCGCAACGATACGTTGTGACAAAAGGAAGCAGAGTTAAGATAGCCTTTTTGTCAACTTCGGGGTATTCACTGCTAACAGCAACCCAAAAGTCGGTTAGCACCTCCGGTTGACTATTTATGAGAAAATGATTTTGCACCCATTCGATATCAATATTACTATCCGGAAAATAATCTGACAAAGATTTATGGAAATTTACTAAGTGCTCTGTTATGACATTTCCCATTTCAAATGGTAATTCCAACGTTACTTGTAGAAAGTTGTATAAAAGTGGAAAAAATTCTATGCTTTTCTTTTCCACACAGGTAATCCAGAAATTTAATTTTGTTTTAAAGGATAATAACTTTTCTCTAGCCATAAATAGGGGGGTGGATTTTTCCGGCAAAAATTTAGTAATTTCATTGACCTTTCCCAAAATGTCGGCAAGGTAAGCTAATATTATAAGCCACGGCTCATCGTGCAATATATTGAAAATGGTTACAGCCTCAGACTTGATTTCCCTCATTTCGTAAACTTTCAGCTCTTCACGAAACCAACGGATTTTGGTGTGCAAGAGGAGTGATTCGTAGTGACTACCCATTTCTTCGCACACTTTTTGGAACAGTCTTGACTCGAGGGGACGACATTTTACGTCACTGACAATTTTTACAGCATCGTCAAGAACTTTCCTTAACTGAAATGGTTTCTTTTTTACTACAAGAGCGTAGCGATGCAAAATGCAATGACAGCTTTTACATTCCGGTACAATATCTTCGATTTTTGTTATCGTGCCTCTTACTTTACCTACCATTGCCGCCCCGTTGCTACACACGTCAATGCATTTCTTCCAATCAATTTTGTTTTTATCGTTGTAACAATCTAGTTAGTTAGTTAGTTAAGTTATAGGGTAAAGTAGGATCAATCGACACCGCGACCTAAAAGATCTTTTGTATCCCTGCAATAAGTTCCTAGCCCTGACAGCCCAAGATACTATCGGCTTCTCTACTAAATGCTAATAATAACTTGGTACACGAGTTCCTAATGTTGAGAGACTCGACTATTGCTGAGTTGAAATATTTAACTCTCTGTCTGGCCAAAGCCGGACAGTCGCACAAATGTGCTCCGATGTCTCCTCCTCCTCAAGACAAAGACGGCAGTCCGTTTCGGTGGCGATTCCAATCCGGTGCATGAGGGCACGTAGATTGTTGTGACCAGTCAGATAACCGGTAAGCAACCATATATTGCTCCTATTTAGATGAATTATGTCCTTTCTGGAAAAAGGATACCAAAATAATTAGGCCTGTCTGAGGCCTCCTGCCGCGTTTAGAGTCGACCCACTTGGTGATTAAAGATTTTGAAGAGGACCAACTAAGTCCGCAAAACGGTTCCGGTCCCATACAGACAGACGAAGATCCTTTTCTGGCTAGTTCATCAGCGGCCTCGTTGCCTTCAATCCCGCAGTGTCCTTGTACTCAGCATAGTGTTACCTTGTTTTTCGCTGCCAGGAGTTGAAGAGTGTCATAGCACTCTTTGACGAGCCTGGAATTGATAACCCTATTGGATAGGGCTTTTATAGCCGCCTGGCTGTCTGAGAGTATAATTAAAAAAGTGCCTTTCAAACCCTTTTCAAGGTTGAATCTGGCGCATGTTGCGATTGCTAGAACCTCAGCCTGAAACACTGTTCCAATCGAAAGTTTAGTACCGGGACCATAGACACCTGCACCTGTTCACCCTGTGCACCCTTCCATCCTGGACCCATCTGTATACCAGTGTAAATATATTGGATCTAGTTGAGGAGGCCCGTTTGACCAGACCTCTCGATCCGGTATTTTGACCTGGAAGATTCGACCAAAACAGATTTCTTTTTGTAGGGAGTCGGTAAGCATGCCTGATTCCAACCCTGGCATTTTATCCAGAACACAACTATGTTGTGAGCTCCTATAGTGAACTTCGTTAGTTATTTGCATTTGCAGGTTCCTTGTGGCCGCGACTGATTTAACATTAATATGTAGAGGAGTCCACCCTAAGAGTGACTCCAAAGCCGCGCTTGGACAAGTTCTTATTGATCCTGAGACCGAGAACAACGCCAGCCTTTGGAGCTTGTTAAGGTGAGTAACGGTGGTTTTTTGTAGGGTTTTTGGCCACCAGACTACGGAGGCATAGGTAATAATCGGACGAACAACCGAGTGGTAAAGCCATCCAATCAACTGGGAATTCAGACCCCATGTCCGACCAAAAAGTCTTCTGCAAGCCCACATTAGAGTGTTGTCTAGGTGGGAATTCCAACTTAATCTCTTACCGAGGAGTACTCCTAGGTATTTGACTTCGTCGGAGTATTCAAGTACAGTATCTCCAAGGGTTACCGAACCCTGATTCGGTTTATACCTTCTTGTGAACGGTACGAGAATAGTTTTTAGCGGGTTCACACCAGCTTGTTACCACGCGCAAAGCTGAACACATAACGTCTGACACCGTGCTGCCGAATTTTCCCTTGAATAATAACTAGATCATCTGCATATCCGATAGCATCAAACCCGTTCTCTTGTAGTTTAGTTAAGAGGTCGTCCACTACTAGAGACCAAAGTAAAGGAGAAAGAACACCCCCTTTCATCCTTTATTAGCTCTAAAATTTAAAGCACTATTGCCCAAGGATGTGGTTATATCACGTTCACGCAGCATAGCGTCAATCCACCTATCAGTTGATAGATCCACACCCCTTTGGACCAAAGCCCTCGATATGGATCCATAGGCAGTATTATCAAATGCCCCCTCGACATCCAGGAAGGCGCACAGAGCAATCTCCCTGAATTCAAAGGCCCGTTTGATCTTACCGACCAAACACTGCAGAGCAGAATCCGTGGACTTCCCTTTGACGTAGGCAAACTGAGTTTTGTGTATGGGAGTTGAGAACCTTAGATTGTGTCTTATGTGAAGATCTAGCAGTTTTTCGACTATCTTAAGAATGAAGGGAGTCAAACTGATCGGCCGGTATGATTTAGGTGAGTCAGACGGCCGATTGCCTGTCTTAGGGATAAACACAACGGATCTCTACGCAATAGAAAACCAATGGATCTTCTTACAAACCCAACCCTCGATAATCTTAAAACCTTCATTAGCTATTTGAAATATGCCAATATATACGACAAAATTTAACTAAAAACCTGTATTACTATATATAGCTCATAACTCTTGTTCTAATTTATTATAACTATGTAATCTTAAGCTTAAGGCCGACGCAGCCATAGCTTCCCTATTTGTTGTAATTAAGTTTTAACTGTAAGTACAACTTTCATAAATAAATAAATAAACAACGGATACCTTCCTCCAAGTATACGGTATGTATTCCCAAGAATAACTGATCAGCGAGTCAATGACATAATCAATGCATCTTTGAACCAGAGCCGGATAGATAACATGGCCCCCCGCCGCTTTAAAGAGTTCGAAGGATTATATTGCCCAGAGTACCTTGTCCCTGTCAAAGACGGAGCCAGACCTGGCGACGCTTCTCACTCTAGGGGTCCCTTGTTCCGAAGAGTTTGTAGTCGACGGGTACGGCCCCATCTAGTAGCCAAGGAAATGCACTTCGAGCAGGTATTCCAGAGATTCTATGTTGTTGTTGGTGAAGGTGCCATTTTGCCTCCTAAGGAGTCCAATCCCATTGGAAGGCTCTTTGATAGAATTTTATGTAAACGGGAGGCCTCTGGCAGTGTCTCGATTGATTCACATTTTAGTCTCCACGATTCTCTTTTGGATCGTCTTATGAGTTTATTGCACTCAGTGAGAGGAGCCCTGTACTCGTCCCACTAAAGTGTTCTTTTTGCTCCGTTGAAAAGCCTCCTGACAAGCTTGCGTTTAGCATCCAACTCCGCGCTCCACCAGGGAACCTTGCTTTTCATCAAGGTGCAACTGGGAGTCGTACTGTCGTAGAAGGATTCCACCAGAACATTGTTGAGCACACTCGCCGCATACTCCATTTCCTCGATTGAGTTAATTGAGGTTAGCAACGATTCTGATTTTGCCCTCACTAGATTTTTGTTAAGGTTCCAGTTTGTTTTCTTGGGTGAGAAGGTTATACCCCGAGCGATGCCTGATCCGAGAGCGATGCCTCGTCCGACACCTGCCAGTCTCTAATAGAATCACTAATTGATCTGCTGCAGAGAGTGAGATCTAGTACCTCTTCTCTGGCAGCGGTAACAAAAGTAGGTTTGCACCCCTTATTTGTGAATTCTATATTGTTTTGCATGAGATATCCTAGAAGGTACTCACCCCTTTCATTTATGTCGCTGCTGCCCCACAACACATGGTGGGCGTTGGCATCGCAACTAATGATAAATTGTCGATTCGTCTGTTGGCAAAATTCGACAAGCAGCCTAACTTCCGCTGGAGGAATAGTGGGGATGTCACCTGGAAAGTAGATGGATGCGATGACAATTTCTTGCACTCCGCCTACCGTCGACACTTCGACGACAGCAGCTACTAGATCCCTGGAAATAAAAGGAGTAAGAGGTGTGTGATTAATGTTGTCTATGAGCAGGAGGGCGGCACGGGGCGTGCCTCCCACCCGGTCATACACTAACCTACCAGATTGACTCAGCCCTCTTACTTGGCCTCCAGTAGGCCAGGGCTCGTGGAGTAGGCCAATAGCGAAACTGCGTTCGCTGGCTAATCTGCAAAGAGTTGCAGATGCCCCCTTGGCATGATTCAGATTAGCTTGATGCACCCTTATGGCGCTCATTGCTTCCTTTGGAGCGATAGACTGACGAGACTCTTCTTCTTGTCTTGTCGGGACTCTTTGTCCCTAGCTTTTTTGTTTAGAGCCGGCATACTGCATTTTGGCAACCTTTTGTATTTTGGTGCCGGTTGAAGTTGGTGGATGTTGCTCCCCCTCAAGATCGGGACCGCCTCCGAAGCGGCAGCCATCGCTGGCACAGTTGCTTGGCTTTGACTACTGCTCTGAGGGTAGCCGTGACTCGTTGGGAGGTCAACTGATGTATCTTTGCGTTTAAAAAAAAAAACTGACATCATTATCTTTAGGATTTTCGTGATTTGAATCTAAATATCGTTTTAACTTTGCTCCACGTAACAGCCACCCCTAAACAAACTGACAAGTGTAACGCTCAACGCTTTTATGTAGATATGGCAATATGTACTCATACTCGAAAATAGATAAACGCGTGTGCAACTCAAGCCGACTAGTAGCTGCCGACCGCCGTGCTTATTCATACCGAATTTTAATCTACTTATTTATCTGTTGAATTGTTTAACAGCCAAAAATAAATACTTTCACGGAACCCTGATAACTTTAACACCCTTTTAGAAATTGTGGACTAGACAATACAGGATATCAGACGTCTAAAAATGTATCTTTTAAAAATTGTGACTAGTCTTTCAAAATCATTGCTTAGAATACTACATTTTGGTATGAATAAGGACAGATGTTTAAAACAAATAACAAGTGAGGTGCTTTACTTTATTTCTGAAAGAAAACAGAAAAAATTGTGTTCTCAATAGGCGATGAAACCATGGATCTTAATCATGATCGTTTGTCGAATATAAAATCGATGGAGAGGCGTTGCCTGAGCTCATAGCGAACAACCCAAACCAAATAATAATAATAATAATCCCAACGGTTTTATCCCTCCATACATGCCCGACCGACGCGAGGGGCGCATCCGTATGACGCACAGTAAAAAAATTTTTTTTTTTTTCTTATATTCTCCGCCGAGTCATATAACTGTTCAGCTACAAATGCTCATCAGCTGATCGAATAGTAATATATATGTATGTATGTATGTATAAATTACTGAGAGCATTGAGTATAGTTTTCTTTACGTAAAAATGTAAGTTTGGAATATCAAAAGAACCGGAGTGAGTGTTAAAATCCTGACACAAACTACGGAGAGGCTCATTTAACTCAAAATTACTTTTACATGGCTTCAGAAAGAAAAGCCGGAAATGTCTTCAAATTCTGGAGGGAAACTAAACAGTTTTATTCCGCCAAGAAGAGATGGGCTAGAGATCAAGCCTGTCAGTAACTTGACTAAAAACACACTGCCTAGCATTTCTCTGCGACTAGCAGGTGTAGGAAGATTAATGAGTTTTAAACGACTTATATATGGCGGCAGGTTGTACTTAGAATCCCAACGAAAATTTCTTAAAGCAAAAAGCAGAAATTGTTTTTGAATTGACTCTATCTGCTTGGAATGGGTTCCAAACAACAGATCCATATTCCAGTATTGGCCCCACTAACGTTGGGAAAAGAGCGTTTGTAATGTAAGGGTCATTGAATTCTTTTGACACCTTTGCAAAATCACCTTTGGCTTTGTTAACTGTAACATTTATGTGAATATTAAAATTAAATTTCGGGTCCATTGTAATTCCAAGATCAACAAAGTTAAACACTTGTTCGGTGTTATGTTTACATATTAAGAAGCTGGTTGAACTGCCCTGCGAGAAAAGCACAGTACTTTACATTTTTTAAAGAATCAAATTCAAAAAAATGTGACATGTTATGTGATTCTAAACGAATTTCACTAATAAATTTAAAATATTGCAACACAAAAGAAACGTCGAGAAAATCGTTGCTTATTGCAAGGCCGGTTAACAAATTGGGTGCTTTCAATGTTGCTATAAAAGAGCGCAGTTAGTATACCCTAAAATTATCTATCTCTACTTTATTCCTTTATCAAAAACATGTAGAATAAATGCATTCACCAACAAAAAGTTTGGCTTGATATTTATAAGACAGGGGCTATAAACTCATCCAGCTGGTGCGGCAAACTAAAGAAAACAATTTGAATGGAGTTTAGATGATAGAAGCCGTGTAGATTGGGTCTGAAAAAAACCCAAGGACTGATGAAGTTCAAATCGAAATAAAATGAAATTAGCGAGACATAAAACTATTCATTACCAAGGCTTATTGAACAGGTAGCAGCATGGGAAAATCCTTTGCATTTTGTTGATGCCTGAGACCTCTGATGTGTCAACCTACGAAATTTGATGCTTACTTCCTGTTCTTCATCAACTTCTAGCTGTTGCATTGCAAGTTTGGTGAGCCCGCTGATAGAAACTACTTGTGTTTCAGGTGGAGTTTTAGTCCGGAATCACAGGAAAGCATTCGTGATGTAGCATAAAAGTTTTCCTGCCATTCGCCTTCCTCTTATGGCAAAAAACACACCTTCCCCTTTTGGATTAAATAAATTAATAATTTTTATTGTTTTGCCATTTAACTATTTAAATAACAACAGCTCACACTGCGTAAGCTTAGCTGAATGCGTTTAGCTGCCGGTTTAAGTATTGCGCATGTTGTTGCGTGTTCGACTCCCGCAGAAGCCAAGAAGAAATAAGTCTGATGAGGAAATGTGGTGATTTTCGAAATAGTACTATAACTTCTACAGCTGTGAGTATTGTTGTTTTTTCCTAATAATTTTCCAATAAACCAATCGGCCTTAAAGCTCAAAGAAATTTAATCATTTTTATTTAAAAAAAAAAAACAAAGAAAAAATTCACAATTTTATTACATAGAAGCACGGCAATTTGTTTTGATTTGTGAACAAAGAAAGTAAAAAATAAACTAAGTTTGACAGTTTAGGGGTCTCACAACTGCCTGTTTAATGTACCTTGGTAAGATCCTTGATGTAATAACGTTAAGTGTTGTACGTTGGCAACTTCTTGCTCTAATTCCGTCATATTAGACTCCCCAAGAAACAGTGTTCCTCCTTTGCTAAATTTCTTAATAAATTTAGTAAAAAATATTTAAATAGCAGTAAAAAGTTAAGATTAAGATGAAATAAAGAGTAGGTATCAGTGAATTACTTGGCATTTTGCGTTGTGCTTATTTGTTGAAAATTGTTATTCTTATTAGGATAATTTGGAAAATATTGAAGAACTACACGTAGATATTTGGCGGGTTGTATTATACGCAACCTGGGCCTCTCTGAACATGTTAGCCAGGAGCGATCCTAAATATGGGTAGACGAAGTGTCAAGAGGATCGCTTATCAAACTCTCACGTGCTTTCCAGTCGATCATAGTGGCGCTTGAGGTAATAGTTAAACAAATTAATAACACCTTTCTTCACATGTGTCTAAGATTTTTGGTCAGCTTGTTTATTTTATGCGAAGAGTGTACTCTAAACACATAAGTGAAGAAGCTATTTTTTAAAAGGCGAAAGCACTTTCGTATAAAAGAAGCTAAAGCGTTTGTGCCTCAGCAGCTTATTTTCATCTTTTCATGTACATATGTATATACATAAAGGCATAACTACGATCGTTTTAAAAATCGTTTTGATCACTTTAAAAATATGAAAAGATGTATATGTATATTTCGTCGAACTTTTTGAAACTTGTTCCCAAAAGAAGAAAAAATAACTGCAACATTTTCAATAAGGCAAAATACTTGAAATGGGTATAAGGTGATATATGCGCAGATGACAACATGCATGCCTTTATACTGCCAAATTGACTCGATTTATTTACATTTTATTGTTGTTGTTGATTTTTAATTCATAAAGATAGTTTAGCATTGCAAATCCTCCTTTGTTACTATTTTTGTCAAACATTTAGAACGCCAAACAAAAAAAATGATCCTCGTCATTTTAAAACGAATTATTTAATCAAGTGTCAAGGGTGTTATAAAAGGTGAATAGTGAGAAACTGATCACTTTCTCCATAAATTAACATTGAAATACAAACTTGATTAAATTTTGCATAATTAACACTAAAACAGCGATGATAAAATTATTAATGGATAAAGTACCTCACGTTTTAATTATGCATCTTTACTTAACCCACTTACAATAATATTTTGATCACACAGTGTTAAAAAAAACGCAATTAATTGTTTTACAATTTCCATTTAGTTTGTATATTTTCTTTATATTTTAATTTTATATAATACACATTTGACGACAAAAGCTGATACAAAACGAATACTTGCTACTTTATCATCTACATACTAACCCTACATACATATATGTATATACCTATATATGGTGTATAATACAAACACGTTTTGTCTTAATATTTGTGTATGTAAGTATGTACATGCTTACGCTGGTATACAAACGGGAAAAAGGTCCATTAAATATGTATTTAAGAAAGAGCGTAAGTAGTTCAGAATTCTCTAGAGAACAAATTTTACAATAAACCTTCAAGACACATACCAAATCGTAACTAACTAAAACTAATTTATTTACATATAGTAACATTGCAAACGTTGAAAATTTGTGTAAACATCTTTTTTTTTTACTATACAGGCGTCTACAGTAAACTAAGCAAATTCCAAAACAAAATAGCGAAAAATTGAGATTTTTGTGTGCTAAAAGCAATTTATTACTTGTATTTACTGACTTAAAGCATTAGAAAACATTTTCAATCGTATAATAATTAATTCGTTGTGTATGCCGTTGAATGGAATTGTTTCGAAGTAAGCTTGTTACACTGTCCACTGCTACCGAGACATTTCTCCGAATACCAAAACCCTCCACGATGTGATCAAATTACTACAAATATACATATGTATGAGAAAAATTTCCTAAATTTTTATAGTATCTACATTTTCGATGCAGTTTACGGCAGTAGGTATGCATATGGTACTAAAAAGTTCGTTCGGTTTCGATTCAGCAACTTACTTCAAAAGAAATCCGCTGTTGTTTAAACAATTATACATAATTTGACCAAATCGTAAATGAAAATTCTCCGGAAAAATTTGTTATTTTATACGGCGTCTGAACGGTAAACATTTGATTAAAAGATTTTGCTTAGCATTTCCGGCCTCGCAAGTGTCGTTGTCGATAATGTTATCCAAAGAAAAGCAAAGAAAGCGCACTGTGTCGAAAGAGTGTTAGATGAAAGATGAACAGATACTAGTATCGAAGCGTCACATAAAAGATTTTAATCTTACTCGCTTCTACAAAAAAAAAGCTAAGTTCTCTATAATTTTCTCAAGGTACTCGCTTTGGCTAGGTAAGGTTGAAGTGGCTGCCGTAATAAGACAGCACCAGGCACACATAAGATATAAAACGTCATTCAAAACAAAGCCAAAGCGTGGAATCTGCGCATCTGAGCATCTTTTACATACTAAAAATTCAATAAATATAAATTGAGGTTTCTTTGAATAAAATGTAAATTGAGCCAAATATTTTAGTTTGAATTATTAAATGGATTTAGCGTTGGCTAACCGTCAAATGTAAATTTTCTGGTTTCGAATTAATTTTTTGGCAATTTATCATTCTGCTTTCCATTTTGTCTTACTGCCCCAGTCGCAACTTTCTTTTATTAAACTTTGCCTTATTGTTATTTTTCGAAAGCGTTTGAATTTATATATGTACGTAAATCAGCAGAAGGAAATGAAGCCAGACTTTGGTGTTGTATTATTGATATATTCGTTCATTATTCAGTGAAGTAGTGGAAATAAGTAGAAACGAACACACCTACTTGAAGACACATACAATTCCGTTTAAAAATATAGGATTTTCAAAAGCCTGGTGGTATACCTAAACTGCAGCCAAGCTATACAAATTCCATTGTAGGACTAAAAGTGTATTTACAAGCTTTTTCTATTATTTTTTCTCTAATTTGTTCTACTAGTATTATTAATTTTATTTTAAAATTTTTTTAATCAAACACACCTGCTTGCTCGCTCTAATATCAATGTATGGAAGAACTTGCTTTGACTGGATTGCGCGATTTTTGTTTTACCTTTTTTCCTTTCTTAATTATATTTAAATTTATGAATTTCTTTAAAGTATACTATTCGAGCACTTTTAATGAAATGTTTTTTTTTTAATTATATATATATACAAACACATGTACATACCGCGTTGGCAATATGTAGATGCGTGCGTCTAACTAGATTTATTGCTGAGCATTTCGTTTTTTTAATAAGTTTTACATATTAGGCTTATACATACATATGCATGTGTAAGGAGGAAAAACAAAGCAGACATTTTTTAAACAATATTTAAAATTCTTTCCGTTACACACTTAATATCGAATAATTACACATAAGTCCAGCTTTCGTACGATATGTTGCAGTATAGCATTTTTAAGCAGTACTTGGATTTTTACGTATAAACATTAATAATTGTTTTTATTCTAATACTAGAAGTTATTATGCTTTACTATTTTTCTCTTAATGAATTGAAGTGGTAAAGCAAAATAATTATTTTTTACAATATAAAATTTAAGCATAAATTACAAATTATATCACAACAACAAAGACAATTGCGTTTGTGCGCGCGCGATCTAGAAGTTTTTAAAAATAATTTTATACAGGATATTATAAACATATGAATATGATCGACAAACGCAATAAACTATCTTTATTTGAAACTGAACTTCTTTTTCTTTAACTCCTTGTTATTAAACTACAGCCGGAAGGGCTTATTTGTAACTCGATTAAAAAAAATATAAATGAGTTCCAACTTTTTGTATATAATACACGTAGCATGTTCTGATCATTTGAATTCGAAATTTTTTTTTTTTGAATCGAGTTAAATTGTAACCCCCCGCCTTTACGTGACATGCATTATTATATAAGATTTTTTTTAGAAAACTTGTGTCCCAACAGCCGTTTTTACAATTTGATGTTATTCTTTCTTTCTATTTGCTTCAATTTTATTTTATTTTTTCTATTTGCTTTTCATCAGCTGCAGTCTTTATTGCTGAGTAAACGGTTTACTTTTGTAGGAAGTGATGAAGTTTGGAATTCTCCTCTTTCGCAGTTATTAATATCGCGTAAGCATTGCGTAGCTTATAAGCGCTTTCGTATCACACAGAAAGCCTGTATTGCGTAGCCATTCGCTTCTTCTGTAAACAAAAAAAAACGAACTTAAGGCACCACAAAAGCTCCATGGACGCGACTTTGCTGCTATATGGTCTTGCACGCTTCTTCCACTTTCCTTACACTGCAGCAGGTCGGCGATGGAGGCGGTGGCGCTTGTAACAAACGCGATAGCAGCGACAGTGACGTTGACAGCTTTGGCGGCATTGGCGGCAGGATAAACACTGTTTCTTCTCCTCACTCTTTCGGTGGCGAGGCGCACTGAGATCCATCATTTGGATTGTCAACATTGCTATGCCCGCCGCACAATACTAACTTTTGCTAAGTGCCTTCTTTTTTCTTTGTACTAATATATCATAGAATGGATTGTGACTAATGGACTGCGTTAGACGTTTAATCCATTCTTGTTGGTCTTCTTCGGTTGCCGCAGACATTCGGTAGACCGTATGTTTACCTTCCACAACCTGTAAATCAAGTAAAGCGCATAAGAATATTGATAGTGAACGATATGTAGAACTCTTGTCACATACCTTTCCCTCGGAATCAGTCTTACATGCTTTAATAATATCAGCGCCACCGGTAGCAAACAATTCAAAACAATGCGGTTTGCTGCGATCGTGTATCTCACGTACCTATTAATATTTGAGAAGTATGTAATAACGAAATTCACAAATAAATTAATCTGACTTAAATGAAATGTACTGTTTTCTTGCTACTACTTACACATATATTTTCCAGTGGTATTATTCCTCTTGGCTCTTTATCCGTTGTGTACTCAAAGTAGTACAGACAGTTGTCGTTCAATATGAACCAGCGTCGTTTCCAGGATTTATAACTGCAATATCAAGAAATGTTCAATCATCCACGCATGTTAAATGAATTATTCTAATGACTTATTTTTATGTGCTATTTAAGGTCATACTCCACTTAAATATGTATGTATGTGTTTTGTTTATTAATACGTTTAATAAAGTTAAAATCTCACTAATTTTTGTCCAATTGAATTCACTACTTTTCTCTGTGCATTCAGTTTGTAAAACCAGGTTTTCGAAAATAATTTAAAAACATGCTTAATGGTTTTATTTTTTTGTCAAAAAATATTATTATCTTTAAAAACTTCTTCAGAGCAACTTTTATCAAACCAAAAGCTTAGCGATATTCATTTTTCTCAAATTTTTGAATTTTTTTCTAAAGTAAATGGATCGTTTAAGTACCTTATTATTTATTTTCCTGAACAAAGATGTTAGTAAATTTAACACCGAGTATTTTTTTATTTGCGAAACCAAGAATGCTTTAATTAAATTCGACTCTTTGTTGACTTTTTCTTAAAAAAAACTTTGATATACTGACTCCGAGTAGCTATTTTTCCAAAGTAAACGATCATGTAAATTTACTTTGAAAAACTTTTACTCATGCGCTGGTCTATTTAACTTCGAGTACTTTATGCCGAAAAAAATCGGTATATTAATTCGATTAGTTTTTTCAAATTCATGTTCTGTTGGATTTTGGACTTGTAATTTTTTCAAAACCTATCAAAATTGCATTTATACCGAGGAAGATCTCTAAACTTAACTAAATCTCTTTATCAAAACCAATCGACTAAAAAAGATTTTCGGAAACTAACGATATTCATCTAAAGTATTGCTTTTTCGAAGGGATCTATGGTTTATTTGACAGGAAGCAACTAAAGCTTTCTTAAAATTTCTAGTTTTTATTTTTCAAATCACGTTTCTCTAATTGCTCCATGGAAATCGAGCCGTAACGGTGCCTTTTAACAGACCCAAATGGTCGCTCATTCTAATCTGATAAATTTTTTTCGGAACCATTTAATAGAAGATTGAACATAGAATATTTTAACTGATCCACTTGGAGCCATTTTTCTAAATTTTTCACAATAAAAAAAAAACATTTCAATATTACCTTCCAAAGATTTATTGGATAAGTTGCAGAAGCAAAAACATAGATCGTTCGTTGCTCTCGCATCGAACCTCGTGTTATCTTCCTCAATGCGAATTAAATTAGAAAAACCACATTTATATGCCTCTTAAACTTGATTTACTTTAGAGAGGGACCATAACATGGTCTGCAAGTTGTCGAATGTGATCCTTGACAAGTTTTGAAATAATCAATATTCTAATATATATGTATATATACATATGTATATGTAAGTACATACATATGTATAGTATTTACCTTTGATAGCAATAAATATAGATCTGGATTAAATAAATACATTATGGTAAACTTACCGCCCACCCTGCTTCCATAACCAGCCTTCTTTGTCCGGATTAAAGAAAGTATGCATTAAATCATTACCATCGTCTTGTGGTATTTTAAACGGCTCCGTTCGTATTGATTCGTAGAGGGATTCCAGCAGGCCGCGAGGTAGGTCACCGCCGTTGTTAATGCCGCGATTCATCGAAATGAACTGTTCAACGGTGGGCTTGTCTTTCACCTGGAATTACAAATATTTTTAGTAAGCCAAAGGCTATAAAAATCGAAGTAAAACATTTTTTCAATATAAATTAAATTGGCCAACATACACTTTTTTTCAAATATTCAAAACTATATTCAGACTAAAAGACAGAAATCAAACAATACGTAGATCAGATGATATATTGACAGGCCTTCAATTAATAACGATTGACAATCACCAACTTTACAAACTCTCGCCTCGTAAAACGTCTAACCATAGCAGATAATATGCTCTATAACTTCTGGATATTGAAGCACGCTTAGCTCCGCTTTCTATATAAGCATTCCATAGATCTGCTAAACATTTCAAGGCTGTGGAAATTGCCCGCACGATCACCTTTTCACAAACCCTCTTTTAACAAACTTATCCTTCTCTCTTTGGTTCGGTAAGTTGAGTATGACGTTAACGACTAATGGACAAAACGATCTAGCAGCGTTTAACTAGTTTATATAACAACTACTACTATCAGGCATTTAAAAGTACGATATTTTGAAAGATTTAAAGACGTATCATCGCCTCACATTGGTCGTAGATGATACAATAGCATTTTCCTTTTATGGTAGCGGTTTTAACAAAAATCCTCTTTGTGTGCGGGGATTAATTAAAGCTGCCAACAGAAATTCTAAAGAAACAGTAATCAAGTTCAGAAAAATTACAATTTATCTTTAATTAATAGGATGAACTGGACCGATGAATCCTACAGGGACCGCTTCCTTTTAATGCGGAGTTAAAATAAGAGCTCCAGATAGAATGACCAGAAATTAGACAAGCTTATGTCCTTCAAATAATTTCTGATATGCCAAAACGCTTAAATGGCAAGTCCCTTAGTGTTAATTAATCTCAATTTAAACCTCTATTATAAATATTAAGGGCCGGTATTACAATGCATTTTTAAGTCAAACTTAAGTCAAGTTTAAGATTTTGCGTTTCACCAAGCAAATCTTAAGTTCGACTTATATTGAGGAGGATTAAAGTAATTTCAATTGTATGATGAGAAAGCTTTTCGCGACCAATTTCGATTCAATAATGCTTGGAATGTCCTTAATTTGATTATATTTCATATGACTGTCAGGTATGTGTATCCTTTATCATTTCCCAGGAACCATGCGAGCTACTGCCTCGCGAGTCATAAAATACGATTATACTTCACACCGTATAGCATTGTTATGAGAAAATTGTATAAAACTTCGACAAAGAAAAAATAAGACAATGTCAAAATTTAGTTTGCCCCTAGATAACCCACCAAGTCAATCTCATTCGGAGCGAAATTGCTTCTTCTTTTTGTATACTTCATTTTTTTAATTAAATAAGTAAATATAATTTTGAAATATTTGAACTTGAAAATACTTTTTCAATAAACCACAGATGGTTTTGTATTTGCATAAATGGCAAAATGTCTTAACTACTTAGAACTTAAGTTCGACTTAAGATTAGATTGTAAAATCGGCACAAGACCCTTTATTACAAAAACTGTTTTAATAAAACCGAATATTAATGTTGTGTAATTTTTCGTAGTTGAACTATTTATAAAATAAAAGTTTACTACAATATCATATAACCATTGAATGTACATCTAGTGGATTCGAATAAATGTGTGAAAATTGCCAAGTAGTAAAAATTCATTTTTTCTTCCGTTTCTTTGGAAAATTTCAAGTGAAAAAATCACGACTAAAAAAACCGAATATTAATGTTACCCACTGTACATAGTTATGTATCGACACAAGTCTGCATGCGTATTTGGTACAGCTGGAAAATATTAGAATCTTAAGCAAACATATGCTAAAACGCAACAATGAATGCCTCAATTATAAATACAAAAAAAAAATTAAAAGTGAAAACAATCTGAAATCGTGCTTGACCTATTTTTAGAATTAAGTAATTACTCAAAACAAATGAGATCAGCAGACAGGCTACACTCAACCGAGTGCAAGCGGAGCATTTAAATAGAAGCTGGCAATAAAAAACAGTAGACAAGTTGAAGGGGTGATAGTGGGCTATAGAATGAGGGTTAAACGCTGTTTGTAAGCCGTTGATAGGTGCAAAGTGAAGTGATAATTAGCCTAACTTATTCAGATATTACTAGCATTGCGAAGATATAGATTATTTTGTTCTACCAAGCGTCCATCGACGGTCAGCAACCTGCAGCCGAATGATTGCCAAATGTCATGCAAATGCAACCAAAAGTAGCTATGCTAAAATCGTGAAAAATTCGCTGCATTGCTTATAAGGCTGGCACGGATGACGCGCTCCCACCCGCCAAACCATGAACTATAAATAAGTATTTCGACACGCGCAGAATGTGATCGGAAGCGTGCATAGTAGACAGCATATTCATTGAACTGTTAAATACTTTTAGTTGTAATGCTACATTTTGCATTCAGCAGCATCTGTTCGTTGCTGTTTTTCTTTTCACTCGAGTTAATTCAGATTAATTGATTTCCGCTTGCAACAGACAATTTATGAATGCAAACGCTTGTCTCGCTTTGAGCAATTTCCTCCTCCACTAGTTACTAGTTACTATACTTACCGACGGGTTGTGCAGCGATGTATTGAGCATGATGATGGCGAAACTAAGCACGTAGCATGTATCAGTGTTAGTGAATATATCCGGATTTAGTTGGCAATATCTCTGTGCGAAACATTCCATCATGCGGTCAATCTTTTGCGCCTCGCCCGGAAGCCGAAATGACCATAGAAATTGTCTTAAAGCTTGCACCAATATTAGATTCGTAAAATCGTGTAACGCTACAAATGACTTGAGCACATCCTCATTGAAATCGTTCTTCTCGCCTAAGTAGTCACCTGTTGATGATAGCAAAGTGAATTAGTTATAGTTAATCTCCTTTCAGTAATCTTATTTGATTTTACTCACCGATCGCAGTTTTGTTGAGACCTTCGCCTTTATACAGAAAATGCGCTACATCTTGCGGATCGTGTCGAAGCAGGCGATTTTCCACTAAATATTCAATTCCTGCAAAAAAAGATATTTTTGAAACAGGAAATTAACAAAATTTTAGGACAAGGCAATCGAATTTTTATTATAATAAACTTTGCGAATATGAACAACATTGGGTCATAAAAAGGTGCTTCCAAAAAAATTAAACATCCTTGTTCTCGGCAAACATTACTATAAGCTGCCTTAAGAGATTCTTCAAAGAAAGCAGGGATGACACGATCTCTGCGTGCCTCCTTACAGTCATACATATGTGGGCTGCAATAATTCCCATATCGAAAGTCTCATTTGTTCGTGCTTGCTTTAGGAAGAATATTTTATACTCGTAATTATTAAACCTTTTCAGGCTAGTGGAAGTAGCTTTAAATCTGCTTTTACATGCAGCTTGAGAAATAAAATACCTAATAAAGGAAGCATCCACCACCACCTTTTATTATTCTCGATATAACGCAGCCAGAAATCCAATCAATGCCCTCGCATTTTATGCGATTCAAATTTTCTGAACAAAACTAAAGTGCAGACTTAAAATGTATCAAAAAAACTACAACACCAAACACAAAGACGTACCTATGATAATCAGAACTATTTGCGGAAAAACGAAAATTATTTCGCAAATACTTAAGATAATTCACAAGAAACTAAAAAAAAAAAAAATAAACCACCACCAAAGTAGAGCTAACAAAAGCAAAACGTAACATTCTTACGGTCTATTTATTTACATACGTCAATAAGAAATATAAATTAAGTTGTGTATCGCAAGTGAATTGTACGAACAGCATCAATTACGATCTTGATATGCATGCATAAATACATAAATACACATGTATGTATGTATGAACATAAAGGTGTGTCCGTCATAATACAGCGAATAGGCTTGAGAATCCAAAAAATATATCAACATTACGTTTGCATAGTACTCGCTGTACATATGTATTAAAATTATAAACCCCTGTAGGTAAAAATACTTGGACTGTTGACGTGTGTACATACATGTGTATGTATATTTGAATGGCTTTCGAAATGACATCCAAGATAATATTTCGCCAAAACTGGTTTCTCTTAAAAACAAAATTTTTACGAGACATGACAGGAAATCATTTTAACATCCATGCAAAAGGAATTAGGTAGAAAAGTGAAAGTGAATCTATAACTCTTTTTTTCATAGATATGGAATATCGGGTGTGAGTCAATCATGAAAGAATTCATGGTGATTTAGCATCTATGAATGAATAAAAAAACATAATAGACAAATGGTGGACAGCAGAGCTTATTGATCTCAGCGCGTCGTGCAGACGTTTGTTCAAAAGAGCCCGCAGGCAAGAAACTATATAAAACAAATATTCTAGATTCAGATGCGTTTTCGCGGGTAGACCTCTTCTTGTGAGGTATGTTAGGTTGGATTAGGTTGAGGTGGTTGCCATCGTAAAAGAGTATGGAGGTGTTTAACCACCCAGACGTTTTATATAGGACCAAAAAACATAGAATGTTCGCAGAGTTCAGGTCGGCTAAATATGTCCAAAAGTAGATTTTGAAGTATTGCTGGCGTATCGTTGTTATCCACATCCTCCTCGTCTCTCCAGCAGCGACAGAAATCGTTTTTTTGAGTGTCCCAAACACTTTTTCTGCCTGCTTATAGGACAGTGACCGGTTTTTATTTTGTCTACCAATATCAATTTTCGGCTACCTATTAGCTTTCTCAGTAAAACCAGTTTTTAACTGTTTAACAAGAGATTAGAGCTACGTATGATCACATATTGAGCAATGTTTATAATGAATATTTCCCTCCCATCCAAATAATAAAGGAAGATCTACAGCAGTTTGCTAAGGCTTGAGAAATATCTGCTTTGATAAAAATATTATTTTCTAACCCTGTTTATGTTTTGTACGAAATCGCTGCGAGTTTACTGCAATGTTCGGATCGTGTTACAGTCATTCTGAAATTCCTACAGGATGTACTTGCACCATACGTACAAAAATATGCCATCAAACAAATTCCCCCAGAGAGAACGATGTAATATGAAAAAAAAAACAATCGCAAAAATACAATCGCAAAGATACGAAGGTGGAGCAATTGTGGAATTGTTGAAATGGTATGCGAACTGGTAAAAGGTAATCAAATGCATGAATAAAATTAACATACATAGATATAGACAGCGTAAGACCACATAATTCAATACAGCATTTTGGGTAAGCAGAAAACAAAGTAAACAAACATAGAGATTAGTGGTCATCAACGTAAAATCTTACATACATACATACATACAAACAAACAACAATATTGGCGCAGAACAACAAACATGGCAATTTATAATAGATATGTATATGCATAGGTATGTACGCATGTGCATACGACGTAGGTGCAGTGGGACTACCGACTGGCGGTATACAAATCGTACATAAATGAATGAGCAAACTTGCCGACAGCCAGTCAAGCATTTGCGGCAATTAAATCAGTGACGAAAGCGCCGCTGTAGGTTTACATGCTTGTACATATATTTGTATACTCATATGTATGTACATTGTAATTCTTTTCCCCCTCGCTCCAAATTCCACTTACAGTAATACTAATGATGGCATGCATGCCGGTGGTGATGGATGGCTGACGTTGGTTATTATGATAATAATAGTTGGTGACGATTTTGCAAATTGTTAAAGAACAACCGTTACAATGCACACATTTATGTTTGAGAGTTGTGGTTATGTCGATAAGTGCCTGTGTCGGCGAAATAAAGTGGCGTTGAAACAAGGAGGTGCGTCATCATTTCCGATTTTCGATTGACATTTTATATTTCACTGGGATGTGCTTGTGTAAATTAATATGACTATTAAGGTGTTGTAAGCAATTTTACGTCTAGCGGCTAGATTTCAGGAAACAGGACATTGTATTTTTGGTTCAAAGAATAACATGATTAATCAGAGCAAAACTACAGTGAGATTCGTTAACTGTGGTAACTCAATCAAATGAAAACAATGTTAAACACCACTGATTTCAAAATAACTATTTATAAACTAAATTAACTAGTTATAAACCGATATATAAAGTTCTAGTTACGAACTAGTTTATAAAGTACTAGTTTAAAAAATTAGTATAAAATAAGCTATTCTGAATTAAGGTTTTACAGCCCATAGTTGTACTAATTGAAAATCACTGCTTTTCGTCCGGAAGTCTTCAAAACCATTCAAAGTAGAAATATTTTATGAAGAACTTTGGAGAACTTTTGATAGTTTTCGATGTACTGGGTAGCCATAGCATTTGATTTGACCTGGGAGTTGGGTCCGCATAACACAGTCAATGAAGTAAATAGAGAAGGGTATGTACCTGCACATTTCTGAAGTAGAAGAACTTTTTTGGATCTCACTGGCTGGTGAAAGTTTGCTTATTAAAGGTATTTTCAATCCTGCAAGTTATCAAAGTTTGCGAGCCTAGGGACTGAGGCACCTCAATGCGAAGTCTTATGCTATCGATTTGTACTGGGACTAGAATGATACCTGGGGAAAATGGGATAGTAGAGCAAGCCATTCTCATGACAGCATCAATGTGTGACCTCTAATTAGAAAGTCATACCTTCTCCAAATACTCACAAGCATATTTGAGACGCGTAACTTATAATTATTGATGACGCTCCTGGCTGCGAGAAGGAGTAGAACAACTGTTTTCCCTATACATGCCCTTCCAACCTCACCTTTAGTAGGTTTTTAAGCCCAGGGTAACTCTATAACTTAAATTAAATTGTCTGTCTAATCATATCTTTTTTCAGTCATATTCAGCCTTTTAAATGGAAAACAACTTATTTTGCACTTTGATCATCCCGCTTTTTTCCTCTGACGCCATACGAAGAAAGCATAGGGCTCTACTGCTTTTGATTCAGTACAACAATTACTCGGGGTGATGGCGTTGCAACTAAAAGACGCACAGAAAATTTCTTAACATCACAATATTAATGATAATTTTATCACATTGTATGACTTGTGTCGCGCCCTGACGGATGATCGGACGAATAGCAATGAAATGAACTAAATAAAATGGGGGAATAAAGCATACTCAACGAAGGAACCACAGTCATACATACATGTTCATATTAAAATATGCTGCATTCAGCAATAATCTTCATGTGTTTGCGATTGTAAATGTGCTTGAAAATGCGCACATTAAATGCATACGATTATATCGACTGACAAATTTGACAGTTCGTTGACATTTTGAAGGGATTGGCACATTACTTGAATGCCATACAACAGCCTACAGAACATGAGCGCATCAAACATACGAGTACGTATGAATACCCGTGGCTAAAGCGGCATGTGCGGCTAATTAATTAAATTAAATTATCGTGAGTGAGAACCGAGCAAAAGGTAGAACAAAATAAAAACAGGAACCTTAAACAAGCTGGCGAATGAACGCGCAAACAACTTGACAAATGTAGTTTACAGGAATGTGTTTATTGGGGAGAGAGGCACAATTGACACGCCTCAATTAAAGGTGCATACAGTTGGTTGATTTTTATTTCGCAATTGACGCAAATGATTTGACCCTTAGTACAAAGGGGTTGCGCAGGCAGATATTTATAAATTATGGAAAATCCAAAGTACCAAAGTTAATTGCATTTAAAAATGCATACGATGTACTTTTTTTCTCTTTGAAAGTTTAAATTTTTTTTTTAAGTAAGCGATGACGTCTTTCAAGACAGTGAAAACGATTATAATTACTCAATTAACAAGTAACTACGCTAAAGAATAATTTTAGCTTTACTTTTGGCCTTTTTAAATTTAGCAGTACTTTTGGTGACGCACTTGTTAATAATTATTGAAAGTTTTTATTATCAACTACATCGGTACGCAAACTAATTTGCCATATTTTGAATAAAATGTATGATTAAACTTTTAAGGTGGTTTAAACGCGTTGAAATATATTTAGCAATATAAAAAATGCAGCGGGTTTCCAAACACTATTTCTACAAAACACAAAAGAGATTACCTCTTATCTAATAACAAACTGATAAGATAAAATAATTTATTATCAAGTAGCTTTATAATAATTAGTTATAAACTAGTTGCAATAAACCATTTTACAGAAGTTAATACATACACACATATATAAGAGTAATTAGAGATTACAATATTTAAGCTGGTTGTCAAATAATTTATTGCGAAATTAGGTAACAATTACGCCAACACCTGCGAGTAAAACATAAATTATTTCAAAAAAATTCGACAAAGTCCGATTTTTTTATTGCTCTCCTATGACAATATATTCCAATTTGAAAATAAATGGACTAATATTTTTCTTTGAAATTAAAAAATGTAAGAGTGCCGCTCAAAATGCATTACAAAGTTTCCTCGTGTAATTTATTTGCAGACATTTTTTTTTTCGTTTAAATGGTATAGAAAATATGAAAATATATATTCTGATCTTTTGATGTTGTTGCTTCCGACAGGGTGTGAAATGGTGGATTTTGGAACGTATTTGTGCCATCTTCAGTGTAATTTTTCGAAACTGAAGATAGCATAACGCCAAAACCGGTTTGTCTTAAAACCAAACTTGACAGGGATTGACGAAAATTAGTTCCAAAATCCATCATATTGAATAATAACGATTATCTTTTCTTCTTTAACAAATAATCAATAAAAAAAATTAAATAAACAATTATCCTTTAAAGACTTCTAAATAGAAACAAAGTTTGTCGAATGAAAAGTATGAATTTTTAACGATTCAATACCAATTCTGTGGCCGCTGTGGTCGAGTGGTTACCGGTGCGTGCTATAACTCGATATGGCGCCGAGTTCGAGGTTCGAATTTCAGCTAGGTCACCTCTCGGCAAGCATTGGCAAATCTCCGAGGGTATGTCTGCCATGAAAAAGCTTCTCAGATGTATTATAATCTGCCGTTCGGAGACGTAGGTCCCTCCATTTGTGGTAGAATATAAAGACGCATACCTTAAATGGTAGAAGTAGCTCCGCCAAACACCGAGCTATGTATATACATAGTGTAAGATCCAAATTATTATAAATTATTATACCAATTCTACGAAAAATTTACCCCATATAAAATACTTGTGAAATTTTGAGCGCTTTGATTATTTCATTTCAAAATAATAAAATAAATATATATTTTTTTGATATAGCACAAATTTATGGGGGAAAGCACTAACATTTTTTGACCAATCTAATTCCCGCTTAACAATAAAATGAAGTAAAGATTATGCTGCTTAGTAGAAAATGGGTAAAGGTTAGAAAGTCAAATACGTATATATTTTTACAGCGGTCAGTTTGCATAGCACTAAAAAGATTTTGAGATGGCAGTAACTAGGCCAAAGTAAGTCGTGTACGAGTGTTCTATTGATCAGAAATGTGTTTCTTCTTTTTTGTTGTCGCTGTAAGCACTGAGGCTGAACTCAACAAAGCGTCGTTCACTATCTTTCGTGGTAACTTGCGCCAATTAAAATTTTCAAGTGCAAGTAAATTTCTCAAATTCTCCTCTTTCTTCTCTGTATACATTAACTTTTTTCAGTGTATGTAGTTAAAGAATATTAATCCAAAAATCAGCTCTAGAAAAATTTCACAATACTTTTTTTTTTACTTTCCGACGTTAGATACGATTTTAACTATGGCTTAAAATTATTATTTTATTACCATACCTTTTTCGTCTGTGACTTTCATCTCAATTTCACAAAATATTTAGTTTCTTTTAGTAACTAAAACCAAATTAAACTTTTATTTTATTTACCTTTCTTTGGATCCATATTGAACTTTTTTCGCCCAATTGACATTTGTTTCTCTTTATTGGAATGTTTATTATCTTCGGGCACGTCCAGCGCCTCCATTTCCGATACCACCTCACCGAGTTCATCTTTGATTTGCTGCAATTAGCAAAAAAAAAATAGGAAAATGTTTATTATTACAACGGCAACTTCTAAAGGATGGTCTACAAATAAAAATAAAAATAAAGAATATTAAATTTACAAAAGTAGCGAATCGCATTTCCTTTTGCAAATAAAGTTACCTCAAGTCGAGGCACAACACAGGCATAGATGCATACATACATACATATGTATTTGCATATGTACCTTTGTAGTAAATAAAACGTATTTAGGAAAATGCATGTGTCAATTAAATTCGTATTATATATATGCAAACCGCAAGCGGAAGAGGAAGCATTAATTTCTGGCAAACGAAGACTGTCGATGAATTTTAAAAATAGTCAAATGTATGAATACAAAGCGAAATTTAAGTAAACAGAAATGCGAACGAACGCACTCCATTTTGCAATTTACAGGCAGAGTGAAAAAGAGATAGATATGCGCCTTTAAAGGCAATTGTATGAGCTGGAGCATAAGGGTGATCTTTAAAATAAAATCTTTTGCTGTTACAGCAAGAGGAATCACACTCTACGCTCGATTTACAAATTTTGTAACAAAAAATGGAACACCACCTTCGGTGGGCGCAATACTTATATTGAATATTATTATCTAATAGAGAACTGCCAAGGCATTTTGCTTCCAAGTGAAGTGTATGCTTCCTTCTCTACCACATACAAAAAGAAAGCCTTAAGGGATCGAGTTACTAAGGGAAGCGCTATGAAAACGAGGAATATAAAACAGAATTTTAGTTCTGTGAAAATTCAGTGAGATTAAGATTCTTTCAAATAAAGTTGTCTAATATTTTATGAAGTTTCCCGGAAAATTCGGAATTAATTTGTTGTATGTATTTTACACCCTTTTAGACATGACCCTTTTCATTAGTTTTAACCTTTGATAGGTATATTAGAAGAACTTCGAGTAGCTTGTGTAGTCGAGAAAGTTTTGAATTCAAACTTTATTTGTTTTGCTCAATTATTCATTAAGAACACTTTAAGAAATCTATGATATTTAGGATTTTTTATGCGAATAAAAAATTTTAAAAAACTATTATAAATAGTGGTTTGTTTTATAATAACAACAATATAAACCCAAGTGGTAAACTTTATATATTATTATTAATTTCGAGCTCACAATATTTAGCTCAGTGTTTGGCGAAGCTTCTTCTACCATTTGTGATGGCGTCTCAAATGTTTTACCACACATGGAGGGACCTACAGTTTTATGCTCCGACTCCGAACGGCAGATGTATTTTTATTAGAAGATTTTTCACGGCAGAAATACCCTCGTAGGTTTGCCATTGCCTGCCGAGGGGCAATCTATGAGTAAGATTTTAATTGCGGCATATCGAGTAATAGTAAGCTGTCGACCACTTTATACAAAAGTCTGCAAGAGTCCACTTCAAACAAAATTTTAAATATCAGCGGAATTAGCTTCAAAGGTGCATACTCCAAAAAATCTTTAAAAATACATTTTTTATTAATTTTTTTATTTTTTATGAAAGTTTTATGAATTGTGTACAATGTTTGAAGTTAACTAGCCTTTACAAGTAGGGCGAAAAGTTTTGGGATCACCATGACAATTATTTATATTTTGTTTTTGGTACTTTTTTTACAACATGCCAATTTGCCTATAAATGTATGTACATACATATGTACATACATACATATATATATACTTATACACAAAAATATTTCTTTCACTTCTGCAAATTTTCGCTTATATACAGATCAAAGAGCGACAATAATAGAATTCCTAACTAACCACAGCGAAACAAAATTTTACACTTTCTGTCAATGTAACGCGCCGAATGAATGCACGTATTGTCTCAAAACTAAAAATAAAAAAAATATAACAATACATAAATAAAAAATAAATAACATAGAACTGTTTTGTTTATGCGTAAAAAATCGAGTAACTGATAGCTAAAATAATATAATAGAAGAAATGTAAAAAATTCCAACAGATGCCAAGAGCAGAAAACCTACACGTATTCATTCATTGATAATAACATTCAAGTGGCACTTGAACAAGTCGGTCGCTGTCACTTTAACGCGATAATTTACCAATTTAAGTGATACAACTCAGTCACATTTTTTTGCATTGTTTTTGCGCTTCTTTGGATATTTCGTTCACACAAGTTTTTATTTCACCTCGTTCATAACCTCAGAATGACACTTGAAGGTATCCATGATCGCCGTAGCGATGACAAAACAATGAAAATATGTGACTACATACATACATACTAGGGATGTCAATGTTGGGCATTTGGTTGATCCCGGGAATTTCGAGATTTGAAAACGAAATTTCGCGATAATTCCGGGATCGCGAATTTCATAAAGTTTTGATTCGCAATTTTTAATTTGCCCAAAAATGTAACACGTCTGTAATCGTTGTATTATAGAAGTATACAAAATAACATTAATATAACAAAGAAGAACGATTTGATATAAATTATGTATGTATTTATTGGTATTTTGAATAAAAAAAAATGTATACTTCAAGCACAAATATACATATTTGGTACAGAAGAAGCACTGCTTGCTGCGCCTCAACACTTGTTGGTTGGATTGTCGACAATAAGTTAAATGCTTTCTCGCCTCATTACAAAAACCATCAATTTCTTTTACCAAGCCTTCTGATAAATGTATAATAGCAAGAACAAACCAAATCCTTAAGGGAGTTAGCAAGCTGTGTTATTTGTCGATTGTGAACTCTCTAAAGGGGAATTTTTAAGAATAATACAAATTTTGAAAAACAAATGGTTGTTTTTTACAATTCCGGGATTTAAATAGACTTATCCCGGAATATTCGGGAGCTAAAAAAGGCCGGGATCCCGAGATTGACATGCCTAATCCATACATACTTGTATTTTCAAAGTAATTTGTGTGGGAAAATCATACATTTGTAGAACGAGTATGTATGTATGTACAATGTACACACACACATATAACAAGTCAAGATGTATACAAAACGCATTTGCTCCCGGGTAAACTGCGCTGCTTGTTTTGCATTTAATATTTAATAAGTGATTCTTAATGCATTAATACATACATACATGGCCGCTGTGGTCGAGTTGGTAGCGGTGCGTGCTATAACTTGATATGCCGGTGAATTCGAGGTTCGAATCTCAGTCAGGGCAAGCAAAACCTTAATAATAGAACAAGTTTTTTCTAATAGCGGTCACCCCTCGGCAGGCAATGGCAAACCTCCGAGGGTATTTTTGCCATGAAAAGGCTTCTCATTAAATACATCTTCCGTTCGGAGTCGGCACAAAACTGTAGGTCCCTCCATTAGTGGTATTATATAAAGACGCACACCACAAATGGTAGGAGAAGCTCGGCCAAACACTGAGCTATATAGTGTACGCGCCAAAATTATTATATTATTACATACATATGTATATAGTTATTTAAAATGCATATTCCTTTGCAAACGAGTAAGAAATATATTATTTTGTTAGCTGAAATCGCCTTTCATGCGAACATAATTATACATAACTCATTTCACCAGTTAATTTAATTATTAAAACCACTGTGCACATTCAAGTACTCATTGCGTCTATAAAGTGGTGATATGTTGGGTGCATTGACTTTCAGATGCTGTAAGGACGTCAATACAACAAATGTACTCTTCTTTCAGATACAAAAATAAAGAATTTTTTTTATTGATTGAAAATCGTAACTGTTTTGCTGCTCGAGTCTCGATAACGAAAAAATGCAACTATGGTCAGTCAAAGCGATAATGATATATGTATGTATGTATATCGAGTATGATTAATATATCGAAAACGTTTAATTTATCTAAAAACAAAAACATATTTTGATAATAGTTAATATGTCTATAACGATTAATATATGGATAAAGAAAGGTATATCGATATATCGATTACGATAAATGTATCGACACTAATTAATATATTAATAACGATAAATATGTCTAATGTGCGGTAAGGTATGTGTGTATATACATATATTAATATATACATAATATATGTTGATTAATATATCGATTACGATAAATAAATCCTATATTTATGAATTAGATTTACTTATAGGATTTGAGATATTATCCCACTGTTTTTAAATAATCGTGTTGTGTTCTTATTTTTTACACCAATGCTCTAGGAGTGTATACATCCATGTTTGTATGTATGTATGTACATGTATACATACACATGTAGATATGATTACTTGAAAAGGTGATGATCTCACATCTTTTATAGTCAAATGGTGACGAGTACTATATTTATAGTGTACCTCGATGAGAAATGAATTCTAAACGTGTTTAAAAAACAAACATTAAAAACGATACAAGGTGGATAGAAGTTACGCAAACAAAATTCATAAATATTCAAATGATACGAGAAAAATTTCCTCACTAAAAAAATAATGCCATGTACATATATACATACATACATACATACATCGAACTTATGTAGGTATATATGTCAGTTTTAGTCATCTCTAATTTAAAAATATATTAAAAAATTTATAAAAATCAGAATCAAAAAACCAGAAATAAAAAAGATGTACAACTGTTTATTTAATTTCAAATGATATCAGTCAATAGTAAAAACATGTGAACACAAATAGGAGCATATTTAATTGAAAATAAGGTCTAAATAGTAAAATAAATTAGATACTTTTCTGAATAAAATTTAAACAAATACTCGAAATTAAGTAAAATAATAATAAAAATGAATTCCCCAAAAAAATAAATAATAAAACTTAAGCTAAACTCACAAAAAATTATTAATATAAAAATATTGATATTATATATACATACATACATATGTATGATAATAACAAACAAATTATTTATAAAATCTATAAGTATAAAATAAATTAAATTATTTAATTACAAAAGTTAGGAGTAAAAAATTAATAAATAAATGCATAAGCATCCAAAAATTCGTATATGTACATACATATGTATATTTAATAACAACAGTACATAGTAAATTATATAAATTGGAATATATTTAATTACAAAAAAAAACGAGTAAGTTATAAATAAAAACGAATTTCCCCGAAAATAAAAATAATTTATAAATTAAAACTTTATTCAAAAAATTAATAAAGAAAATAAAAAATATAAAAAAATTAAATATATTTAAATTAAAACATAAAAAGTAGTAAAATTAAAAAAATAAAATTTAAAATATATAAAGATTAAAAGTGACATAAGTAATACTTAATATTTTTAAAGAGAAATTGAATTTGAAAAAATATGTAAATTAAAAAGAGAATAAAAAAAATAAATAAATAATAATAATGAAAATATTAGATTTTAAATCAAAAAACATATTGAAGATATGCTTAAGGTATTTTTAATAATTTGTATAAAAAAACTTACTTATCATAAAACAAGTAGAAATAAAACTTCAAATAGTGCTTTATTTTAAATTCACTAAATATATGTATAAGAAATATTTAATTATGCATTTAGCGCTTTCACCTAAACTTCTCGAATTTGTAGATTTTAAATATGTTAGAAATGTAGATATTATTCATCAACTTTTTCTTACTTTTTTGTAGCTGAAGTTTTGCCGCTTAACTACTATAAACTTATATGATATAAATCCATCACTACCTCTATCTTCAATATTTTTAAAATTTCCAAAATTTGAGCTACTCCTACCTACCCAGATCACCGCAACCGATTGCCGATAGATAATTAAAGGCCAACAAGGTTCGCGTTTAGTTTACTAAAGATCTTTTTAAATGTCATTACTTAGCCCAGTCGCAGCACCGCTTTTCGTGACCCGTCAGCTACCGCCAGCCGGCGACACACACGTAAAGCATTATGTTGTCTTAAGTATAGCGTGAAACCTGCTACCGAGTGATTTTTTTAGCGTAGAAACCAACAAACAGGTAATTGATCAAGAAACCGCACTAAAGCACTACTCGACCGGTTTGTCAGTAAAAGGTATGTTGATAAAACTTGAAAAACGGAAAAACATATGAACATAAAAATTTACGGCAAAAGAATTAAGTATTATTTTAATATCTCCGCGAGTAGCTTAACTAATTCTTTAGAGGCCTGAACGGCATGCTTATACCCATGCCCCTCCACTACAACCTTCTCGCTCTGTATGCGCGTACATATGTACATCTTCGTCTTTTAAAGAAGCGACTATGTAGCTTAACTAATTCTTTTCACGCTTACTCCACTGCGAGCCGGTGTGCACCGCTGTCGCAAAGTTTCTCATATATACTCGTACATTTTCTAACAACTAAACTTGTTGCCTACCTTGTTATTATTGCGTAGTATCACAGCATTTTGCGCTACATTGTTACGGTTCCGCACCAAGACATTCCGGCAGTCATCACAGAGATAATTGTTGTTGTCATATTCGTTATTGTCACAGCCACCGACGACATCGCCGCCACCACCGCCACTTATATTCAATTGTAGACCTTTAACAATAGCTTTTGTTGCATTGCAACTTAGATTGTTTTCCTTGTTGTTGTATGCGGTGCGCTCCGTTTCACTTTGTGACGCTGAACTGTCGTCGATGAAACGCAAATCGCCACCTACATCTGTGAGCGGGCTTACACCGAGACGCGGACTAAATGGCATGCTACTCACGCTATCACCATCACCGCCGCCCACAATCACCGACTCCTCATCCTCATTGAGCACATTATCCAGACTATTGGAACGCTGCTTGGTGCGCTCGCGTTGAGGTCGACGCGCCACCACCTCTCCGCGCTCGTTCAGCACCAATTCGACTGGACGCGTTATGACCATAGTGTGCTGCGTTGTTGTGGTCACTGAACGCTTAAACTCAGAGCGTTTATTCAACAGTTGCGTATTCGGCTCATCGCTTGGTAAGCGCGTCACTTGCACGTTGCGGCTTACTTCCTCCTCCACCGTCCGCTGACTACTCAATGTGATAGGCGTAGCTGAGGTCGACGTGGCTGTCGATGTTTGCGTGATGCCCTCATAGATGGGATTGTCCGTTAGCGCAGGTAGATTGTAGGTAGCTACGGTGATGTAGGGTGTTGTTGGTGTAAGCGGTGAGTTCTGTGAAGGTGTTGGCGTTGGCGTCATTGATTTGGCTGGCGTTGTGTCTGCGCGCTTCCGCATTTGAGGGGTTTCAGGTCGCGATGACGCAGCATATTTACTACTGCAACAACAACGCGAACACAGCTGCGAAACACGTTTCCCGCTAACAAGTCCACGCTTATCATCGCTGGTGCCATCTTCATCATCCTGCAGATTATCGATAGATGCCGCCGCGCTGGGCAAGTAGCCAAGACCCGCCTTTTTATTAGCTCCGCTACCGCCTCCCAGACCGGGCAGCTCCACTTGCGGCACATAGAAGGTGCTGTTGGCGCTGAGATCGATGCAACTGCGCTGGTAATGCTTGTCATTGCCTTGCAAAGCGGCGGCTTTCTTGTTCTTCGGTTGCCGGCGTAACGACGAGAACCAGTTCGTGATGCTTGGCCGCTTCTGGTGTTGGTAATGTTGCAGGGAAGCCATGCCGATGCAGAAGCAAAACTAGTTGAGTTCGTTGGTTGCGGCTATAAGGAGTTGAATGTGGTTCGAGTTATATTTTTCTAGTTAATTTGCTGCACTTCTTTTTCTGCTTGAGTTGTGGACTTCAGCTACGTGTTTTATTTTGTTTTGTTGTATTTTTTGTCTTATCGAGTTCTTGCACTACACATGAATTAACTTCCTTTAGATATACTCGTATTACTTTTTTGTTATTTTTTATTGTACATTTTTATGACTTCTACGTAATCACTTTTGCCACTTGTTGTCTGCATGCACACACTCGTACATACATATACATGCACACCTGTAGCTAAAGGAAACCAGTTCCTGTAGCTCATTACGTATCAGAATTATTGTGGCTTCTCCTGTTGGGGCCCCAACTGTAGTGAAAATAATTATTACATTTGATATTTTAGGAATGCAAGCGTTCAACATTAATAAAATGTGATTCTGTTGGTTTAGAGTTAGTGGATAGTTCGTGGAAATTGTTGAAGGCCGAAGGTGGAATGCAGCTTTCGAAAAAAGTAATGACACAAAGGAACTTTGCTACTTTTTACGGAGTATTTATTTAATTGCGATATAAGAACGTAATTTTTTAAATTCATTTCATTTCACTTTGCTTTAATTCAGCTTATTTTAATCTATGAAGAAAAACAAAAAAAAATATTCACTCCTATGCCGAACTCCATGCAAATTGTTTGTAATTTTGCTAGTGATGAATACAATCGACAACCGTATCGAAAAACAAACTAAAGTCATAAAATGCAGCACACAAAAAATTACAGTCTTTACTGGTACTGCTTTTAAATTTATGGTAATAAGGTGTTCCGATGCAATTGACGAAAGGTTGGGAAATCGTTGTTCAAAAGTTAACAACATTAATAAAACAATTTTACCCAAATGGTTTTTGTATTACTTGCAAATTTATGGGAATTACTTGTTCCTATATGCAGCTATACATAATTTAAGCGGCGTGCTTTAAAGTTTATATAACTTTTGCACATTCCAAGTTTACTTTGCTCTTTTCTATTTAATTTCATGAGCGCATATTTATGTTTTACACCTTATTTGAGCTCATTTTATTTCCCTTAAAATAATTTTAGTTAATTTTATATCATCTCTCTCTTTTATTACATTATATTTTAAATATCTTTATTATTTCACACCATTAAGATTTTTGTTCGTTCTATCCTTCTATTTTTATACCACTTACTAGGTCTGGTTTGATTTTATGCCCGGTGTGCCACTTAATTTCAACGGATACTCTAGACGGTGTGAATAAAACAAACGATCGATTGATATAATTTAATGTTGATTATACAGGAATTAATAAATATTAGTCTTTAAGCCTGCTCACCTCTCATATCTGTTCTTGTATATATTATTTCAAACTCCAGTTGAGACTTGAAGATGAATATTAAATTAATGAGGTCTTCAACCAAGTTAGCAATGGCTTAATACAATACTTTAACATAATGTTTTACATTAGTTACAACACAGTTTTCATTTTCGAGAATTTTGTTTAAATTTACAAATTTAAATTTAAAACAAAACTGTTCATATTTAAAGCAATATACATAATTCTGACACACGAGCACAATCCAACACACTAGAAAGTCCAAGACGTACTAAACCATTTATTTTACTAAACCGCTCGCACAACACTTGTGACAGCAAATAACCCATTCGCAATATTTCAAAATCAGACATAAAATAATTTAGAAATTTCATTGAACTTCCAAAACATCCAGTAGCGATAGCAGGAAGATGTACACACTAATGATTTCTTAGCACAACAGTTAAGCTGAGACAACGCCACAAACATCCTGAAGGCACAAATAACGAGGAAACATTTGGAAACCTAACAACAGCATAATGACTCTTACTTTACTTAGAGTGCATTGAAAAATGTCTACGCCAAAAATGTTGCAATAAAATCTAAAAGTTATAACGTTAATTTACGTAACTCGCATGAGAAATGAAAAGGCGTTCGCATAGAGAAGTGAAAGAGGTGCAAAATAAACATTATACAAAGCATTGAGGAAAATAGCGAGAAGGAAAGGAAAGGACATGCGACGCATAAATTACAAAACACTAAATGGTATGCTCAATTTAAAATATTTGAAGCGGAAATAGTGAATGGTATTGCTGCCTCTGAGGCGCAAGCAACAACAAAACATTTTTGGAACATTTATGTGTGTGAGGATCTAAAATTTGGTTCAGACAGAAGAACACAAATATATTTACAACCAAAACAAACTACGAGTATGTAAAATATGCACCACTCAGATTTTATGAGCCTTTCTCAAGGATGTCAATGCTATTCGGGCTCATTCCATTCAGCTCTCTTCGCTTACGTTTAGCAGTTCTGTTCAATTCGTTTAGAGCAATTCACACGACTATTGTGCGGATTTCGCTTGTGACCGGCATGTTCAACTACTTGCAAACATATATATATATGCATGTACATGTGCAAGTACATAAATAGTGAGCTCCACCACATTTCTGCTACTACATTTTTACGTACTACTAAGTAAACATAAGCATTTAAATAAACCTAAAACGGCGCTACAAAGGAGACAATAAGACTCAAAAAGGCAATGGCGTCCGACGTTTACGCTTTTAAGCATAGCAGTTGAGTGTGATTCGAAAATCAAAGTGTATACATACATATGTACATACATGCATATGTATATTCACGAGTGTAGTGCAGTGAGTAATTCACGCACATGAAAGCACCCGTGACTGATAGTGCGTCGACAGGTAGCGCCAATAAAATTGTACAGACACAAAACAAAACTCAAACCCAATCAATTCAAATCAAAACACACCCTGCAGCAGCGGTGTACGCGTAGATTATGTTGGGAAGATAAGTTGTTTGTATGTATGTAGATAAATAGGTAGCAGTTACTTGTTTACCACAAATCGAAACAAGCAACGTTATCAGTGTTAAGCAAAGGTCACGGGAGGAACTCAAACTGTAAGAACAAATTAGTTGTCGTACGGTGTTCAGAGTTTAATAGAAAAATATGAATAAAGGAACGATGAATCTCGTTAGAGAGTTAACTATTTACAAAATAGCAATAGAAATGAGATAAGAAAACAGGTAGTTCTTAATATAACGAAGTGCCAAAAATCGTACGACAGCTAAAGAATCTAATACAAAAAAGTTATAGTTCAAAAGGTACCTAGCACCTATGTTCCGACAATTATGTTCCTAAAATAGCAGTTTCGAAGTTCGGCTGACGGGTTCAGGAATCCAATATAAATCAAGTGTTTCGCCTAGTATTTCTTGAACTTCTTTTGTTTTTCTGACAGTATGGAATGTTAATGGATGTTGAAATGTTTTTCCGTCATCCCTTGTCAACTTTGGTCTAGAGACAAACTGGTTTCGGTGTTGTGTTATCTTAAGCGTAATTTTTTGCTATTTGCAGTTTTATTGAAGGTTAAAAAATACTCCAACTAGAACTTACTCGAATATCCTCCTCATGTTTAAGCCGAGGTAGCCACGGTCTTTCATTTGTGGTGTGGGCCCTACAGTTTTGTGCCTGCCGAGGGGCGACCGCTATTGGAAAAAAAACTTTTTCTATGACTTAGATTTTACTTTCCCTGGCCGAGATTCGAACTCAGAGGCATATCGAGTTATAGCACGCACCGCCACCTACTCTGCATAAAATCAATAAGATTGTATAGAATCACTTATGTGTAGACCCATCAACTGTTCCCAACGAATGGGAAGACATCCTAAAACCGTCGAACGGCTGAAAACTCCTTTCTATAGAGTAAGTTTCTTCTTCGACGGTGAAAGTTAGTAAGACCTTCAAAATTACTCCGAAACCTATGTAACTCGTATGTTGTGGAGAGAAGGCCACGGACTGTCACTCAAATATAATTCTTTGAAAGTTTATTATTTATGCTGTGGTAACAGCAACAACCAATAGCACCAGATTCATACTTATTTCATAAACGTGATAAAAGACAATCTTTAGAATTGAAACGTCTCGATAGTTTCTACACTTAAATTTTTCTAATTACTTTTCAATGATTTAACCCATTGTAGCTGCATCGCTTAGGCTTAAAAAGATAAATGAAGCCAAAGAAAGGCTTGTGAAAGCGAGTAATCGACTTCTGAAGAAACAACCAACGAAATGATGTGGCATCCAACAGCATTAATAGAATCAATCATTCTATCGATAGCAACAAATATTGTGCGAGTTTAAAAAGGAAAACCACGCGTAAACGTACAACACAATCCGATTAGGGCATTCTCATACGCACCTCAAGGAAGCCACACTAAAATCCACAATAGATTCACTTTAATGACAAGCACAATAAGGTAACAATTAACTCTTTGAAAAAATAAAGCAGCGTTGCTCCATATCGGCGGCCGCACTGAGGTGAAACCACCAATAGCCAACAACGCAGCGCAGAACAACAAAAGCTATGAACCGAGAGTCTGATTACACGTCGCGGCCACAAGGCAGCACGAGTGCAACGGCAACAGCAACCAGGCAATGCAATAGAGTTCATGAAGAGGCGTTTTTCTAGTAGTACGAGTACTTAAACTACAAGAGACTGATGGAAAGAAAATTGCTGCAAAAGAACCTCAAAAGAGGTAGCCAAACTGTAATCCAATTAAACGCGTTCAAACGGTGTTATAAACGGTGCAACGCGAACGTTGCGGTCGACCAGGTCGAGTGCGCTGAAGAATGCGCCGTCGCATACGTTAAATCGAAAATGATGGCATGCATTTATATGATTTTATGTAGCATTTATTCATTATACGTATGTAAATATGAAGGTTTGCCTGTTAGTATGCTTAAGTGGGAACTTATGAAAATGGGCAATAATCCGACTAAGCGGTTTCTAAATTGAGTTGAGCTTTCACTTTTCGCAAATTGACAGCACACAGCAGCACAATAGGAAATGACTCAAAAGCCTTGGCGAATTTATCAGCCGCAGCGTCATTCACGCGTTAATTGTTTTTAATGACGGCGTTTATAAATATTGGCCAACTGACGAATTAGCAGCACGTACAGCTGAGCATATATGTAGTATGTACTAATGCTGATTCTCGAACGTGTAATTTGTTTGAAATTAATTATATTTTTCATAGTTATGTGTTGTTAAAAAACCGAAAAAATCCCCAGATTATTTGTACATTGGCATGCCAAACGCGCCCATTCAACACCCAACACAAAATGATCACTTCAATGAGTGGAATGACGCTGAACGGTTGGCAATAGTCAACTAAAATAACTAGAAAATGCTTTTGAATAATTGAATGAATTTAACTATGAGTAAGCAACAATTGACTTAGCAACTGTAGATCGAAACATAAAAATATAATTTAAATAAAAAGAACGTGCAATAAAACAATTGTAGTAGAAGGATTAAACTGTAGATCGAAACATAAAAATATAATTTAAATAAAAAGAACGTGCAATAAAACAATTGTAGTAGAAGGATTAAAGCATACATGTACCTACATACATACATCTGAGGGTAGTGAGAAAAAAATAGGACAGTGCGAGAGCTATAATTGGTGGATTCACAAATCGTAAGGAGATGAAATTTAAAAGAACGTGAGCTAAAAAAATATTCTAACAAATCAAGGGCAATTATTTGAAATATGAAACTCGCGAATAATGACACCAAAATTGTTTGAGTTATAAAACTTGATAACCAAAAAAATTCTAAACAGCTGAGAAAAAAGTTACAAATTTGGTGAAATTTTTAGAAAGTTGTATACAAACTTTTAACTAGGTTTATAAGGATTTTTAACTGAAAAATACTAAAAAAACATAAAGCCGTAGTATTTTAATGAACACATGTGCAAATATCAAACAAACCGCAAAATAATATTTATTACAATTTAGATTCTCCTGAAGAAGATTAAAAAGTATTGTTTTCCAAATATTGTATACCCTGTTAAAGAAAAAATGTTTTTATATATATTCCTATTGCCGATGGAACTTTGTTTCCTTCCATAAGTTTTTGGATCACTCTACATTTTTTAAATATTTTTTGTATTGGTTAGCAATTTTTCATCAATAAAAGAATTTTTGGGCTAAAAAAAAAAATAACAAAGACCCGGTATTTTATAACTTTTATAAATAATCGGTCAGTCAGTCAGACTTTTATTATTTTAGTTCAATTATAACCGTTAAACTTGGCCAAATATTTTTAAAGGCCGAAATAATAGTCCTTTTCTACTCAAAAAATTCCAGAACGTAAGGTTATTTTACAAAACGCAAAATTTTATTATAAAAAAGGGTTTTTTTGGGCTAACTTGTAGGCATTAATAATAGGCATGGCGCTCGGACTACAATCTGGGTTTACCAAATTCCTTTTTGTGTCTATGGGATAGTAGAGACCGAACAAATCACTGGACCAAAAAGTGATAGCCTCCGAGGGATCTTTAAGTTGGCGAAAATAATGTCCTGCATGAAACTTTGGTGCGTCCTCATAAAGTTCTTCTACCACCGCTTCACATAAAGCTGGGATTAATGAAGCAATTTGTAAAGTCACTTTCAAGAGATGAAAATTGCTTCAAAATACTTAATATCAAAGCTTCCTGGCCTCTCGGAGGCAAAGTTGAAGGAAGGTGTTTCGTTGGACCAGATATTAGAAGGCTTATGGCTAATCCACTATTCATCACAACCATGACAGATCCTCAAAGAGAAGGGTGGATTGCCTTTAAAGAGGTAATACAGATGGCAGACGCTTCAAAGAGACCTTCCCACAAGCGAAAATGTACCAAAAGGAGTCTCACTGAGAAAAAGAAATGTGTTTAGTGCTTACTAATTAAGGTGTTTTACATAAATAAATTAGTTTCGTTACGCAATTATAAATTAATTTTTTTTTTTTAATCTTTTTTATTTTATTTTAAATTGATGATAACTTGTTTAATATAGACACCTACATTGTCAGAAAACGTGACGTTCTATGACAAAATTAAAGTTATTTTCGGATTCAGCACACGCAAAAACATAAGAATTACACGTAAAAACCAATTCGCTAATCGAAATTTTACAAATTAGGCATCATTTTTGGTATCTTTGTACGTCATTATGTTTATCGAGTGGTAATTTGAATGTTTAAAGCGCGATCTTTTTACACGTTCAAGCTTGTTTGTAAGCAATGACATATATGAGTACATAAGCATGTGTCACTCCAATGTACATGTGTATATATATATAGATATATATATACATGTTTACACGTAATTGCCTGTCGAGGCCATACAAAGGTATGTATATCTTATCAGATATGCACGTCACTTTTTCTTGCAGAGAATTACGCATGCATAGCATAAGCGATTTCGAATATACGGAAAACTTTTCAAGCATACATACGCACACACAAAGTGCGGAATGGTATGTTGAGCTGAATCGATGAGTGTGCAGATATGTATATATATACATATGTTTGTGTGTGCTGAATACAGTTACTCACAGAATTGTAACATTTATAAAAAATATTATATAAGACACATTTTTAAAATGATGACTGTTACTCGGTAATCTTCAAATACAAATATAGTAACATAAAAATAAAAAACATAAAACATCAAAATAAAAAAAATAACAAAATCGGAGTGCGCAGCATTGTACAAAATTAAAAAAAAAAATCAATATTCTCAAACAGATTTTAAATTTCAAGTAAAATTTTTCGTATATTTTTAGATAACTTCAACTTGAAAATAAAATCTATAATAATAATATGGAAAATATTAAGATATTTTTTGTTGATTCTTTTATAACAAAAAACCAAAATACGCAAAAAAAATTTTTAAATTAATAAATTTATAAACATATTTGCTTTGAAACTTCGGGATCTGTTTATAGTATATACATATGTAGTTACGTAGAATTTTCAAAAAAAATTTTTTCATTTTTATTGTTATCTATAAATTTTTTGGTCCTATTTTTTTTTAAAGCGTATTAATAAAATAAGTATTTAAAAATAACATAAGTTTTTAAACTCATTGGTTAACTTTGGTTTTTTAATCACAACTTTTTCGTAAACTTATTTGGATTTTTGTAACTTCAGTTGATTTTTTTTATAATTTTTGGGAACAATGATTTCCAGGCAGAATCTTAAAAAGAATAACAAATTAATCAAAAAAAAAAAAAAATACTCACGAGAAAATCTGTATACGCTCAATTCTGTGAGTAACTGTATGTGTGCAAAATAGATTTACACACATTCTTCAGCGTATGACGATTTTACAGCATATCTTTTAGATACTAAGAAAGGAAAATATATACAATAACAAGCGTTAACTGCGTAATGAACAAGAAAAAAAAAAAACATGTCAAAAAATGCAAACGATACTCAGGAGTTCTGCTACATCTAAAAATACATACTTAAAGAAAATTACACGCACTTCTGAAGTCTATGCTACGTACATTTGTACATTTGTAGATTCTATGCTATTACTCTATGTATGGGCACGATGTGGAGAATTTCAATGAGCTGATGTACTCTGCAACGGATAGACATACATATGTACATACATACAAATATGTATGTATATATGTTTTACATACATTCATACATACGTATGCACATATGGCTACATGTGGATAAAATTCCCCAAATAAATACCAAAAAATACACAAATGGGCAGAGTTGGTAGTCTGACAGGCTGGAATGAAATTTCCACATATACATATGTATGTATGTATGTATAAGAGCATACAACGATATTCCCAAACACGCCTATTAAAATATACATATGTATATACTTATATAGGCGGTCAATATTCAGGCAACGAGCCAGCGTGAGTTGGCTGCAGCGAAACACACGTGAAATCACGGTAACTGGAAAGTTCACACTGCAGAATTTGAAATTTAATTAAGAACACATTAACCTGTAGTCGATTTACTTGAAAGCCAGAAAGAAGAATTCGGTACAAAAAACTGGCGCGGCGTCGTAGAAACTTAGCGCTAATAAGCCGCTCGAAATGTCGCAGAAAATATAAACATTTACATCTGTGGATATTTTTGCAGTGAAAAGATTATTACTTTCGCAGATGAGATTAATGTTACTTCTAAAAACACAAAAACGAAAAATTTGAATTTACATAGTTGGCACGAGAATGTATGTATGTTCAAAGCGATTGTTTGGAATCGTTGATCGACTGTAATGCCTCGCAGTTCGTTCATCCATTGCGTCATGCTTCTAAATACAGCTATGAATATGTTGTTGTTTACTCGCTGTGGTTTATATATTAACAATTTTAATGTTTCAATGTAGACATTTTCACAAATTCAAATGATAAACAAACAATACTGATCCAAACGACAGCGGTGCTTTCTTATGAGCAGAAACAAAAGCTCAAAGCAAAAAAATTCTAGTTTTATATTCAAATCCAAGGGCTGTTTAATATGTCAGTGACTTTTTGAGTAAAATATAAGTTTTTTCGGCAAAAAAGCGTTATATTTCTCAACATAATCTCTTTTTTAATTGTATCGACCATTTCGGGTGATGGTACAGTGTCCCATTAGTATTTATCAAGCCTTTCCTTGGTTTCAGTGATGGTTTTTTTACGCAAAATATAATGCTTAAAAAGCACACAAAGTTCACTTTTATCCATTTTTGTTAAAGTCAAGAAATTGTCTGCTTTCAATAGCTGTCAGGCGCAAACTACTTAAATAACTCGTCTTGCTTAAAATTTGTGATAAAATAAAGTTACTGCGCGGGAAATTCAAAAAGTCACAGGTTCATCAAACCGCCCTCGTATTAAAACATTAAAGTTTTTCAAAAAAAAAATGGGTTTTACAAAAAATTTAGTTAAAAAAAACAATTTTTCAAAAATTAAAGTTTCCCCAAAATAATTATACCTTACAAAAATATTTTATTAAAAAATAATAGTTATTGGTGAAATATGTAGTATGTGTGCATGTACATACATGCAATTGATTTTTTTTTTCAATATAAAATGCAATTGTTTCAAGAAAAATGTTTTGCAATAATGGAAGAAATAACTTTTACAAATAAGTTTTGTTTCTGAATTTTCACTAAAAAAATAATCTTGGCAATACAAAAGAAATTTAAAAGAAAATTAATTTTAGAAGAAAGTTTTAATTTTGCAATAATTGTGTTTTTAATTTTTTTTCAATTTGTTAAAAAAATATGTAATTCTAAAAAAAAAAAATTTTTAAACAAAATAATTTGCGAAAAAGTTATGGGTATCTCCTAAATACTAAAAAAAAATTTAAGAAATTAAAAATCTAATATAAAGGGTTTAAATTTAATTTTTTAGTTAAAAAAAAACCATTTGATGAAAGATGAATAACTAAAATAGAAAAATTAATAAAGTACACCGCTACTTAAATGTGCAAAATCCTTATCGCCAAATGTCAGAGAATATAATTCTGTCACATTTTTTAAATGGAAGTAATGACGCAAGCTGCAACAAGCACAAAACAAACGGCTTTTTAAAACACAAAACAAGTATTTTGATAGCTTTAAATATGGACGTTGAATTCCTTATCATTATAACATGAATTTAAAATTTGACAAACACACAAGCAGCGCTTGTACATGCTTTGTCATTTGCTTTTGCTTACTTTATTTTTTTAATTTAAATTCCAATTCTTTTAAATTTTTGATAGTGTACCTCAGAAATTTACTCAGTTGTTAAAAATAGAGTCAAGGAATATACTTGCCGTGATACAATAAAAATGTCAATATGAGTCGTCGACCCTTTTAAAAATATAGATCAACCAAGTTGAAATCGTCTACCCAGAAAGCAAGAAAGCATTTGTGATAAATAGTAGATAATATATACATACATACACATTTGTATGTATAGTATGTATGTAACAGAATACAAAGCAAAGAAACTGCGATTCGTGCAGGAAACGCTTTATCGCTAAAAGGCAAACAAGCTGCGATTGAATGCTAGTCGCGCGGTCGACACCAAACGTAGTGGTTAAGAAATATTTATTCTGCTCATTGTAACAATTAAATCACAGTCAATGAGTTGAGGTCCTGAAATGTTTTCTTGTCAATATTGTAGAATATGGAAATCACGAAAGCATTTGGAGAAAAAGTAAAAATAAATGCGGAATCACTGAGAGTTGCAATATTTTAAAATACTTTTATTGTCTTGTACATGCAAGTCAGTATTATTTTCGATTAATGAACGAGACATCTGTATCATACTGCAAGATTTACAAGCATAAACATATGTACATATGTATATAACAACAAAAACAATCTTCTATTTTACTTAACTTCTGTAAACCGGCATGGAACTTGATAAGTACAACTTCTTAAACAAAGATTTTTTATCGAAGAGAAACCACGAACTGACCCTCGTAGAGCACAAATTTGTTTTTTATATTTTAGTTTTTTATTTACAAGCAAATAAGAAAGAACAGAAGTCAAATATATTACATTGTTTACAAAACCATTAAGCAACCGCAGGAAGCCTATATTTGACCTTGTGAGTGCGTTCATACATAAATACATATACATATGTATATAGATAAGTAGAAGCAAGTAAAAACATACTTTTAAAGAAATAATAATAAAGGCGTGCGCTTTAGTGTTTATGCTATGACATCAAAGCATCAATTTTTGGTTTTTTATAGGCAATTAATACAAAACTTTTGTATAATCATTTGCTGCAAGGTAAATATTTAATATGTATGTACATATGTGTGTATGTTATGTATGCTAATTATTCACAGATTCTAATTCCATTCAATTATGAAGTTGAGCAATAACGCGTCTGTTACGCCACCGCTAGTTGAGCTATATTTAACGATGTTTTTTGTGTAATCCTGAAAAAGCCTGATATGTAAACGTTTTTTAAAGTAAATCCGTTTCACCTTGCATTTCCAGCTTTCTAATTGTTTACATAGTCGATTGTTTTATATTATATCTTCTTTAGCTTCACGCCATTTTTGATCTCACTTTTTCCAACAATTGAAGCGGAGTTTGAAAAAAAGGCGGATGTAGATTTGAAATCTGTTTTTGTTTGTTTTTTAGTAAAGCAAACGAACCAAAAGAAATGCAACAACTAATAGTATTCCAAATATTTTATTGAAGCCGAGAAAATGTTTACTTTAGCAGAGGCAGCAGCAAGCAACGACAATAATTTTTCCTCATCTGTCAACAGTGAGTGAAATTTTTTTTGGTATTTAGTACAACTCGAACATTTTTGTTTTAACAACATATTTTCGAATGCTTGTATGTTTGTAAATTTTGTTTTTGTAAGGCAACTCGTACTTGAAGCATGAGGCTGGCGCACATTATATCCTTCACGCTGGTATGCATGCAGCGCATAGAAATTAGCTCGTCCAAAAAATTCAAGGTTAATTCAACTAGAACGGGGAAGAATTAAGTTACATACATATGTACATATTCCTATAACATACAAATAATACAGTGTTAGAAATAATTCTGAGTGCAAGCGTAAGAAAATACTTTAACAATTAAAGTATGTGTACGAAAAAAATTGGTCGGGCATAAGCATGCATAGCTCCGTTAATCATAACTGTAAAATAAAATATTTTGGAGATTTGAAAATTTTGATATATTGTCGATGTTTCTGTATAATACTTTTTAACGACAATAATTAGTATAAAAATAAAGTACAATGAAAGAAGTCGATCGTAAGATTAGGATCAAAAAGCTTGAAAATACTAACAGGCTCCATAACGACATCGCTAAAAAGTTAAACTTCCGAAGTCAACCGTGACTTATGTTCTTAAACGCTACAGTGATTGTTTAACTTTAAAAATAAAGTCTGGCAGTGGCAGAAAAAAAGGGTTTGCATCTGAAATTAAGGCAAAAAAATGTTAGCCTTAACCAGGAGGAATATACAACTTTCGGTAAGTGACGTTAGCAAAAAGGTAAATACATCATCATAAGTATGTGCAAAAAGTGCGCAGAACAGCAGGATTACGTTCTTACAAGGTGAATGCAGCGCCCAATCGCAATGATATGCAAAATATTTTGGCGAAACAACTTGCTCGTAAATTTTACGACATGCTCGTACACAAATTTGACTGTATTATTATGGGTGACAAATCGTACGTAAAAGCAGATTTTAAACAAATCCAATGCCGGCAATGTTGGACTTAAATTAAAAAATAAAAAACAATTAATCAAGAAATGTATGTCAAGGAGTGTCTGGAATAGCGCCTTTTACCTCTTATACCACTTCACTATGCTATATTGGCGACATGCCATTATGTGAAAATGGCATTATCATGGTACCATGTTAACAAGGTGTCTTTTGTACCAAAAGAGTTAAATCCACCTAATTACCCAGAACTCCGGCCAATCGAAACCTACTACGCCATTATGAAAGCCAAGCTTCTTAAGATCCAGAAAGCTTTAAAAAACGTCCAACAATTTAAAAATAAATGGCGTCTGGCTTTCAATGAATTCACTAAAACTTCTGTGCAATGGCTCATGAGAGACGTAAAAGCGAAATGTAAAACCGAGACGTAAAAATAAATTTAAATAAAACCAAATTCCAATGTAAATATTTACAGATATTTTTGAATTTCGAGAATAAACTTATGTTTTATAGCATTCCATCTGCTACCGGTTTTTTCGTGCACATACTTAAGTTAAACAAAAAATGCCGATCACTTTCGAAAATTAATCTTAAAATGGACACTTTAAGTGAAATCAAATCATTCAGTAAGAACGATAGTTCGGTTAACACCATTCCTTATACCGAACAATGTTTTGTCCAAAAATACACGGAAAATTGCAAACTTATTAGAGCGAAAATCGACACTGGAAATAACACAACTTCGATACCAGTTTGTCTGCAAACCAAACTTTACAAACATCGTGCCACCTTAGAGCCAATGAGAGTTTTATAAAAAAACATCTTACAACATAATAGTTAATCCTAGCAACGAAGTGGTACATTCGTATGTATGTATATGGTCTTTGATAACCTGAAATATTTCAATCACAGAGCTGGTGGGATTTATTAGACTCTGCTCAAGATAGTATACAATTCTGGTTTCTTTCGCATAAAATTAGTCAGCATTTTGTCTGACAATGACTTTAGTAATTCTTACATAAGCTTTCGTGGGTCAGTGATATTTCAAGTTAGGTCATTCTCAAGTATTGGGAAGTATTCGCTCACTATTAATTCCTTCCTTAGATCGATAAATTTAACAAATTCGATTCACTACTTGAAATACTTATTATTTCAGGTAATGATTAATTTGTAAGCATCCAAGGTTTCGAAGCACGACCGAAAGGATTTAAAGTTCGTAAGCTTCGCTGACATAACACACATTATCACTTCCGCCATTTAAAGCTAAGCATCGTTTACAATTTTTATTAAAATTTACTATGTGAAATTAAGCAAAAACAAATTTAGCAAAATGTTTGCTAGAAATTGCTGACTTAGCGACTTGAAGGAATGCTAGATACCTTGAAGAAATGCCAAATTTCTTAAAGATAATGCAGATAAGAAACAAATTACTTTTAAGGTTTTTACTATTTCTATAAAAAATCGAATCGTAACGACATTTAGAAAACGCAATATGTTAGAACAAAAATTTTAAATTTTAATTACACGTTTCTATTATTTTGCCAAACACTGTATATGCTTAAGAAAATATATAAATTGTTTTGTCTATTAGGCTTTTGGTTTTTAACTTGAAGAATAAATATAGAATGTTGCCTCTTAAAGAAGAAAGCAATTCATAATTTGTTCAAACATAGTCAGCAGTCAATCGAGTGATGGTATTGGCGGACTAAGCGAGGCGAGGCGTACATATGTTTATTATACATTCAAAATGAAAATGAGTCCATAGAGAGTGGCGCGTGCTGCCAAATGCTAGGCAATATATAAAACTAAGTCATAAACAAAAATATTGTACAAATGCAGCATTTCTAAATGGTGATTTCAAAAAATTTAAAAGCATCCACCCACATAGAAAATTGCGCAGAAGAAACAAAGGCTAATAAAAATGAATCACAGCGCAAAACTATTTAAATGAAAAAATTTACAGCATTAAAACTTTCTACACACATATTTAAATGATTTTTTCATTTCTAGTTGATTATTGCTAATAGCTCTGACATATGGCATGCGATAAAAGAAGTCATTACGCGTGAATTGCGATCAATAAATCGCAACTGTCTCACCATTATATATGTACGTCCGGGGTTATGGCCTCTAGTTTTACTATGGGCTCGTATATACTATGCATATACATACATATGCATACATACATATATATATATATATATATATATATATGTATGTATTCGTATTTGTAAATAACACGTACAATGGTATGTTCGCACACTTACAGTCCACAATACGCACAATTAACCCGAATCAAATGGCAAATGTCGCATGGCAAATAAACAATAACACATTCTCTAATCTACATATGTATCTACTTACAAAGAAAAAGTTGAAAAAAACATTGGAAAAACATAAATTCAGCAGATAACATCGAGCGTTGTGATAGGGCTGCAAAAAAGACAAGAAAAAAAAACTCTTACGATTGCCTAGCGTAAGACGAAGGGAAATGCATTTGAATGTGTTGAATGAAGACGTTTGTTGTCAGCGAAATGGGCATTCGGAAAGTAACAGGAAAAAAAAAACAATACGGAATCACAAAAATATGAATATCTAAACAGCCTTTTACTTAAAGTGTGAGAAACTTGTGAATAAGTATGAAGATATCTTGGAAAATTGCAGTGGTCATAAAATATACGTACAAAGATGACACTCATAAAACAAGAAAGAACAAATGCATACATTTTAACGATGTGTAGAAATGCCCTCACAATATTTTTTATTACATTTTATGTCGGAAAAATTTTTAGAAACCGTCTTAAACGTCAACTGTTAAATCGAGGCAACGCAAATAGAAAAGAAAATGGCGAAGCCCCTTTGACCACTGCACTGAGCAGAAATATTAGGATTAGCTGATTCCATTGCAGATTTAAAATAAAAAATCTTACTAACTGCAAGGTACAAATTCATTTACACTCGCAATATCTCAAGAAGACTTAAGATGCGGCACAAATTATTTTCACTAATCTCAATTTGACTAGCACAAGAGTATCATCGTGTTAAAAACAAAAAAAATGCTCTGCTTTTGATATAGTACATTCATCACAATGCTTACTATAATCATAAGCATTTTTTTCCTGCTAGTCCAAATTGAATAACAACGTGTTAGTAACATAAATTGCCGTAGAAAATCTAGAACAACAGAAGCAGCAGCAGCAGCTGTAGGCAGCTGATTGAGGTAAGTAAAAAGAATTATCCGCCAGCGCCTCGCAACCGTTGAATTAGAAAAAGCTATGCCGTGTGTGTGAATTAGAATAGTAAAATACGAGTGCAATTTAAACATCACTGAATGCAGACAAATGATGTAATGAATATAAAATATATACCGACATATGTATATACATATGTACTTATGGTTCGATATATAAACAATTATATTTTCAACTAGCCATGTGAGCATTATCTACTTGCTTAGACTGATGGTGTTTCGGCAATTTATAACATCAATTGTCCTTAGGCGTCGAGGGGCTGCGCTTAGTTGGACACGAGTTCAATCAAATACGTCAGGCAAACGAATAAACAATGCAATGCTTTTGATGAGAACGCATTTTTTCAGCAAAAAACAATTCGATTAAACAGAAAATGAGATCTTTGGTAATTTTTAATAACTTCCAATTCGTTCTATGTATAGTTTATATATGTATATATAATTTTGGCACTTACACTATATAGCTCAGTGTTTGGCCGAGCTTCTCCTATCATTTGTGGTGTGCGTCTTTATCACAAATGGAGGGACCTACAGTTTTGTGCCGACTCCGAACGGCAGATGTATTTAATGAGAAGCTTTTTCATGGCAGAAATACCCTCGGAGGTTTGCCAATGCCTGCCGAGGGGTGACCGCTATTAGAAAAAACTTTTTCTATGATTAAGATTTTGTTTGCCCTGACTGAGATTCGAACCTCGAACTCACCGGCGTATCGAGTTATAGCACGCACCGCTATCAACTCGACCACAGCGGCTATGTATAGTTTAGAATACATAATACAAAATTAAATTAAAAAATAATTTGACATTTCGATGAAAATTTGGAAATCAGAAATTTTTAACCACATCAAACAGGCCGAACATTATTGTTCTGAAGTAAATGGGCTGAACAAAAATTCTATTTCAGAAATAGTGTACTAAGTTTAAATGGATATAATAAAAAACTATATTCCCGAAATATTATTGAGGAAATGTGATAAAAAATTTTAACTTTTGATGAGTATTTGAAATTTTGATGATTACTTGAAATTTACGTGAAAAAATCAAAATATCGATAACAGTAGATATAAAATTTGGGAAAAATTTTAAATTGAAATAAAATAGTAACATTTTGATAAAATAGCGAAGTTAAATATTAATAAGACCTAAATTTTTTAACCACATAGCTTTATCGAGTTACTTGACTTCGATAATGTTATAGAGCGAACAAATGATGCATGTTAAAAACAAAAAACCAAAATTTGATTGTTTTTTTTTTTGAATTTTTTTGTTATAGTTTAATTGAGAAAGCTGATTAAACGGAACTTGTTTTTGTTGAACTAAAATGATTAATTTATCGATTAATTACATTTGCATTTATAAGAATCGAAATAATTTGAAAAATGAAATCTTAATAATTTCTGTTACATTTATTTTTACAGTCTTATTTACATACGTACATACATAGATACGAGTATATGATATGAAAAAATTGTATGTGCTTTGAAAACAAACACGAAAGATATAAAAGAAATAACACAAATTTCAAGTATTCATATTTTTTGTTTTTAGTAAACAGTAATTAAAAAGCATTCGTTTAATGAGATATAGAACAAATTTATTAATCACACATTCCTTTTACAGATTTATCTAGCTTTTTTCCTTTTAAAATTAATTTTAAAATGTTTTAATGTATAAATTATTTCATATGTATTAAAAAAAAATTAATTTTAAATTAAAAACACATGGTCAACGCTTGTTGGAAGATACATTGTGGCTCTATTATTTCTAAAAATGAATTTGAGTTTAAATGCATATCGAATACAGAATTGTTTCTAGTTTATTTTGATTAATTTTTACTGTTCTACAAATCAAGCAATAAAACAGTAGCTGAGCAACCCTGAAAATGCGTTCATCCATCTTTGTTAAAACCGCTAAATGAAATCTAGCTTTTAAAATTTTATTTGGAAAAAAGAAAAAAAAGATTGCAAATCGATTTAATTTCACATTTCAGTTGAAAAACAGTCTTGCACACATTTCCGAAAATTAACATTCTTTCGATCAGAATTTTTGACCGTTCACTTTGAATGCAGCATGTAAGCAAGATTGCACCCACCCACAACTAAGTTTTAAGTGCATTTGTTGTAAACAATTTAAAAGCAACTAGCGCGTTCTTCTTTCCTATTTTTTCATAAACTAAAAGCATCTAACACATACGCTTTCGTATGGGCAAGTAAACATTGCATAGATATACAGCGTAGAACATTGACTTCACATTAGGCTAAATATAAAAATCATGGCGAAGGTTAATAAGACAGCTCTAGGAAAGTGCATGTTTCAGTGTAAATAAAGCTTCAATTCATGTCAATAACTAAAGGGGAAAATATAAGTGCATACAGTTTTATGAATATGTACACCTACGAGGGTGCTTGTAAGAACACATTTTAATTCGTGAAAGGATAATTGTTGATTAATGATTGATTACTATGGACGTCAAGGCACAAGTAATTAATAATGGGAATGACTACTTTCAGTTGGTAGTCATTCTAGCTCACAGTCATTTAGGAAGTTGGCTTCACTTCGTAGCTTTGAGTGCTATTAAGCGTTAGAAAGGGCGATCATGAAACTTTATAGAAAGCGTGGGAATGTAGTTGCTAGTCTTGAAGACAGTTGCTTCCTTTAATACGAATTTTTTGGCGTCCATTCAATTAGTTAGGACTTTTATAAAACCCCAAAAGAGCACTGAAAATTCATGTTGTCTTGGAGACCCTGGCAAGCATTTGCACTCATCTTAACAAGAGATCAGTAGAAGTGGCTGTTGAAAGATAGCAACCTCAGCACAATCGATTTAATTTAGTAAAGAACAAAGTATTTTGGTTTCAAGCAGTTGTAGAGTAAAAGAAAATAAAAATAACATAAGTAGTAGAAAAGTAATTAAACGAAAGAGATGATATAGAAAAGTTGAAAAAGAAGCAAACTAATAGGAGGAAGAAAAAATGAGCTACATAAAAAAAGGAAGAAAATACATCCTCTAACTCCTTTATATATATTTGCAATGTAATTTAACTAGTATAAATAGCCTTAGGTAAAAAACTTAATTGCAAAATAAAAGAGAAATAAATTTATATATACAGTGGCGGGAAAAATAACTTACTTACATATACATATGTATTAGACTGACCAAAAAAAAATGAAAGTGCTTATTTTTTTGAGGCTCATGACTTTTTTGCTTCCATTATGAATAAAAACCATACCCTGAAAATTTGATGCAAAAATATTAACATTTAGAGGTCTCGCGTGGACGTTTTGTGCCTCCACCTCAAGTGCTTAAAATTACTCGTCCTTCAATCCATGCGCACGCAAAATCCATTAAGAAATTTAAGTTTTTGAATATCTTATAATATGGTTTTAAGGTCACTGAACACTCTGGGTAAGTTAATTTTCCGATATGACCCTAACATTTTGATATATTGGGGCAAAATCGTAAAAAAAAACGATAAGAAATTCGAAAATTACAGTTTAAAAGTTGATTATTAAAAAAAAAAAGTTTTCAATATCTTATCATTAATGCTATTTATAACCACATTTTTAACAAAGAAAATGAGCTATCATAGAGAGCTTTACGTTCATTACTTCTCGAGATATCTATAACAAAACTGTGCTTCCAACAATAAATTATGCTCTCACATTGTGCGTTTTGAACTTAATCAAAATATAAACAACAACAAAAAACAAATATGCTTGGTATCGTATAGTTTTAAAACACACCTTACGTGAAAGTGATAAAAATGAGTTCTCAACAGTGCAAAGGTTGGCTACTAGATTCTTCTCCAACATATTTATCCGTGTACGGCGAGCCAACAAATAAAGCCGTTCTGCTGAGTTTAGTGCATAAAAAATAAACCATTTACAAGTGCATCCTGCGATCCAACTGTCTGGTATTTGTTAAAGCCCGTTGTGCATCAAAAAGCGAATTTTATAAATGAACATTTGGAGAAAAATTACTCTCGCAATGATTATGTAGAATTATTAGAACTAGCGCTGTTATTTATTGGAAACCTCAAAAATAATAACATTACAATTCGCCAAACGGGTGCAGTTCATCGAGCTCGCTGGATGGCTAAGATCATTTACTGCTTTAAAATTTATATTTTTCGCGAACATTTTCCCTTGACAAAAGACCAGTTAAGTGCACTTCGAATTTTCAATGTGTTTGTAATTAACGTTTATTTAAAATATTGGTTCACTTGTGAAATATCAAAGCAAGCCCCTATGAATGATTTGAATCTTTTAAAAGAAATACGTCAATTTGACCAGGTTAACCCATTTATTTCGGAGACCGCATTGCGAACATTTCGTGGGCACACTTGGTACCTCAACGAAATTCTAGTGGGCTTGACATTTTTTGATTCCAACATCAGCCCACGATATAAGAAGTTAACAGCGCTAGTTCTAATAATTCTACATAATCATTGCGAGAGTAATTTTTCTCCAGTTGTTAATTTATAAAATTCGCTTTTTGATGCACAACGGGCTTTAACAAATACCAGACAGTTGGATCGCAGGATGCACTTGTAAATGGTTTATTTTTTATGCACTAAACTCAGCAGAACGGCTTTATTTGTTGGCTCGCCGTACACGGATAAATATGTTGGAGACGAATCTAGTAGCCAACCTTTGCACTGTTGAGAACTCATTTTTATCACTTTCACGTAAGGTGTGTTTCAAAACTATACGATACCAAGCAGATTTGTTTTTTGTTGTTGTTTATATTTTGATTAAGTTCAAAACGCACAATGTGAGAGCATAATTTATTGTTGGAAGCACAGTTTTGTTATAGATATCTCGAGAAGTAATGAACGTAAAGCTCTCTTTGATAGCTCATTTTCTTTGTTAAGACTGTGGTTATAAATAGCATTAATGATAAGATATTGAAAACTTTTTTTTTTTAATAATCAACTTTTAAACTGTAATTTTCGAATTTCTTATCGTTTTTTTTTACGATATTGTCCCAATATATCAAAATGTTAGGGTCATATCGGAAAATTAACTTACCCAGAGTGTTCAGTGACCTTAAAACCATATTATAAGATATTCAAAAACTTAAATTTCTTAATGGATTTTGCGTGCGCATGGATTGAAGGACGAGTAATTTTAAGCACTTGAGGTGGAGGCACAAAACGTCCACGCGAGACCTCTAAATGTTAATATTTTTGCATCAAATTTTCAGGGTATGGTTTTTATTCATAATGGAAGCAAAAAAGTCATGAGCCTCAAAAAAATAAGCACTTTCATTTTTTTTTGGTCAGTCTAATATGTATATAAAAGTTTAAATATTCAGTTATTCATTAAATTCTGGTAAATTTTATATTCAATTATTTTTACCAAAAACCATTTGAACCCAAGTTTCTTTCTAAAGAATTTTCACAGTTAAAAAAAGCGTCAACAAGATTTCTATATTTTTAATCAAAATTATTTAGTATAAAAATTTTTAACCCATTCAGTTATACCCTTACCAAGTGCAAGTTTAACATGGCTAAAATACGTCGTTGACAATTTTTTCGACAATGGAGTTGCGCATTTTCTTTCATATAAAAATAGATGTTGTACATGCGTTGTCAATATGTGCGTGTGAAATATTTTTATACTGAACTGATAAAGGCTAAAATCTTAAGTTTACTGTGGATCTATGAGAATTTTGTATTCAATAGAATACGTAATGAGTATATGGAACAAAACGTCCAGTTTCTATTATTTGTCCCCCGGCTGTATATTCTCTGCAGTTACTGATATTCACTTTACTTAAATAAAAAGATAACGTCAGTTATAGCAATATAATCGTAAGTAAATACGCGAAAATTCCATTTACTGATACCCAAATAGCAGTGCAAAACAGTAGCTCAAACAAACAGTAGGCAATTTTACTTCTACTGATATGAGGCGTCGTGTACCGCTGGGGTCAATGGAGTCATACAATTTTTGTTTGTTATTTTAAAAACAAGATCGCAGAGATAGAGAAACGAACGACAATAATAAGAATAATATTAAAAACAAATAAAATACCAGAAAAACGCATGCACTGCCGTTGGCTCCTTACAAATATTGCAGTGCAAATACTATGACCGCACAAAAAGCAAACACTTGTTGCTGCTGTGCTTATATGAGTAGGTATGTATGTATGTATGTGTATTTATGAGCTACTGTTCTCGCCACTGCTCGGCTACGAAAAGAGTAGCACTTCTGGCGCATGGAAAGCATACTATAGTACATCGTGCAAACGGCTTCTGGTCCGCAGTTCAGCCGGACGGGCACAATGCTTAGAAGCGCATTTGAAGGCAACAAAATAACAAAAAAAAAGGCGTTTAAATGTGTAAATTTCTCGAAAAACAAATAAAATGCAAAACAAGCGAAAAAACTTTGCATGCAAATACGATTTGTAAATAACACCAATGTATGTACAAACGGGGACAATCGGCGGGGCTGTGGAGACGATAAGCAGCCCATTAGTCATAGCCGCGGATAGAATGCCAATGCAACGAGCTGGGCAGGCAGTGGCCGCAAATTGACACTGTCGCGGCTGATGCAAATTTTCATTGTTGGCGCAGCAAGACGTGCGGTGCCGGAATGTTATCAACGCTTGGACTGTGTGTGAGTGAAAATTGCAAGTCCAGTCGCAGTCAGCTGGACGCTTCGTGCTCGAGATGTCTCTGCATTGCGCAGTGAGATGAAATTGCAGCGATAGCACATATCACGCATTATGAACTAGTGTAGAGGAGAGGATGGCTGGCTAAATGACTTGCGAGCGGTTTGGGACGTTCCGTCGATCCATTGCTTGAGGGTGAACGGGCTGAAGTGATGGCGCGCGCGCTTGCAACTGCAGTCATAAATATGAAATTATGGCAGCGTCGTACTTACTTGGTTGTAAGCTGTTGGCGTTTTAAGTAATAAATCTATAAGCGGCATCACTGAATAGGGGAACAAACAGATGCACACACAGAATTGTGTAATGGTGAAGGAGAAAAGGGTACAAAGTTTGTGAGAAAGTGGTAAAAGCAAACACGAGGTCCCTTAAGGTGTTTAAAGTAATTAATTGTGATACAACTTTATGAAAGAGAATTCTATTTTCAAATCCATATACGCAATATTGGCGCATTGAGCACACTTCGGGCAAGTTAAGTGCATAATCGCTTGTATTCGAATAAAGTAGCAATAAAACTTATACTCAAGAAGTAGTTTTAAAAAATCTAAATATAATTGTGCTTGTAAGAAATTCTAGCAACTATACCAACTAAATACTCGCACTCACTTAAAGTTTTGGTTGCATCAGCATTGTATTGTACATATATTCCAGGAAAAAGAATTTAAAGATATGACGATAAGAAAAATACATATTGTATTCCATGAACATATGCATACCATATCCTCTTTCCTCGACCCAAGCTCGGATTGTAAATAACATTAAAGAAAGAAATTAACAATAATATTGTATAGGAACTCAAATGATGATTATGCATACACTAGCTAACTTCGAATCAATTTTCAAAAAGTGGCTACGAGTATTATTGCTATTTTTATGTTTCGTAAATATTCGTAAATTCGTCGTCTTGCAGCGAGCAAATGTATTTATTCACTAAGAAAACAAATTATTTTAATAGTTTGCAGGCAGTGCGCAAGCTAGTCGCGTGCATCGGTCAGTCAGTCTGTCAGTCATGCATGAATGAATGCCATGAGAGTACATGTGTCAGAAGCCTACTCATTTGAAGGCTAGAATTTTGTAAGCCGTACACATTTATCCAAATAGAACTTATACAAAAAAATATTAAGTAATTAAAACGTTACTGATGTATGTAGTTTCCCTTGCAAGTAAGTGTATATTAAATATTAGTTCAACTATGCATGTAACTATTCTACAAATATCCCTAAATACAAAATTAGTTTTAGTTTGCCATACCTAAGCAAAGAATCAGAAAGGGAGTCAAGGATAAATGTTAACGTGAGTTACATATTTTCCCGCTGTAATTTCACGCGCGAGTTGTAAATTATTAAGCCAGCTGAATTATTTTGCTCATAAATTTATCATATAGTAACAGCTGATATTTTATTTAGCAATAAAAGAAATTGAAATGTTATCGGGGTGCAACTAAAAATTACGATACTTGAATAAGAAGCAAAAATAGAAAACAATTAACTTAAACAAAATATTGTAGTATTTTCAGTGTCATTTAATAGATACAGTGTTCAACCGGAGAGGCGTAAAAGAGGCAACCAAAAAATGCCTCACTTAAACGAAAAACACCAATCGCTTAGACAACTATTTAGTATTTATTTGAAAGAGAGTATAACGTAAAATGATAGCGTTAAGTGACGCATTGACACTTCAAATAATTGATAAATTGAATTATATACACATGTATGTATATTTCTATTCTTTGTTGACATTGAGCAAATGAATGGCAACAAAGAGTTTCATATTCACAGTAAATTCAATTAAAATTAGGGTGAGTTGAAATTTAATAATCAATGACGACAGAAGTACTTATGTATATTGTTTTTTTTTTGTTGTATTTTTTTCTAACTGCATTTGTTTGACTGTGACTAGCACTTTTCAGTAATTGAATTGAAATTGTTTGAGCATGTAGGTTAATCATATTATTTTTGATGTTGACCTAGGCTCCCGCGGCTAATATTTTGGGAAAACACACGAAACTAAAACAAGCGAATTTTGGACACTCAATTAGCTCGAATTACTATATTTATATTGATAAAAAATAAAGTACAAAATAAAATTAAAATCAAGTAAATTGAATTCAAATAAATAAATGTGAATTACAAATTGTATTATTAAAACAGGCATTTAGCTCAAAAAAATTAATGTTATAAAAGTAAATTGAATCCAAATAAAATATTAAACAATTGAAAATATACTTACGTAAAGAAACAATTAAAAACATACAGTGTGTTATATGTGAGAAGATTTAAAATAAATTTAGTTTGAAAAAAATCACTGATATAAATTAATTTTATGTAGGGTTTTCAAAAGATGTGTTAAACGTCCAAACGAAATCCATTTTATTGTTATTTTTTATTACTGAAGGAGGCTATAACCTTTAACGACTTTTAACACGTCTTGTGAAAACCTTAAACGTTATATAATGAAGAAGTAAACAAAAAATAATATATTTAATGGAATAACAGTTATCATAAAAAAAAATTAAATAGATTTTTAAAAATAAAAAATGTATTTAAATAAAGTTATAACAAATAACAATGCTTACAAACTTAATAAAATAAATTAAGTAGGAATTTAAATAAGAAAATTACAAAAAATTAAATCTTTTAAAACTAGATTATTTTATCATAAAGTAAAATATAAAGAAAGTATTAAAACTACATATGTACATAATCACCCTTATCGTGAGTTCCGTTTTCACCCGAAATCGTTTACTTTTAACTGTGCGCTTAGTATAAATTTCGAGTGAATTTTGTTTGGGGTGAATGGCATATGCCTTAAATATATGTTAATACAATTAAGCAGCAATACAATGCAAAACAAAAGAAAAAAAACAATATAAAAAAGTAAAAATAAATAACATTTTTAAATAATAAAAATTAGTAATAAGCTACGCCAAAATTAAAAGAAATGCAAGATTAAAAAAGAGAAAAGAAATTAATTCAAAAGAAAGCATAAAATCAACAAAAACCAAAACTGAAAAAATTCTTCAAAATAAAAAAGATATCGCGCGTTATAAAATATTTTTAATAAGGCATGCCAAATAAATATAATAGAGGGATGCATAAATAAAAATATAAGAAAAAGGAACGAGAGAAAAAATCAAATGAATAAATATAAAATAAATTTTTAGAATTACACCTAGTTCTGTTTTATCATTTGTGCGGTAAACAGATAGCATGTGCACGTCCAGAATACAATTATATTTATAGTCCGCTGAATAATTTCGAAGCTAGCGTTTCTAAATATTTGCTTATCGTGTTTTGTATATATTCAAGCGTATCTTTCTTTTGTATACTTTTTTAAATTCATGAGCCCTTAAATATTGTGTTTAAATAATTCCCACAACCGTTCTATAACAACCGATTTTCTTAAGTAGAAAGTTATTAATAATTTCCACTCCATATTTTCTTTATATACAAATATATACACTGTCTATTTCTCTTAAAAAATAAATAACAGCCAGCTGCGTACCTACAACTAATGTGAAGTGCAATATGTAAAAAAAAGATGTATATTCATTGTATAGTTTTACTCTTCCCCAGTAGTTCTGGTATTTGCAATTTTAAGATCTTGCTTCTCAGTTTTGTGAGATTTTACAATTAGCGTAGTGCTAAAAATTTTACTCTTCGCATAAATCAACAAGCCAATTCACATAAATTAAATTTTATTAGTATTCGTATTTAAGTTAGTATTTTTCAAGATGGCTTAGATAATAAGCATTTCTTTCCTTCATGTTGTAATAGCTTTGTCACAATATTTGTAAAGCAGACTATCGTTTATGGGAAGAGAACGTGTGTTAATATTTACACAAGTGAGGTTAATTTCGCAGACGATAACGATTTCGCTGTGTTTATGTATATCGATAACAATATACATATATACTGATAACAAATATAACGATATTAATAACGAAACATGTAACTAAGCGGTACTGTTATTATATAACATGAACTAAAAAACTAAAGTGGTTTCCGATAGCGGTTACGATAACGACATTGATTACGAGTAGAAGTCAATAACGATACTCGTATCAGTAACGAAATATTTTTTTTAAAGCATCAAAAAACTATAATCGTTAACAATCGAAAGCTTTGCAATAATAAAATTTTAAACAATCTTCAGAAGAAAAATCTCTTTTATAGAAAATAACTTTTCACTATGTTTTGATAAAGTTTATTCCCTTTTATCTTGAGAGAATATTTCACGAAATAAATTATAGTATAAAAAGACTTTTCACCATGTTTTGAGAGATTTTCAGCTTTGAGATAAGAAATCTCACGAAAAAAAGACGTTTTCAACAAGAAATTTGCACAAGAAAAATACCAAAATGAAGACGAAATTCTCGTTTGTACCTACGTGGAAAACAACTTTCCACCACTATGTTGTAAATTTGTAATCTTTTACCTTGGCATAGTTCTCCAACTCCTAACTATGTTGTGTTTAGGAACGTAAACTATGTTCGATAGAGCTTTTCAGAAATCAAAAAAAAAAAAAAATATTACATAAAAATTTCAAAATGGAATTAAAATCCATAAAGAATTGTTCACCACAAACCGGTAAAGTTTATGAGCATTTTATAAGAGCTTTTCACAAATTAACACACAAAAATAACTACAAGCAAAATTGAGAAAAAATTTTAGTGGAAAATAACTTTGATCTCAACCACGCGAAATGTAGCTGAACTAAGCTGGCTCTTTTTGCCTAAGACATTTTCTAATGGTTAACACAATTTTAATGGTCTAGGCCCGAATTATCTCGGACATCTTAGTACGGGCGAACGATCCTATTTATTGACAGGAGCACAACTTAAGAAGGTATACGGATAAGCAGAAATCATTGAAAATTGTTTAAAAGTGATTTTAAGCTGTCCGAATTTTTCTCTTCGCCACTGTATGTATACGAGTATAACAAATTCGCGCGATACAACATTCTAAATACATACAGACATATATTTATACATTAATTAATCTTTTAATGTATTTTGGGGTGAACTTATCATCCATAACTTCGCCTTCATCACGCGATTGGCATTTAAGAGCTGCGGCATTTGTCACCAAACCACCGGAAGTGGATAATTTGCTTTGCACACCACAATCGAACAACAACAACCACAAAAGTACACAATAAGTTGAGACAGCTTTTTAAGATTTTGTAGGGAGCAGGGGAGTAGCTTCTTTTGAGAAACTCAATGCAAAAATCGAGCTAACTTTGAATGTAAGTATGTAAGACTGAATCCAAGCTCTCATTAGAGATGTTTGTTTGCGTTCCTTAATGAACAAATAAATAAAGCCGAAACAAACATAAATTAAAGCATGCGAAGTGACCAATTGTAGGGGGAGTACTTTAATAGGACGCTTGTTGCAACTTTCGATTTTTTTTGTATTTTTTGTATCGCAAAATATGTATGTATGTACTCGTATGACGCCATTTGTAATGCATTTCATTGCCGCCGTAATTGCGAACAGACATGCATTGAAGCAAGTATTTGCCATATGCACTTAATGTACTCCTGTGTGTGTATGTTTGTTAAATGTAGACAGTATAGCATTACCGGGTTAGCTCTGTCACGCCACTACTTAAAAGGCTGTTGCGTGGCGACTAGCCAAAAAGGTGGCATGGATGTAGACAATCGCCTAGTGGCAGGGTCTCTACAAGGAGTATTCGCACTTTGTCTGCATGTGTGGATAGTTAGTTGAAGGACAACAAAAATACACAACACACGGTGCACTCATTGTAGACTAAAAGCTATAAATGCGGCAGTGTCTGACCATAAATACACAAACACACATACATACATACACTACTATGTATATAGAAGCTATCTAGGGTGCAAACAACTTTTTCATAGAAAAATTATTAATCGATAATGTATTTTGGTGAGGCTTGTATGTGCAGTAAATATACATATGTAAGTATATATGTACATATATGTACAAGTATGTTCGTACGTGTATATAGTAGCTTGATTGCTTTAATCGTAGTGTTATTGTTGATGTTGTGTTTTTGCAAACACGTGCAACAAACAAAAACAACAAAAACTATAACAATTGCTTGTGGTATGAAAGGCAGGTGTGTCCAACAACCGGAACACGTTTTGCAAAAGTGTCTGCCTTGCCTGCCTGACTGCCCAGTACTTCTTAGCTGGATGTTTACCACCGTCCAACCGGCTTGTTAGGCGGACACAACGCGTCCCAACTTTAATAGTTTATGGGGATTGGGGGATATTAGACTAAGAATGTTTTTAATTTTAAATGAATGCACGCAGACCCCTTTCACCGCGGCAATTAATCAAACGCAGCCGCTGCTAAACTTCACATCCGCAAATGCGACATTTTACGAATGTTTTAAACACTATTTTTTTTTTGCGGTCCACTTTCAGTTTCTTTTACAATTGTATTGCGCATACGAGTTGGTACATACAGTGCAGCGAAAATGTATTCGTACACAAATAGACTTCCAAAGTGTTAGATATAAGAATAAAGATAATGTACTCGTACGAGTATAGAGGATTTTGTTGCTCCCTTGGAGAAATTTTTTTCCAATAATATTTCTGGAGTTTCACAAAAAAAAACGGATTTATCTTAATAAGGATTCCACAAAACATAACCATCTCAGCGAGTCCTTAAATTACATGTAGCGACTTTAGAAGTGGGAGTCGATTTCCCGCTTTTTTAATTTGACAACTTCTTGGTAAAGGAGTTAGAGCATTTTTAAATCTCAGTCTACGCTGACAAGGTGAATAAGGATTCATCAGCTAAATCCTGCGCCAGATCTTCCCTGTTGAAACCGTCTAACAGGTGATATAGTACTTAATAATTTCTTTAGCTGGAGACCAATGTTTTATCACAGCATCCAATATGAACTTATTTCCTTAAAATTTCTCAAAGTGTGATTATTCATGTTGGACTCACTGTACGTACATACTTTCAACACTTTGCATTGTCGCCCTTTACCACCCTCAATGCATAACTAGTGCGCCGTTTGCAAACGCCTTCGAAGGCCCTACAAGCGCTGCGTTATAACTCAACTGCCGCCAGTTCGATTCATGGTAATTGTGTGGCACAGTCGTACAATGCATTTGTCACTTTACTGCAATTTACGTACAACATTTACAATTGTAAATACAATAGCCAGCCAAATGGCAAGCAAGTTCCTGTCGTCATTCTCTGCTAGAGCAACGCTCCACCCCTCTTCCTTACTTTATCACTGACACGATCGCGAATAGAAGAGAGATAGATAAAAAGTCTTAGTTGCATAGCAAAATTTACATGTAAATCAACAATGTGATTGGCGCAGCAGTTTGCGACAATTGTCAATTGCCATAATTCGTGTACATACACACTAACATTCAATGTGTATGCCGCTTATTGCAATTCTTGCTCTACACTGTGTACATAGACAAAACGCCACGAGCAGCGCTTGACAGGGAAACTGAAAACACAAAAATCTATGTTTGTCGATGTGTTTGTGTATTTAGCTTCCAAAACAGTCACTTGGCACGAACAAAGCCACTGACTGGCCCTTCAATGTAGAAACATCTAAATTCACCGCAAGCAAAACGGCTATCACTTAACTTTTGCTGCCTACCAGCAGGCAACAGCAATATCCAATACTTGTTGCCGGCGTGTTAGGCAGTGGTTGTAACATAGAAATGTAATCGAATTAAGGCATAGAACAAAAACTTGAAAAAATAAACCAAAACATGATAATTTGTAGAGATAAAAGAAGTACGTTTCTTCGAAATTCGCTTATAAAAAAATGCATTAAGAGAGATGGCTATTTTTTAAATGCCCAGCAAACGAGTTACTCCCAACACCGACAACTAAGGAGCTCCAAATACGTATGAAGTCAATTTCACCGCTTAACTTATTTTCTTGTGAATCCTATATTTGCTAGGCTGAACAACTCTACTTGTACAGCAAGTATAGATCCATTCTGGAGATCCGTTTGGACGAGGTCGAACTATTAGGTGAGTTGGTTTTCGGCGACTGTTATACTGCAGAAAAAAACTTTGTGTGCCGGATACAGTGCAGTAGATTTCGAAAAGGTTGAAGTTTAGTCCCCTTCAAAAACCAGAAGGCAATTGAATTAAAGTGGCGAGAGTCACGCGACAGCTGGAGTTGATGTGCATACGGTTTCCTGTGCACTCACATCTTACGAGGCAGTGCATCAAGCTATACTCCTTTATAGGGAATAAAATGAAATCGTAGTGAAAATGTTACATAAGGCATCCAGTCGCTGTCTGGAGTTTAACGTATCGGAATGAGCTGACCTTTTCCCGTTCAAAGTTTGTTGTTTCAGCAATCTGCGGAACTCGATCAAAAACTTTCATAATTTTATTTAATCTCTCGTTTCGCTAAACCTATCGAGTTTATGGACGAACCAATACTTTAACAAAAAAGTATTTCATAATTTGTCGCAGTACACAGGAAATGTTTGCTTCCAATGCTACTGTGATCTCTAAAATTTAATGAATTCTTACCGAGACTCTGTAGGTGCTTAAAGATGTCCTCTCTTATATCTGTCAATTGCTTTAAGTGCTCAAGTTTGACTACTTAGATGTACAACAGACATTGAAGGTAAGAAAATAATAGAAGAGCGATCCGAAAGATAAATTTGCTCAAGAAATAGATTGCTATTCGACGGAGATGAAGGTGAAAGCTGTGAAAATGTTAGTCCTGCTTAAAACTCACACAAGTCTCGTTTTTGCTTTCAAACAAACACAATCAAGAGTAGAAGAATATCAACTTGTTCCCTTCTTTTATAAGCATTACAATTAAAATTAACGTCATTCTCATTCGGTAGAGACGTACGTATGTAAATACATATAAGAACTAGTACACGACAATAACTAAAATGATCCAGAAACGTACATGCTAATGACGTAAGTATCTATTTTAAGCTGATGATTTGTTTTTCAAAGAACTACTTTCATCATATTATGTACGATGCAAGTTTCCCAAAACCATGGAACTTATGTGTATTTGCTATCTAATTTTTTATTTGGATTTGTTTAAGAGAATCGCACATGACTTTCAATGATTACGCTGGAAATGTACTGAATACTTAAACAAACAAAAAGGACAGAAGAGATAGCGTATGAATAGTTTACAAAATTTTAGTATTGAGTAAATCTTTGCTTATTTTATCTTTCATTAAACATGTTTTGAAACGAAATTAATTTTGATGAGTAAAAAATTAGACGAAGGAAATTTGTAATCAATATAACTCAGGCGTTATCAAATCAAACAATTAATGATTGACTTAGAAAAAAACGAAATGCATGGTTCTTTATCGTGATCTTTAGTCAAAAGGGAAATGGATGAGTGACGTCTTACGAGCCCGCCGCTATCTAAAAATATTACTCAAACTCGGAAAAATAGAATGGCTACAATCTTTTGGGATGGCGAAGAAATTTGATGGATTTTAAATTTCGCAAAGCAAAAGTAACGTGAGATATTAGTATGATTTCTTGTTTATTTAATTGCAAGATGATATTAAAACAAGAAGTCGAAAAAGGTATGCAGTTTCATGGATTATTTTGACGGAAAAAATTTAAATTTTTTTTTAATAGTACAGTAATATTAGTGAAGTGTTATGAAAAGAGTATTGAAATAAAGGGATATTATATCGAAAAATCCTTTGTACTTTACTACTAAGTAGTGTATTCGAACTATTACCCGCTAATTTGCTGTTTATAACTGTGTATGTACTGTCAATACCATAGTTCAAATTTGTTCGAAAATGTGTTTGTCTTAAACTTTAGAATTTCAAATAGTAAGCAATAGTTGTTAAACATATTTTCACGTCAAGTTTTTTTTGAGTTTTAGAACAACATTTTCACTAAAGGGAATTTAAGCTTGTACTCCCCATATTCCTGCTTATTTAATCACAACACAAACTATGTTTAAGCAAACGTCAAGCTGTATAGTTGTGTTTTCTCTGTGCTACTGATTTTTATATTGAAATTTCATAATTTCTTTGTATTAAATTAATAATTTAGTGATAAAAGTTTTGGAGATTTATCTGTGCGTATTTAAAGCTAAGTACAATATATGTTGAGCATTTTTTGCATTGATTTTATACACTTTAATTTAGTTTTCAAATGCCGAGTCATTAGTTGATTTGCATTGTTATTGTTTCTTATTTACATTGTTTTTGCTTTAAACTTTGTGTATTTGTTTAAGTTTGCGCGCATTTTCTTTTCTCTTTTTGATTGTCATTCATTAAACAGCTGTTTGCGTTTAGTTTTTTAGGTGTCTATTACTGTGCATCTAAAACTGTTCGTTGCATAAATAGCTCTCAAACCTTAAATAATTATAAAACTTGCCCTACCTTGCAAACTGCTTTCTTCTTTGATTTATTAATACAATTTTAGTTTTTACTCATATTGAATTTTGCTGTTTCAATTATGTCTTGCATTTTTGACAACTGCAAAAATAAAAGCGATAATGAGCAACGCTTTGTTGCATGCTGGTTGTGCGATGGCATTGCTCATATAAAATGTGCTGGATTGACTGGTAGATTCCTGGACTTGATAAATGAAGGAAGAGGTATTCGTTGGTCTTGTTTAAAATGCAGATCAACTGAGGTTGAACTTTTCCAATTTTTTAGAGAAACCAGAAATGGGTTTTTCGAAATCGGCAAAGACCTTTGGGCACTTAATGATAAATTTAAACGTTATGAAAACGTGTTTAAATCATTTAAGTGCCTAGATAAACAAACTTCGCAACCTGTAAGAGAGACCAAACGCAAACGGACACACAGTCCACCCAAGGAAAGTATTGTGGCTCCTCTTACATTACATCAAAAAAATATTTTGCCTCAACCCCAACAAATTGAGCTAATTAATCTTTTGTCTCCTGTCCCTCCGCCTCAGGGCCCGTCTTCTTCAACTTCATCAAGAGCTATCTGCACTCGCGCTTCTTCCTCTAATAAAAGCAATTCTAATCATGAGAACTTACAGGCATCTTCATCTGAGGTGGGTCCATCACCGCCTCAATCGCTTCCACCATCCCAATCTGCTCCTATTGTTGCAAAAACTGTAGCACCATTGGATGAGGCTGAATGCTCTGCAAAGAAGCTGGTTGTGGTTCCTTTGAGAAAATCGATTTTTGTTTCTAGATTTGCTAGGGACACTTCTTCTGATGATATAGAGTTTTACATTTCATCAAAAATTAAGACTTGTAACTTAGCAATCCGAAAATTTAACTTTAAATACGAACGTAACGTATCATCTTTTAAAATTGATGTGGCACCTGAAGTTTTTGATACTTTGCTTAACAATTCTTTTTGGCCAACCGGGGCATTTGTTCGCGAATTTGAATACAAGCCACATAAAAATAAAAAAAATAAAAATAAAATAAATAACTTAGCTTCAATTCCTAATCGTGACACTGAGCCAAAAAACTAATTTTAAATTCTACTTTAAGTATTTTCTACCAAAACGTTAGAGGTTTAAATACTAAATTGAACGATTTATATTTAAAAGGCTTAGACTGTGACTATAACGTAATTTGCTTTACTGAAACTTGGCTTAAACCACATATTTTTAATTCAGAGATCCTTCCTAATCAATATCAAATTTATAGAAATGACCGTAAGGACAGAATCGGTGGGGGTGTTCTTTTTGCAGTTCATTCTTCAATAACATCCGAAGATGTTAATATCCCCCTCATCGAGTCAATCGAATTTAAAGCCATACGAGTTATGGTAGGAAATGGTTTCTTTTATTTAGCTGCTTGCTACATCCCTCCTAACTCTGACTTATCGGTTTATTCTCAACATATTGCGTTACTTAGACCTTTAAGTTCAATGATTACTGCACATGACTCGATGATTGTAATTGGTGACTTCAATATGCCAGGCATATCATGGACTCTTATAGACGACGTTATCGTTCCAATATCATCAAAGGATAGATACAATGTGTTTTTAGAAGATATGGCTGAGCTCTGTCTAAATCAGATTAATTTAACTCCAAACAATTTTGGCACCATTCTGGATCTTGTTTTTGTTGATGACGTATCTAAGTCATCTATGAAGATGTGCGAACCCTTGGTTATTCCAGAGGACTCTTATCACCCTGCGATTGAGGTAAATTACGAGGTTATTGGTGATTTTGGAAATAATGTTGATAAATCAAGTAGCTCAAACGCTCGTTTTATTTTCGCGAAAGCCAATTTCAAGAAATTAGATCGAGAATTATCAAAATTATCATGGCCGACGTATAAAGATGATGTTGAACGCTGCGTCCAGCATTTTAATAACACTATATTTAGCTTATTTCAAAAGTTTGTACCAAAACGGGTTTGCGTACAAAAGGAGCAATCACAACCTTGGTTTACTAAAGAACTAAAAAATTTAAAAAATAAAAAGTCGCGATCGTTTAAATTGTACAAAAAAACTGGTTTGCACACTAACTATATTAAATACTCAGTTATCCGACACGCTTATTTTGAATTAAATAAAAAATGCTACAGATCTTATTTGTGCAAAGTTAAAAGGAATCTAATAAAAAACCCTGAATCATTTTATGACTTCGTTAACTCTAGGCGCAGAGTGACTAGTTTTCCGTCTGCTATGAAATATCAAAATACCGTTTCTTGTGACTCCCAATCAATTTCCAACATGTTTGCCCAATTCTTCAGGTCAAATTACTCCATTAACTCGCCTCTGTGCAAACCTTATCCATATAAACTCTGTTCCCTCACCTCTGCTATTATTCCGCAGATATCTTCCGAAGAAGTATTTTATTATTTGAGTAACTTAAAAGAATCATTTAAGGCTGGCCCCGATTCGATCCCGACGTGTTTCCTCATAAACTGTGCTAAACATATTTATGTGCCCTTAACTAATTTATTTAATCTTTCTCTTAAGCTTGGGATTTTCCCTTCAGCTTGGAAAGAATCATTCATTATACCCCTTTATAAGACCGGGAGTAGGTCCTCTATAGAAAATGACCGCGGTATAGCTAAGCTTTCTGCTATTCCTAAATTATTCGAAGCTATTGTTGTTGACCATTTAACTTATTCCATATCCTCTACAATTTCTAGCACACAACACGGGTTCTCTAAGGGTAAATCAACCGTTACAAACTTGCTTGAGTTCACAACTCATGTTTCAAATGGATTCAGAGAATTTATGCACACTGATGTTATATACACTGATTTTAGTAAAGCATTCGACAGAGTAAGTCACTCTTTACTGATCCATAAACTCGATCTCCTTGGTTTTCAACCTAATCTCCTTCGTTGGATGTCTTCTTACCTCATTGACAGAACACAACGAGTTCTTTTTAAAAATAGTTCCTCAAACATTATTCATGTTTCTTCAGGGGTCCCGCAAGGAAGTCACCTTGGTCCGATTCCGTTTTTACTTTTTATAAATGACTTACCTTCTGTAATAAATTATTCAAAAATTTTATTGTATGCTGATGATGTAAAGCTTTTTAGATCGTATCATTCTGTTGAGGAAAGGTCCTTACTACAAGCGGATTTAAATAGCATGACTAACTGGTGTGAAACCACTAAACCTTAAAAAATGTAAAGTAATGTGCTTTTCTCGCAGAGCAGTTCAACCAGCTTCTTATGAAATATGTAACAATAACCTCGAACAAGTGTTTAACTTTGTTGATCTTGGAATTACAATGGACCCGAAATTTAATTTTAATATTCACATAAATGTTACAGTTAACAAAGCCAAGGGTGTTTTTGCATTTGTAAAACGGTGGTCAAAGGAATTCAATGACCCTTACATCACGAAGGCTCTATTTACAACGTTAGTGAGGCCCATACTGGAATATGGATCTGTTGTTTGGAACCCGCGCTATCAAGTTCATTCCGACAGAATAGAGTCAATTCAAAAACAATTTCTACTTTTTGCTTTAAGGAATTTTCGTTGGGATTCTCAGTACAACCTGCCGCCATATATAAGTCGTTTAAAACTCATTAATCTTCCTACACTTGCTAGTCGCAGAGAAATACTAGGCATTGTATTTTTGGTCAAGTTACTGACAGGCTTGATCTCTAGCCCATCTCTTCTTAGCGAAATAAAACTAAACGTTCCCTCCAGAATTTCAAGAAATTTCCGGCCTCTCTTTCTGAAGCCATGTAAAAGCAATTTTGAGTTAAATGAGTCACTCCGTAGTTTGTGTCAGGATTTTAACACTCACTCCGGTTCTTTTGATATTTCAGACTCACTTTTTTACATAAAGAAAACTATACTCAATCCTCTCAATAATTAATACATGCATACATATACATATGTATATTACTATTCGATCAGCTGCTGAGCATTTGTTCTGTAGCTGAACAGTTTTAGATCTCGACACTTATCAAACCTCTGCCTTTCATGACTCGGCGCAACATATATGAAAAAACAAAATTTTTTTTTTTTTTATATATCCGTGCGTCATGCGGATGCGCCCCTCGCGTCGGTCGGGCGGGTATGGAGGGATAAAACCGTTGGGATTATTATTATTATTATTATTATTATTATTATTATATGGCAACCCCAAAAATTTAATAAATACAAATTTTAGTAATACGGCAATAAGGCATTTTAGTACTAAACATGAAACAAGTGTTGATTACCGTTACTAAAAAAAACACAATTATTTATTGTAAAAACTTGACAAAATTTTAAAAACATTTACTGAAGATGGCATAATATGACATGTCTAAAACTATTGATATATTGTAACGGATAAACACATAAAAAATTCATTCTAAACATGTGGGACGATTTCAAACAAAATTTATATTAGATTTCACATTCGAACTTTCTTCGTTCTGCAATAAATGAACGGCCAACAACGAATTCTATTAAATTCGAAGCCCGCTTATTATTTTTGACCGCAGCTCCTATCGAAACGATACACTGTGTGGCGTCTGTCAAAATTTTTTAAATTTCACTTTCAACCGCCCAGCCAACATACAAACTATGTTCCTGCCGAAATCATCAACAATGTGTAGGAAAAAACGCAAGTCCCTTCTTCGTATACATGCATGTACATATGTACATATGTATGTATGTATGAACGTATGTGCGCAACATAGCCAAAAAATTCAGCAATCAACATTTTCTGTCCATTGACTGGCACTTTTGGGCTCTGCACCGGCGAAAATATGCAAAAATTACGTAAAAATAGTATGAGCAGAAAACACAATTGATTTTTGAGCGAATTTTGTTGGCGAATAGCGTCACCAGGCACACAATTCTTTTTAAAATATATTGTACGAGTATGCATATTTATAAATAAACGACCGTTTAAATCTTTGAGAAAAAAGGTTTTGCATTTGTATGGTATATACATTTTTTTCAACTTTATGATTTAAGCATTTGAAACGTTTTTTTTTTTATTAAACAGAAATCCCGTTAGCAGCACAGAACCACAAAAAATTTTCAATTTGCAATTTATTTTTAAATTCTTCGAAGCTCATGTAAGCCGCAAAGCCAACAGCGATAAGATAGTACGAGACACTTAACATCACACGCTGAACCACTTAAAAAAGGCTGAGTATATCTATGAGTTTCTAAATACATACGAGTAAACGTACATATGTATGTATGTAATTTTAGTATAAAATGTACACGTCTGGTTGATTGTTTTTTAGCATTCTCATAGCTTGAGAACGACCCGTCAAAACAAACAGTGCTGCAGACGACTTGCGCGTGCATTCCTCCTTCGGTCATCACCAATAGTTTGGGAGTAAGTTTGTAGTCGCCAATAAGCAAACGAAAGCAAATATGTACATTTATACTATGTAAAATGTGCAAAAATACGCGACAACAAAGAAACCGAAGGGCACTTGAAGCATTTATTGCTTTCGCTTTGTATTTTTTTTTAAACAATCACTTCTCCTGCAAAGGATTTTAGCACTCACTTTCTCTATAATTCACTTTCTTCACACAACTTCCGCAAAATTTTTCTTTTTTTGCTGAATTTAAGTAGTATTTTATTATATATTTTTTCTTAGTTAATTGAATTTTACGAATTTCACTCGCTTGCAAAAAATTTTGTCAACGTTTTTTGAAGGCACACGCGCGCGTCGAACGACCGTCACGCCAACATTTTGTTTAGATTCTCGAACTCAGACTAAAATTGAAAAGTCAAAAATAACAGCTGAAACGTTCAGCAGGTCTTGTCGTAGCAGTGAAACAGTCAAACAAGCGGATATACAAACTTGTAGAAACAACAATCAGCCAACCAGTCAGCCCTCCCAGCGCTCTCATAGCCGCTGCCAAGTAAGAAGAGAATAACCGGCTTGACTGTTTGTTTTGTTTTGATTATCGCTCGTTTGCTTGCGCTCCGTGAGGCGGCGGCAGCCTTATAAAATAAATAGCTGAATAGCTGACATCTCGTTGCTGGGTTTCGTGAGTTTACTTTATTTTGTTTTAGGTCTTCTAGTGGCCCGCTACTCTTGGCAACTGTTGATATTTCCGCTGCTGCTGCTGCTCCCACCATGAGATGGATCTTTATTTTTTGCTCACATTCACACCATAATTTTTTAACACTTTTTTTATCTTATCAATGGAAGATTATTATTATGGTGGTGGTCATAAGATTTTGAGGAACGCCAAATCATCTCCTCAAGTCAACAAGACTTGGTTCAGACAGAAAAAAATATATAAAATAGTACATCAATATTTGGGTTGTCAATAATATGGCTTCGATTAACGAAAAGTTAGAGATATTTGAAGAAGAGAAAAAGCTTAATTGAATTGAGAGTGTTGAATAAGAGAAGAGTGCAGATCTTCTGATTATTTGAAAAATTCATATATGCTCATTATTATAGGTTTTATTTTAAAAATCGACACAAAACAAATTGAAAACGTTAAAATGAAAATTAAAAATTAAAAACACAATATCAATTTACATACATAGAAATTAAACGTAAAACTTAAATAGAATGAAGTAACGTCGATAAAAACAAAATAAAATAAAAGGCAGAAATTACAAAAATTAAGCAAAAATAAATTAAAAACGAATACATACATAAATTAAACCATGTTAAAGTATGAAAATATACATTGCATTTAATCAAACAAAATTACTTTAATTCAGAATAAGTAACAAAATAAAATTTAATTCAAATATTATAAAAAATATATTATTATTCTTGGTGATGGTTTAAAAATCTGAAGTATGAATTTACATTAAGGTGGTCCAAAAATGTGTGGGAAACTTGTAATGTTGGAATTTGGAAACTTTCACCTCCTAGAAATTTTTTATAACAAAAAAAACAATATACCTTTATTTAGAATTTAAAAATTATTTAGAGCACACTCAAAGCGTTCAAATTTTTTTTATGTGTACATACATACTTGCCTTCTTTTGCAACTATTTTTGTGCAATTATATTAAGTACTCGCCTTCTGCGTTTGAAGATTTCCCATTTTAAATACACGGAACTTTGAATTTTTTAGCGTATTTTGTCCTGAGTAATTAGTTTTTTAAACGTTGCGTTGCATACAATTCTGATAAGTTAGAACAATTTAAAAATAATTCGAGAAATATCCGAGGTATATGTGCATACATAAATATGTAGAAAGAAAACAATTTCAATTTTCGTAAAAACGATGTAAAAATAATTAGAATCAATATCTCTTAATAAGCTACTAAACTGCATAGGTACTCAAAAATATGCTTATTATTTTCAAGTTCGAGTTTTGATAAAGTTTTGTTTAAGAGTTGTATATTTTGTAAATGGGATTTTAAGTTGTTAGAGAATCAACTGTACTTTAATTAAAAAATAGTTTAAATTAATCAGAAAAAAATTGGTTGAGCAAATTTGTGAATATGTGGTGGTGTTATACTAATTGTTAAACGGAACTAAAATTAAGTTTAAACAAACATGAAGTTTATTTGTGTTGTTATTTGGACATATAACTATTTTTTTAATTGTTTATGGGTTTTAGGGCGTAAAATTAAGCTATTAAAATTTAATAAAAAAATTAAAACTTGACGAAAAACGACGAAAACTTAGAAGAAAATTTAATTGAATGCAAATAAAATAAAGCGAAATAAAATTAAAATAACAAAACAGAAGAGAAAAATAAAGTAATAAAGAGACATAAAAAATTAAACAAAAAATTAATAAGTAAATTTTATTTAGTTTAACTAAATTAAAAATTAAAACAAAATATAATTAAATTAATAAAATAAAATACATAAATTCTACCAAATTTGAATAAGATTTATATGGTTTAATATCGGAAATTGTTATTAAGCTCCATGCCATCGTTTTATTTGAAAAACAGTAAGAGTTACAATTCGATTACAAGACTACATACTTAAAAATAAAACCATTTACTAAGCGAGATCTTATCTCTCATGCAATGCGCTGGCTTTTTGGACCTTAAGTGAACCAAAGGATAACCATGTTTTGAGTTTTTTGTACTCAAAAAGTTGAACTTATTGACCAAAAGCAATAATAATTTCATATTTAGATTATCAAAAGCGGCGCAGAGCGAAAAGAAATTTGTACTCTAGCAATTAAATCATTGTTTTCTAGGGTTCCACTTAAAATTTTTTTTTCACTGTTGTACAGTGTTACAATAAACTTATTTTTATTTGTTAGTGCACGAATCGGAAATTTACATGTAATACAATTTAACAAAACGAATATAAATCGTTATGACTCAGTAATATTTAATAAGAAGATACATAAGTCACAGTAATTTTAATTTCATACATACATACATACATTCCTACATACATGCATACATAAGCACAATTCATCTCGTTATCAACATATTATAATGCAAATTTCTGGGTTAAAGAAATTTGAAATGTATCTTTTGAGTTTTTAAATAAATTTATTAAATATCGGAGATACTCATGAGTATAAGAATTCTCTTTGCTACCCGCTGAATGTGCATATGGATTTATGTACATATGTATGTATGTGAATATGCGTGGATGTGTGAAATATTCTTACAGAATATAAATATTGCCTATCTTTAGGCGCTTGCATTCAATACAGGTGTTTTTAATTTATTGCATATGGTTCCCGGTGTGATGGGCGGAATGTATTAATACCACATTTTTGATTGCATACTGTTTTTAATATGTCATTTAGATGTTGATTTATATTTTAATAAAACCAGAAAACTATGTAGTATACATACATATACATACATACATACATATATTACTTTGGTTTCGTTTAAAATTTTGCTCAAGTGCTAAATGCATGTTGAAACTGACGGAAATGTAGATATACATACATATGCACATATGAGAGATTTTGTTTTACAGAAGTTATGGAAAAACAAAAATGAAAGAAGTCTCTGAAGTTACTGAATGCATAAGTAATTAAAAAATTTCTAATTCGATTTGTGAAAAAGGAGTAGCTTTGGAGTGGTTATTAGTCAGTTACAGTATTTGATTATATTTACAATTTCTCCCCAAAAAGTCTATATAATTATTACGCTTAAAAGTTTTATACAAATCTAGTTCTCCCTATTGCTCTTGGGTTTCCCAAGCAATCTTTTCTTGTTCCTGAGAATCAACAAGGTCAAGGCAAGTTATTACATGCTTTATTTGGTCCCTTGATATAATCCCTTGGTGGGTTTAAGAGGGGAATGGTTTTTTTTTTCGGTGAAAAAAATATAATCTCTTGGAAAAATTCATGATTGTTGTATTTAATATGAACTTCCTAATGCAAAAAGATTTTTTTGAATAACTATTCTACATCGTGAGAAAAAAAATTCTTGAAAAAAGTGCACGTTTTGAAAAAAAAAAGAAAATTCCCCTCTTAAATGGTGGGATGTTAAAATATACCACTATGTACCATTCAAAAAAACAACAAAAATAAATTGAACTGCAGAAACATTTTATGATTTTTTAACTACGCCACGTATTTTTCTCAATGGACTAAAAAACTTCCAAAGTTTTTAAAATATCAAAAGAATAAAATATAATTAAGGAAATGTTGTATAAGAAATCAGGGATTCCTCGGAGTATAAAATAATTCATATTGTACAACATACCAACTTATTATACGCTTATCTGCTCAGAATAAATTTTTGTTTTTGCTTTTTTGTTTGCCAACCACATATTTCTTATTAATGACATTGACACACTTCACTTCCTGATAAATAATAATTATATTGCTATTCTATTGAAATAACAATTTAAAACTACTTAATTCGTCAGCTGAAACGAAAAAATACTAACCTCCAAAATATACTTCTCTTTTTTACGAAAGAGTAATTTTTGCATCACCCTCATACCGGCTTTATTCACTGGTTAAACGTTTACATTTGATAAATATGACTAAAAACATACACACATATGTATATACGATACAAGACAAGATAAACACTACAAGATTTTTTTCGAATTTTCCGCAACGAAATCGCGTACCGACGTTTATCGCGTGCCAACGCACGCTCACTAAGTACTGCCTCTTGGTAAGTTTCAGAAAAGCGAAAAACATGTGCTAGCCGGCCAAGGGCCGTCAAGAAGTGTATGTGTTCTACTAAACCGCAACTAGAAAAAACAGTTTTAAGGTGAACAGTTGACGATATTAGAGTTCACGGCAGTAAAACAACAGCAATGTTCCGCAAAATATTTAAACATTTCGCTCCACGTGCAGCAATAACACAAATAAAGTAGTAAATAATTATATGTAGAAATAATAGCTGGTTGCAAATGCGAACTTGTTATGGAGCACGTTGCTGCTACACATTTGCATACCAGTTGGACACGCGTTGACCGCCTAAACTGCTTGTGTTTATTAAAAAAAAAAATATATTTATTTATTTATTTTTAATTCAAGCGCCACAAAGTCTCATTCGACAAGTGATTCTCACGCCCACTATTTAGTTCAATTGGAAGTCGCGTGAGTTAATCTAACTGAGTTAACTGTTTAATGCTCTCGTTTTGGGCGAAATTAATAAATTATGTTGGATCGGCAGAAATGGTAGAAGCGGAGGTATGTATGTACATACATACATATGTATGTACATATGTGTGTTAACGAAAACTGTAGTACGAATGTTTGTTCTTTTCTGAATTAACTTAGCCGTTTAGTAATTTCATAAGCAATTAGAAAAGTCCAGAGATTTATTTACATTATCTTACGTAAACTAAGTGAAAAATGCCAGTCAAAATTAAATTTTGCCAAGTCCTTAAGTGTGTGCATTTTTTTAAGTTCCAACATTTGCTTTTTTTACTTTTTTATTTGCTTAATATATGTATGTACATGTATGTATGTATATGCATATTTTTGTCTAGTTCATTTACATAATTATGTTTTTCTTTGTAATTTATTTTTTGTTTGTTTTATTAATTTAAATTTTTATTTTGTAATTTATAGTTGTTAATTTTTTTTTATTCATTTATTATTGTTTTTAATCTATTTTGGACATAATGGCGTTAGGCACCTCAAATATCGCGAATAAAATTTGCTTAACTTAAAAAAACATTCCTTATTATTTTTTTAGGCCATAGCCCAACACACTGTTGCGCAGCTAATTTGTAAACCGGAATAGTATCGACATAGATTGAAATTAGATAGCTGACATTCCAGTAAGAACAACGGTGTTGATACAAACAGTAATGTTAGATACTGAGTACCGTCATATTGAGAATTAAAAAAAATTTTGATTGAACAATGTATGTAGTTGCATACGTTCAGTACAATACTGTATTTAAACAACGCTGCAAATTTGCCATCCAAAGGGTAAACAAAAAGAACATACAAACAAAATAAAATGTATGATAGACACGAATAGCAAACCAAGCAAGAAAGAAAGAAAATTAAAAAGACAATTTACACACAAGTGTGGATTAATATCAAAGCAACAAGAGTAACCGACCAAAACAAAGCCATACAAATAGAAAATAGCTACATACATACATACATATGTACGTATGTATGTACATATGTATGTATAAAAGAAGAAAAACAGTAAAAAGTGGATCGAAATAACATTAAAGACAGTGTGAAAACACACATTTTCCGAAATTACGCAAGCAAGTAAGCTGGTAGGTTGTAAATATTAAGTATTTACATCAATGTTCGATTGTCGATACAAAAGCAGCAATGCCTGGCACTATAAGGTGTGGTTGTGCAGATTATCAGCCCGCGTCTTAAGCTGCGTTACTAAGTAGTTGCCGGCAATTATTTTATTTTTCCTTTCAAGTTTATGACTCATTCAAACATACAAATGTAAGTGAACTACAAATTATTAGCAGACACATATGTATGTATGTACATACATATGTCAGGCTAAATTTACTTAAAAAGTCTGAGTTAATGAACCATTAATGATGTTAGAGAGCAACAAATAAATGTAAGATTTCGTCTTAAGTTTGTATATACATATGTACATATGTGCTAGTAGCGAGGGAAACACTTACCTGTATTTCTAGTAGAAGCTCCTGCTTTTTTCGACGCAGCTCAATTAACAACTTTTGCTGTTCAGGTGTTAATTCTGTAAGTAAGCACATAAATAGAAGATAAAACGGTTAGAAGTGTCAGAGTTAAGGAAAATAGCGCAACAGTAAAGTGACATAATTAAATAGTTGCAGTTGGAATTCGCGAATTGTGTCAAATAGCAAGACGGTGAGAACAAATTACATTGCTACTCATTGTTTGAAAATTTTAGTTTTTGGTTTTACGATGTATTGTTCTATGGCAACGTTATTGTGCCTTTTATGTTGTGAAAAACTGAGAAAGGTAATCTTGCACAACTTAAGTTGATCAGATATTAAAATGTTGTTTACCCATTTCTACTACAGTAATGGACTTCGATACACAAAGTTATTGATGTCACAGATGTATTTTTAACTTTCCACAAGTTCATTGCCTGCCCACTTAAGCATTTCTCTACGGGCGTCTAATATTTTTGCGCAATTTACTTTCTTAATTCCATAGCTGTTACGAACAAATTGGGTAAGCCACCTCCCCGATTAGCCAATTAAGCCAATTGCCAAATTGCTTAACGCATATGAATTGAAATTAACTATACTGGGTTTAATAAATATAAATATGTTACTTTGTCAGCTAAAGAGTTTTCCGCAGCAAGGTCTATAGCGGCCTATTAAATTCAATAAGAATTTCTCTATAGGGATTATAGATGAATTACGTAGAGCTCTATTAGGGCGTGTGATATGGAGTGACCTTCGGAGCTTCGATACAATTCAAATACGTTATCCACATTTTGTTTCTTTATATGATAATTGCGGTCTCAACGGTTCCCAATTTTTTGGTATCTTTTAGTTAACATTTCTATACCTAATTTAATGAAATTCGAGGAAATTTACAACTTTTTATTCGATTTTTATGCTTAAGCTTATCATTCCATTCGCAGGCGGCACTCACCACAGCTCTTGTTTGCATTTTAGCAAACCCAACTTTAATCACAAGTGTGCTGAAAGTTGTGCTGACTCCTGGACTTTCACCTGGCTGCGGAACGAGACAAATAAATGTCAACAAAACATTTTAAGTGATGGAATGTTAATGCATTTTTGGACACAGTACTTATACTAACTGGTTCATTAAATTTTATTGTTTAATATGGATATTGCAATTGATTGTTATTTGTGGCAAGTAGCCCATTCTGACAATATTTGCATTTTTTCTTTTGTCTGCTTTATTTACTCATTCTTAGCTTCCATTACCTGGCGTTGTGAAGTCGCTACGACCAGCGGTGGATGCTTTGGAAATCGCACCGTACGACCGATTATCCATAGCGCTGATCATTTTAGCCACGGCACAACTTTTTTTCCACACAAATTTACAATTTAAATCATTATTTTCATTATAAATATTCACAATTTTCACACACACAAAACAAAATATATGCAATGAACACAAAACGGAGTTTTTTCGTTGCAAGCAGAGAAATTATATTTGACGCCTTTTGCTTGTCAAAATCAGAGAACGTATATTTGATATACGTTCTCTGGTTAAAATGTGCTCGCGTTGCCAACTTATTTATTTTGTAACTTAGTTCTCAAGAAGTTGCCACTTAAGCATTTTTTAAGTAATTAAATAAAATTGGGCGTTAAATGCGCATTTAGCTCTTATCCCAACTCCAAAAAAAAAGAAAAAAATGGAGATTTTTTTAAATTAAGGTCTTAATGCCGAAGCAAAGTTCCTCATATCACACAAGTTTTTTATTTTAAAATCCTCCGTTGGCAGCGCAACCACAGTTTGACAATAACTGTTCTTAAAAATTCCACCTTTTTCCTGCTACTAAACTGCCGTTCACCACATATTTAATATGTTAAACTGAGCAAACCCACCTCAGAACAAATATTTTGCGTCATCTGGCGACAAATAGCTTTTCAACATTTGCATTTTATTGCAGTTTCGATTTTGGTGAACAAAAATAAAACAAAGGATTTTCACTTATAGATGGCGCTGCAGACAAATTTTAGCACCGCATTAAACCAAAATAACTAGATGTAGCACCGCAAGTCGGCCAATGTGGAGAAATGCTCGCTTACAACACTAGTTGCTTACATATATGGTTTAATTTCTATTCCTCTCTTTTTCTATTCTCAACAGCTGCAGCGTGATGATCCACATTGTGAGACTGAAATTCCAAGTATGAATTAGTTTTAAAGTGACTTTCCACACATCGCTGACATTCGTATATAAATTTTCCAGGATGTTTCCCAGTCTTTAGCACATGTTTGCGCAGATTATCAAATGTACTGCACCGGAATGAGCAATGCGGGCAGGTGAAAGGTTTTTCTCCTGTATGCGTGCGCATATGTCGCTTAATGTGCCCTTTTATGCGCGCCTTAAAATCACACTGGTCACATGCGTACCATTTGGTTGGAGAGAGATGTGTGCGGGAGTGTCTGCAAAGGAGAAATATGAAATCGAACAAATTAGTGACAACAAATATTTAATAACAGTGGTCCGGTTCACTGCAATCGCAGAGATGCAGTGGATGTTGTAACAATGAGTATTTCAAGCCTACAACGAAACAAACTCTGCCTACCTACACTACACCAAAACGGAATCACTCATCACCCAGAAGAAAATATCCTAACAGTCATAAGATTGACTAAGTAAGTATGTAGCTTTTCAATAGCACGTGTATCTCGCCCGATGAGTAGCGTTCGTCCACGGTCGAGTGAACAGCAATGTCGATTTGACAGCATCTTCCCATTCGACGACGTAGTAAAAGCATTTTCATACAATAATCTGCCTTCACATGATTTTACTTGTTTGCAAACATGAGTGACGCGGCGAGAAGTATGCGCGTATGATGGTAAAAAGTGCATTTAATCATTCATTCTTTACGGTTTTCAAAGTTGATTTTCTTACTGTAAATTTTGCATCGCATACTTTTACATCACACAATAGTTGCATACAAATGTTTACGCGTGAAGGCAACTAATCGATCATTCGCGTTTTCCTCTTCTTTTTACAGTTTCCACTTTGTTCTCCCATTATGAGGATACTATTATTTAGATCACTGATTTTTGCTGTCAGCTCGATTTTCGCTATCTAATATTCTATCATTATTAGCGCTTGTCTTTGTTAATCAAAATCAGTAGCCGCTGTGGTCGAGTGGGTAGCGGTGCGTGCTATTACTCGATATGCCGGTGAGTTCGAGGATTGAATCTTAGCCAAGGCAAGTAAATCTAAATCAAAGAACAATTTTTTTCTCGGGCAGGCAATGCCAAACATCCGAGGGTATTTCTGCTATGAAAAATCTTCTCATAAAATACATCTGCCGTTCGGAGTCGCTATAAAACTGAGAGCCCCTTCATTTGTGGTATAATATAAAGACGCACACCCTAAATGTTAGGTATATCACAAAATTAAACATTTAAATCCTATTCTTTTTAATCGAGAATGTTCTGAAAGTGTAATGCGACTATGCAACCGGACATACGAAAATTAACCCTTATCGAAAATCTTACAGCTATCATTTGGTCGATAAATGTTTACGCCGCCACACCTTCTCTAGTTTGAATCTAACCTGACAACCATTTGCCTATATATCTCTTACCTTCTTCTGGCAATCCGACCGACCTGACCCCGAAGATCCTCTAAATTTTATCAATAGAACCGGTGCAATTACTCTTCCTGCGGCATTTCCAGCGGAATGAAGAAGACGTTAGCAATATACGGAACGTAACGATTATCCGACAACACGCTTCATCAAAATGTATATATGTATGTATGTATTCATTATACTTATTACCCACTTTTTAAGTGATCTACGCAACTAGTGCATTAACAACCATGCAACAACAATGTGCTTAGGGTATATGCAATTTTTGAATATTTCATTCGTCACTTAAAGGCTAACCTAATATTCACGGCTTGCGTTTTTGGACGCAAGCATGCAAATTTTTTAACAGCGTCCACCCGATATTGATTTGCGTGTGTTTACTTTACAGAGTTGCATGACTGTCAAATTCGTTTTAAAACAATACAAGGTGGAAGTTTTTAGCGTTGGTTAAATTTATTTTTTTTGGTTTAAAGATTTGCTTTACCTTACGTTACACATTAATTTTTATTTAACCGTAGAACAGTCTTGGGGTCGTTTTCGATCAAACTTACATTTTAAGCTACAAACTAACTACTTCAGATTTAATATATTTATCCAATACTCTGTGACTTTGTTGCTGGGTGGGTAAAGCATTGAAAAAGTTTAATAAAAGCAATATTTTGACAAAATATTTTAACTAAATATTGACTTGAGCTCTATCGATCTTAGGGTCGTTTTCGACCGACAATAGTTTTTATATGTATACATATGATCATGGCATGTTTTATGTATTATAGATGATAGCATGATATTTTCAAAATGGAAAAATATAATAGGGGTTTTCACACGCAACTTTGTTATTTGGTATTCGTTATTCGTTAAATTTTTACACGTATTTGTTTGTATGATAAATTCGCACCGATTCGTGAATTGTGGGAAAAATGGGTTGATTTGCTTCCAAATTTTTATAACCCTGGTGAATGCGTCACTATTGATGAACAATTGTTTGGTTTTCATGGCCGTTGCGCATTTAGGCAGTACATGCCGAGCAAACCTGAAAGGTATGGATTAAAATTTTGAATGCTTGCGTGTGCTAAAACTTCTTACGTATGGAACATACAGCCCTACTTGGGAAGATCGACGGGTGCTTTACCGGAGCGTAACCAGGGCCAACGCGTAGTATTAGATTTGATTCGGGATTTAAAAGGCCACAATATAACGATGGACAATTTCTTTTCGTCATATGAATTAGGTCAAAAACTGTTGGAAAAAAAATTGACAATGGTTGGAACGTTGCGAAAAAATAAGCGAAGTATTCCACCTAAACTCTTGTTGGAAAAGAAGCAACCTCTTTTTTCCTCCTCTTTTGCCTTTGCAACAAACACTACATTGGTTTCGTATATCAGCCATAAAAATAAATGCACAATTTTTCAGAGTACATTACACCATTCACCTGATGTTGGGCCTGAACCCAAAAAGCTTCCAGCAATAATAAAATATTACAAAGAAACGAAGGGCGGTGTTGATAATGCTGACAAAATGTTATCAGGTTACAGTTGCAAACGAAAAACAAAACGCTGGCCGATGTGTGTTTTTGCCAACATAGTGGATATTTCTGCGCTCAATGCTTATATTATATATAAATAATGTAATCATGAGTTTTTAGATAAGCATGGCAAACAATCGCGTAAAAAGTATTTGCATAATCTTGGTATAAATTTAGCAGTGGAATATATGAAGCATAGACCAAGAGGCACACGAAATAAGTTTTCTCAGTCACTAAAGCGAAAAATAATTGATGCCGACTCACCAGCCGTAAATTTTTCTGCTGGCCCATCATCTAGACAACCTTTAACAATACCACCACAAATTAAAAAACGTGGAAGATGTACAATGTGTGTCCAAGAAAAAGCGGACACAAAAGAAAACAAGTTTGAATTAGTCTGCTGCATATGCGAACAAAATGTTTGCAAAAATGTTCACAATAGAAATATTTTTGTACAGTGTTTAAAAAATTATTAAAAAATTGTTTCCCTTATTATTGAATAAAAATATGAGTTTTAAACTTTTCTTTTATAAATAAAACTTTGTATGATTTTTGCATTCATAATAAAATAGTCAGGGTCAAAAACGACCCTAAATTAAAGACTGTTCTACGGTTAAACATTAAATATAATCTGGATTAATATGCAGAGCTTCAACACAGGAACTGATTAACAAGTTTGGCAATTGATTTGTTTCCTCTTTTATATTATAGAAGCAATAATAATCAATAAATATCATAGTCCCTAGTTTCAAACAATGTACACATTTAAAAAACGTTTTCATTCAAAGCATTTTATAATTTTTTTGCTAATCCAAACAAAAAAGCCAGTATTCGTTATATTGAAGACAATGCGCATCACCCTCAGCGATGGGATAAACGTCAAATCGAAATGTCACGCAAAACGAAAATTGGAAGTTAAGTTAGATTTTGGCGCAGGCCGTTCAATTTCGGTTGCTCGCATACAAGTTGTATGAGCATGAGAAACTTTTGACAGACTGCCGGGGTGCGTTTATATAAGATTAGGCTGTTAGAGTGGCACATAATTTCATTCCCCTGCAATTCTCATGTGACTTGTGGGATAGCTATAGGTATCCAAATAGATTCTCTTGCAGAGCACACTACATGTAGTCACCCCCATTTTTGAATACGACCTGAAACCGTATCTGTGCCTGGAAGTAAGCAGACCTTATAACCATGTGAAAGCGTTAACCTGGGTATCGGCCTGCCAGTTTTAGGAAGTCTGCCTTTACAAGCAACGAACCCATGAATGCACTTGGAGCATCACATGCCTCTTCCCATATATAGCAGACTCTGATGGAGTCATCTAAACTTTTTTAAAATGGGATCGTACCCGAAATTTTACCCTTTCCCACTCTCACTTCTAATCTCTGAATTTATCTTTGTATCTGGTCACCCACTCTTCCTCAGCTATTTATCAAGGCATACGTGTCCGCATTTTAAAATAAAAGATGAGGTTTCACTTTGAACACCTACATACATATATACATAGTATACTGGGGTGGCTTTAAAGAATGAACGAACCGTGATTATAAAGCTCACGCAAAGTAGAATGAAATATGGAGAATATGACATAGTAATACTTGACCACTGCATACGCCATAAGGAACCTCAACAACGACATAGTAAGTACACTAAATATAATGGGTAATTGATTATCACTGTAGAGATTGATTTTCAAATTTTTAATTTTTGTAGAGATTCTCATGGGCCAGTACATGAAACGGTGTTTTACTAACCGATGATTTTTAATACTTTACAAACCACTTAAAACCCCAAGGTATTTCCGATTATGTAAGTAAATTTAGACAGAGAAAAACATTTCGAATAATTTTCCTGCAACTACGTTAATACCAATTATGTCCGATAGCTAGAGATAACAATCGAGTTCCGAGCGTGAGCAGACCTTCTTCCTCTAAGGATAGAATATGGAATATGATGCTAAGTATATTGAGACCCAACGATAACTTAAATAAGCATTTCTTGATGTGCTTTCTTTTTGCCGACGGAGCTACCAAAAAACTCTAATTACCTCCTGTCATGTCACGCAGCTCATCCTGAAATTAACCATAAAAAAGAAAGTTGAAAAATCGTATAAGCTTCTTCTTCTTTACCATAAAATATCTGGAATATAAATGTATTTACATATGTATTAAAAGAAATATAGAACGCTTTGCTGAGTTAACCAAGTAAATTATTCGAACTGCAAGGCGGCAGAAAAACAGAAAAACTGATCACAACCAACAAACGTTGGCGCAAAATCCGCAGTTAATTGTTAATTTAGGAGACTCGCACAGGCAGATCAATCTAGGTACACGTATCGATGGACGACAGACACATCATTGCCCCGCGCGCGAAGCTACCCAATCGAACTACAGAAATAAGGAAATAAATAATGAGGAATACGCACGAACTCCGCTAGCATGGTGCACAAGTTCCAATCGGAGTCGAATGCCAGCATAAACAAACCAGCTAATCAATGGCCATATGCGACCGCAATGAGCTGCTGAGGAATTTCTGGCACTGAGCGGTGCATACACGTACAGGACAACAACTACATAACTACAGAAACATACAAGCTACAACAGAACTGCAGCAACAACAACATAGCAAACCTAATTCGCCATTCGGCAAACTGAAATCAGATGAAAATGTCCAAATCGAATGAAATGAAATGTGAGTTAAAATCACCAAAACACGACTCTAACGCGCCGACCAATCCACCTCTACATCCGCGCACAACCCGCCACATCCCAATGCAAGCCGCCATCGATTCATCGACTCACCGACCTGCGCGCACATTCACAGCATTTATCAGTTTTGGACTGTTGTGGTGGAATTAATTGCCACCAAAGCCGTTCCAGAAGCCGCCTGCTCAATCGATAGTAAAGTCCAAGCAAAACACCGAACAAAACAAACAAAAAAAAGCGGGCAACAAAAGCGGCAGTGCTGTATCTCTACCTTCATATATCCGCGCCCGTCCGTGCGTTCGTCCAAGTGCACGCCCGGCTCGAGAGGACCTTCGGTGCTGGTGCGGTGGACCACGCTCGTGTTATGCTGGAATTGGCAACTGGTATTTTTCCTGCGTTCAGTTGATTGTAAATTCTACGTAAGTATGTATGTATATTTGTTTGTATATGCCTATGCGCGCACGCGGTGAGCTTAATTAGCGGCAAATAATGGTCTGCGTGCCTTGCCACCTCATTTCAGTGCAGCAGCAACTGGCGAGCCCTGACAGCAGAGAAACAGCCAATCGAACACAGATCAAAGTCGATATATGTATGTATGTATGTACATATGTGTGAATGTTTGTATGTATGGATGCAAGCAGGAAAGGGAAATTCACAAGTCCATGTGCACGCTCAACACAAACAATAACAACATCGGCAACAATAACAAAGGCAACAACAAATACAACATCAGCAGCAATAAAGGCTGTTCAGTGATCACTAATTGCAGATATTCCTATTGCTTACAATTAGTTCGCTTCTAAGTAATGAAAAACAATTTTTGTGACAAATGAAATAAATGTATAAAAAAAATGATCAATTTTCGAAGTGAGAAATTACCGAAATTTGAAAGCTTTTAGATAAAATTTAATTGCAGCAAGATTCATTCAATCCTGAAGAAGAATAAAACTTAGCGCAGTGTGTTTCCTCAAGCACTCAATCTTCCTCTCCAAGGCTCACTAATTTTCTTTACCTCAGCAAAGCACCAACCGAAACACATGTAATAATCAGATGGAAACTTGATAAGATTCTGTATTGGCTTGGACCATCAAGATTTGACTACTTTACTACGGCGTTCAACCTATCATCCAACTTTTGTATCGCCAAAGTATGGAATAGGGCTAAGATCATGAAGAGCAGCCAATTTTAAATTTTCCATTCTTGAGACTTGGCTGTAACTGTTATTCCCACTGCCGATGAGAGGACACATCCAGACTTTTATCCGACTTACATATGTATGTGTATAATATGAAATCGTCGGAATATTCATGCAAACGCTGAGATAGTTAGTATGATCGGAAGTAGAGCACTTGACTGCGAAGTTTTAAAAGCTCACACACTCGTATATCTTTACTTCTCCTCGGATGTAATTCCTTCTTGTGTCGTGTAGTATTATATCTTTTCGATCGCAGAGCTTTGAAAGTTAAATTCTATTCTCTGCGTATATCCAGATGATGAAGAATTGTTTTTCTAAATAGAATTTGTTATGAAAATCCTCAGATTTGAACTTAAACTCATGGATTTTGGCCATTGCGATACATGTGAGTGGAATGACCTATTTTCCTATTTTCGTTCAATTCTATAATTTTCACCGTTGATAGTTATTCTTCAAGCTAGTCAATATTTATTATCTCCAAGATAATCGATGCCAACTCTCATGCTCAGCGGACTAAATCGTCGCTTCATTTTCTTTGAAGCTGGTTCTCCTTGTTCATTTATTTCATATGTATGTATGTGCAATTGTATGCCCCTGTTAAGTCCATAATAATGCATCGACGCAAAATATCAGCTTCATGGCTGCAAAGCACTCGATGGAAAAATCATGTTCAAGTTTTCCGTCGATACGCAATGCACAGTACTCTTTGAAATGGCTTTCACGTCTGCTATCCGACGCACTTTCAGTATTCGGCCATTAAATAAATATCTAATCGCTCGTGTAGCATGGATGATGTTTCCCCGATAATACTAAAAGGAACTGAAATTAAGTACGAGAAAGTTGTTACAATCCTTGGATTCAAGATCAACACAACTCTATCATGTGTCGACCATGTAAATGCGTCAATCAGCAAGTCGTATTATGTACTCAGACATCTTTGGAAGACAGCAGCCTATATACTTTCGGACATAAAACTTAAGCTAGTCAAAACGCTATTGGTGCCTATAATATCTTACCAAGAGTGTGTATTTGGTTGCCTGGACAAGGCCTCCATGAAAAAGCTACAATTACTAATTAATAATGCTGCTAGATATATATATATATGAAACGAATATTTGACCACATTTCTGAGTTATCTATACAAATCCTTGGCTGTAGCTTATCTGCATTTTTTGACCGTCGCTTATTGTTATTTATACACAAGATAATCTACACACGTTGTCCGAGTTATCTCTTCTTTAAATTAACCTTTGCGCAGTAAACTACATGCAACCTTATAGTCCCACAATATAGGTATTCAGGTACCTCCAGAATGTTTTTCGTTAGAGCTGTTCAGTTAAGGAACTCTTTACCCAATAAATTAAAACTGGAATCAAATCTAAGGCAGTTCAAATTGGCAATTTATTCTATATTCTTACTCTAAGTTTTAATATTTCTATATATTGTTAATCGCTTTTCTTCCTTTCAAATTTCTGCTACCTTATGTACACTACATTAAGTCCTATATTGTTCAAAATAAACAGATTTAAAGTATTCACTTTTATACTTAAGTAATTTTTGTGATTATTACACGTTAAAAGACTATGTCTTACTTGTGTCTAAATAAAAAATAAGTATATAATATATTACTACCAAAGACAATATACGCATTGCTTGTTTAAAAAAAAAAAAAAAAAAAAAAAATACCACTTCACGCAGTCTCTTATTTAAAAAAATTTAAAAATATAAAATACCAAAAGTGGAGGACATATTCTTGAAGCTCGACAATGCAAATATAATTTTTACTATTCCAGACCTCAGTGAGTGTTTTGCTTCAATAACGTGTGCAAATTTAAAAATTCTTCTCCCACGAGAGTCCGAAAGTATTAGTGCCAGTCTATGTGGTGACAGAACTTCTTCAACCTACGATTTTTTAAAGAGATTTTACTTCGAATGCACCTCGTAAATGTCAAAAAAGTGTTTTAAAACACGGACAGATAAAGCAACGTATGGTTAGCGAAAGAAAGAAATAAGTTCTTTTCAACTAATGCTAAATTTTTTATACATATACATACATACATATGTATGTATGTTTACTTTCATTTTGCTGTGATGGCAATTTAGTGCGATTGGATTTATGTTAAATTTTAAAAGATTTCACCTTGAAATACATAAGAATGCCTTACAATCTATCTTATACCATTAAACTTTGGCTAGATGCGATGAGTTTGACTTCGAACGTTTGCTCATGAAATATAAATATACATGCAAATGTACATATGTATGTATGTACGTCCAAACACCCAAACACCCAATAATGCCAAAACTCCGAAAACTCAGTACAACAAACTGTAACGTGAACATGAATATAAAACGTTTCCTCAGCTCGCACGGACACGCATGTAAAATTGTAATAAACCAAACATTGCAGCCAATGATCCAAATCAGAGGGAATCGCACCGCGCAAACAGCTACCAACGAGCGCATATTTCAAGGTTAAATTGACTTCAATAACCGCCACCGCATTTACCCACCATTACCGGGAATACATGGGACAGGATGTATTCGACAGGGCGACAAGCGTCAGACGCAAACAGACAGACAAACCAACCAAACAGCTAACAGGCGAATATTGTAAAGCCGTAAAAAAACTGTCGCGCCCGCGCTTTGGCGATCATCGTCAAGCGCAACAACAGCATCACTAGACAATGTTTCGCTGTGTCGGTACGACCGCTGGTTGGCATTCATTGCGCCATGCTCTAACTTGCGATCGTCCACCATCTTCGGGCAGCGTGAGTTTAGTGCATGTGTCGTTGTGTCGCCGTTGCAGTTGTCGTCATCGTCAATCGGCATCGTCATCGTCATCATCTTCAACAACAGCGCACAACATGAATGCGATCAGGGGCGGACAGTGTATTGCAACAACAAAACTAACCAACTACCGCCGATACTCGCAATCGGCGCGCAGTCGCAAATGCATCACAGTGCAGCCAATTGACTGCATTGGCCAATGTTAGCTTCTGGCGATCTCTTCACGAAGCCATTGGTGGCAGTGGCGGTGGTGGTAGTGGTAGTGATGGTGACGGTGACGGTGACGGTGACGGTGACGGCGGTGTAGCGACTGTTGCGAAATATTACAGGAATTCAATGCACATATCAAAGCGATCGATAAGTCACGATTCCTGAGGGTATGGCTTGGAATTCGTTGTCGGTTGGTTGGTTGCTTGCTTGCTTTTTTGGTTGGCGGCTGAGTGCTTGCTCACTGGTTGTTTTCGTTGACTCTTGGTTGCATATGCTTGTGCTGCGCGTCGTTAAAATTTCTATTTGTTTTCTTTGCTCTTCAATTTTTATTTTTTAGTTTTATTTATTTTTCCCCTTTTTTTGTAGCTTCCGACTACATGTGCTTACTTCTAAGACAGCGACAGCATCAGACGATTATGCGATGCAGCAATGTTAGTAGCGGCTTTTACTGCAATTTTTTTTCTTCGCCACTTGTAAATGTTCGCCCATCAATTTATGCATGCAACTGCAAACGGTTGCTAACATTGCAATTATGCCTTTGGATTTTTTCAAAGGCTTATCGGTCGTTTTTGGAGTCACTATTGGCGCTGTTCGTTAATGCACACACACCCCAAAAATGTGTTTGCCTGTACTCGATAGCAACAATTTATTATGTATGTACATATGTATGTGTGTTGTGTGAAGATGAGTAGCAGCAAACTGGCCAAGTGGATAGTGTCAAGGTGACCATAATAAGTAGCGAATTAAGCAGATAATTATTTCAAGTCATTGCGAGGAGTGGATACTCATAAGCAGCCATTGTGGTGATTAGATTTATGTATACATGTGTTGTATGTATGTGAGTATGTGTACGCCTGTCTACCGAGAAAACACTTGGTAGTAGTACCGGGAATAGTACAGGACGGAAGTTTTTTCTTAACCCATCTTCTGCTGAATGGCGCTACAGAGCTGCATAGAAAGGCTTCCAAAATGTATACCGACTTGAAATTAAAAGGGGTTTGCTGACTATGGGTATCCAACCAATAAATGCAGAAATTTCGCATCAATTTCGATCTCATTTCGATGCTTTGATTCGGAACCATACATATATTGGATGTATCGAAAGCTCGGGCAATCCGGCTGTCTCAACACTGAAATATTAGCACTAAGAGTAAGACACAGGCTTCATCATTAAAAATTCTAAAAAGAGAAAGGCCTCAAGCTAATATAATTTTCTACGATCAGATCAGGACATGAAAGCTAGCAAGCGAAGCATAGCCGCGGATTACAGAAAAGTTCGTAATAAAGGAAAATCAATTCTAAAGGTCGCGTGTGAAACGCAGAAAACGGCAGGATCATAATCTCGGCTATCCCAGCCGCTAGCGTATCATTATGTCTAGGATCAGACTGAATATCAGCTTTTACCAAACTTAATATCTATTTGTCTCGCTCCTTATCACCTTTTGAATTTCTTATATATAAAGGGGTTTTCAATAGGGACGGTACAAAAGTAGACCGATAGGGACAGCAAACGACGCCATATTTTTTCCCGCTCTCTTGACATTTCTCTTCAGTAAGGTTTGCCATTTCATCATGAAAAGATATACGATCCAACAACGAGCCGAAATTATTAAAATTTACTACCGAAATTCGGAGTCAGTGGCCTCAACTTTAAGAGCGCTACGTGTAATTTTTGATGAGGCTCATTTCTGGCTGAATGGCTTCGTCAATAAGCAAAATAAGCGTTATTGGTCACACAGCAACCCACACGTACTCAATGAGTTACCATTGCATCCCGAAAAAATTACGGTTTGGTGCGGTTTATGGGTCGGCGGCGTCATTGGGCCGTACTTCTTCCGTGATAATCAAGACCGGCACGTTACTGTGAATAGGAATCGCTACCGCTCAATGATAACCGAATAATTTTTGCCCGAATTGGATGATATGGACTTGGAAAATATGTGGTTTCAACAGGACAGCGCTACAAGCCACACAGCGAATGCCACAATTGATTTATTGAAAACCAAGTTGGGTGAACGTGTTATCTCACGAAATGGCCCAGTCAATTGGCCGCCTCGGTCCTGCGACTTAACGCCGTTAGACAATTTCCTGTGGGGCTACGTCAAGTCTATGGTCTATGCCAACAATCCAGCGACGACTGATGAACTTCGTACGAATATCGAGTTCCATACATAATGGCATCGAATATACTTTCGCAGGAATAAAGAATTTCATTGATATCCAAAACCGTTTTTGTTTTATTAAAAAAAAAAATTTTAAAGCGTCCATATCGAAAAACCCGTTACTAGTATATGTATTAGATGCCTACTCAACTATACTTTAACCATCTCTCTAAACCAATGAACCCTTTCGGCTTGTTTTTTAACATGAATAAACTATTAAATAAATGCGCTGTTAGGTGTTGAAAGCATATTTTTCATAGTGTAGTACATAAGTACAGGAAATACTTAAAATATTTCTTCTCTTTTTATCTCATCAGCTCTGGCAATCATTTGCTCAAAAAGCACGTGTTCGTTTATGCACTTTTATGCTTTTAAATCTCCGTGTTGCCTGCTCCAGCTTTGTTCCTTTTCATCAAATTACGATGTTTATTTAAAAACGAGTAATCTTTAAAAGACGTTTTAAGGTAAGTGGAACGGACCTGAATAATGGACAAGATTCAGAGCTGCGCCATCGTTGGATTTCTAGTCAAGCGTTCTGGAAGTATTTCAATGTACACTTTTTTCCTGTTACTATCCCCGCTATCTTTTTAAACCCCACCCCCATTTTCCCTAAAGGAATCAATGTTTTTATCTAAACTAAGTTCAGCCCTTCACTACGATGCACAGCATTCACAAATAATATACAATATTTAGGCGCTCACCTTTTTAAATGCAACAAACTTTTCCCTTGATAGTTGCATGATGACTCGTTGCATTTTAGCTGCTCCCGTGCGTGTGATGCTGCATGAATGCGCAGTAAAGTTGCATTTGCGGCAACATATTTGCAGCCCTCAAAGGTGCAAGCATTTTCATGGTTTCCCGTCGTCAAAGCGTTATGACTGACACTGTGCTTTTTTAGCATATAGCTGTAATGAAGGGGGTTAAACATAATTAGTATACATATGTATGTATGTTTGGAAATTTTTTTAGAATTTAATAGTTTCAATACTTGTACAAAATACAAATGATATTTTGATAAAATTTCGTTCAGCAAAAAAAAAAAAATTATTTCAATAAATAAGCGCACCGAAAACTAATACCGTTGTACATAATGCAACCTAGAATAAGACACTTCTTCCATCCTACATACATATGTAGATATTTATGCACTACATGTTTTCACTGCGAGTACAACTCATTTGAGTGAGTTGGTGAGTATTTTTAAAATTTGCCTACAAATTTTTTAATTACATTAAATCAAAGCAAAAGTAATTCGCACCAAAGTCACGTACCACCAAACTGATGTACGCCGGCACGTTCAATGGCCTGAAAACATATAAAACAGTCAGCGTTAGTAGCGGTCACAAATACAGAACTTCTACTGCAGAAGCAGCAACTACAACAACAACAGCAGCAGTGCCATAAAGTACGCCCAAACACCGAATACAGCCACAGCGAGTATCCACACGCAAAAAAGGGCAACCAGCAGCTGCGCCTGGATGACCACGACAACGACGACGACGACGACGACGACAACGACGTAGTCATCGAGCGGTACTCCAAACATCATACAGCCACCAAAAGCGGAGACACGCCAAGTACTGGTACGTACGGTCAGTCAGACACATTCAGTTGAAACGTCCGAAATGTAGAAATCGTAGGCAAAACTTTTGCAAACATCAATTACGAATGCTAATTAATCGGAACAACAGACGGTGGGTAGGTTGCAAGGTGTGGCGGGGTTGGTTGTCCTGTATGCGTCTAAAAAAGAGAGCGAGACTGGATAAGGAAAGAAGTGTATGTATGTATTTAGGCATCGAACAAATGTTCGTTAAGATTGCGAACTAATCAATAACGGTTATTTTGGATTGTATTTGTTTAGGCTTTCGAAATTTACTTATGTATGTATTTCTGCACCCTGCAAATTAATCTCCTTAGGTTTCAGTTGTCCTCAATCAATGCGCTGTACTCGGTTTTTGATGGGTTGAAGTAACTGGTTTAAATTCTATATATCTATAGTAAAGCATGGAAAGGGGGTATATAACTTTTCAGAAACCGGTTTATTGCATTTTCTGGTTAGCAGCTCTCAAATACACATCGCTGAAAAAATTGGGTATTCTGGGAAAAAAAAATAACGAGGTTCTAGTTAATTTATGAAAAGCCCTTCCTCATAACACACATTTATCGAATGAAAAGACCCTAACTCACTAGAGGTCGTTTTATTTGTGTATTCGTTGTATCTTGTGTGTTCAGTGTAACTCAACGAGCACACGATTTGGCAAAGGCAATTCCCCGCATACATTTTTGTTTTGCACTACGGGACTTCCGGATAGAGAAAGGGACTTTCCCTAATTTGCTTTGCCCAATATACTTCCGATGCAATGATCGTCCTTATGAATCCTAAAACAGAAGCGGACTTATTGGTAAAGGAAAATCCAAGTTTGTCTGCCACTCCTGTGCCAAAATTGCTTAAAAAGTTGGGGACTGTAGAGCGAAGAAGAAACAGGAAAATCCAAGGGTGAACGGTTGAAAACCAAGGATGCATTGTGACGTTAAATTTAACGTTGAAATATTTCCAAATATAATTGTTAAGGTACTAGTACACTTTAGAATTTTCAAAAAAATCCAAATTTTTTTGCATTTTTCAATTCCTTATATCTTCAAATATAAATGGCAAACGCGTTTTTCTCGAAATGACATTTTTTCAACTTGCGGACAGTTAATCTCCGTATTGGCGGGACTGATTTTAATAAATCTTCGTGCGTTTTATTTGTTATTATATTCTGTGTGAGAATGTTCCACAATTTGACCAAAAATTAAAAAAAAAATATTTTGTAACCATGAAAAACAGTAATTTTTCACTAATGGTGGTAAATTGTACGTGGGAAACGTTTATTTTTCAAATGCCGTTTGATTATTTTGTTTCAGAGATCCTAATACTGAGATTAACTGTCCGCAACCGGAACCACTTTTTTCAAGGGCTCGACTTTGGCGCCCTCTATAATATGACTGTAAATGTATAAATGAAAAAAAAATTGGTTTGTACTGTCTAAAATTTAAATAATAATGTGTACAAAGTTTCATGTTCGTCTTTAATAAAGGGACTGAAAAAAAATTCCTGAAAATATGCCTTCTAAAGTGTACTAGTACCTTAAAACAATTATGACAATAAAATTCATTACGTTTTTAACCGAAACGAAATGCTGTCGTTAAGGTTAAAACGTTAATAAGAACGTTAAACGTTTAAATTTAAGTGTGCTGGCAATGCCAGCTTATATCGTGAGCCTTCAAGTTTTGTAAACAATAATTTTGTAACGTTTCAACATTAACGATTTGATTTCGCTTTGTTATCATTGGACCGAAATGTAACAAACTCATTTTGTTAAGTTAATTTTGCTGGTTAACGAAACGGGAAAGATCTAAAAAAAAATGTATGTGAAGGTAAAATTGCAGGCACTAAGGTTAATTTTAACGAAGAAATACCCTTTTGTGAAGGGTGTTGACAAAGGCATTGTCAACTCTGTTACATTTTTAATTTAGAGTTAAAAGCCCTTACTTTTTTTTTTGCAAAAAAGTGATTTTTAAAAAAGGCCTTACTACCAAAACTCTACTAGAAACATAGCAATTAATAAAACGGATTAAAAAACAAAATTTGTATTTGTTTTTTTATTGCGAATTGCATTAAGATTTTATGAAGTTTTTTTTCTGTATTAATTTTATGAAGTTTTTTTCTGTAAGTAGCGAAATTGCGAGTTACGCCCTTTCCAAACTATACTAATGGTATAGTGCTTATCTTAATTATACTTTTTAATAAAAATACAAAGCCAAGTTTCAAAATTTTTACAAAATTTCTTATAATTTTACAAAGTTCCTTATTATTTCATTTTTTAATTATGCAATTTATAGCCAATTCAATTTCAAGTTTCATGTAGAAAAAGTTGTGTTTTACATAGTTTTTATTTGAAAATAAACTACACGTTAAAATAGAGGAAAGCATTTTGAAGCGATTATTTTATTGTTGAAATAACACTTTTTAGCTGCGATAGTATGGTAAAATGAAAAATTAACATTACGAAATAACGAGTACTTCTTCTGCTCGCCACAACTAAACTCACTACACCCTAACTCCTCACATCTTAACTCACTATATCTAACTCAACGCACCTAAACTCAGTATATCTCTAATTACAACACTTAAACTGACCATATATGAGTTCACAGTATCTTAAGTGACCACATTTGTGATGTGTACAAAACCTATCGTGAATTCTTCTTATCTCATTCTACACGCAGAGTTGCACTCAAAAATTGGAAAAAAACTTTGTTTAAAAATTGCTGTAAAATGATTACCAAAATTTACAATTTATTGAAAATATATGTTTAGTACGATTACGCGGAATTACCTTTCGGCAATACAATTTGTATTACAATATCGCTACTCGATACATTTCGAGTTCTTTCGAACTTGCACCTTCTGTGTAATATACGTTCTTTGGTTAACGCGTTTACGCCAATGTATCACGACTGAAACATTTTGCCATTACCTACCCCTACACCACACCTTAACCCACGATACCTAAATTGAACACACCAGAACTCACCACAACTAAACTCACCACACTTGATTCGATCAATTTAAAACCACGAAACCTAGCGTTATGCTACGTAGTCTTAAGTTAAGTTTTTGTAAGCCCAAATTATTAGACCTATCATGAATTCCGTCGGAGCTCCCGTCGTGACAACTTCGGGAAAGTGCTATTATCAATTGAATTGAAGGGAACACGAAATACATACGAAATTTCGAAATTCGTATTTCGAGTGAAACGCAATTTTGACAGTTATTAGTGAAAATAATCTACGAACGCTTTTCTTTATCGGGAGAAGTAAAATTATTAATTAAAACGAACAAAAAAGTACAAGTGAAATAGAAACTAAGTGGATATTTTTCACTGAAGAAGTATTTATTAATGGCTTAAGTGCATAAATTAAAATCTATTTTTCAATAGGACAAGACCATCCACTAACCGGAGTTAGTATGAGAGTATGGTGAATATGATGGAGGAGCGGGCAGACATAGCGCAAGGTTTTCCAAAAACCGCAAAAAAAGTGTGCCTAGTGTTTGTGAGGAAGATGCCGTGCAGCTGAACAGCCTTAGGCCTCCTGTTAAGAATACGACTTTCGTAGTCAGCTTATTAAATAGATATACATATGCACAAGGAAGAGCTGTTTATTACAATTGAATGTTTCGAATTACAAAATATTTCAATAGTATTATGAAGGAATAGCTGAATCGTTAAACACAAGTATAAAGTGCCAAGTGAGATTAACTATAAGATATCATAGTCAACTTCAACAGCGACGACTTTGAAAAAGTACCTAAGTAGGCAAAAATGTTTGCTAATTAATTGAGATATTGTAAAAAGTAAAAAAATATTTTGTTTTTGATATTCTCTTCATTTCACAGGTTTGGTTGGATCATAAAAGCTATCTCTTAACCAAACTGAGCCCAGAGAAGGGATAGCAACCACATACAAACATTCAATAACTTAGAGGAAACGGTAATAAGGATTTGCGGGTTGGAAACGTATATTTCGGGCTTCGCGCTTGCTCTCTTAATAAAACAGCTCCCGCAATGGAACCCTTAAAATTTGTTTATATCCGAGCGTACTTGTACACAAGGGTATATTAACTTTGTTCGCATTTACTTTGTTTGTAACAGCCAAAAATAATCGAGATAGATATAGACAAATATATACCAAAATGTTCAGAATGAAAAGAGGAATTTATTTAGCTCTGACTGTCTGTCCGTCCGTCAGTCCGTGGTTACGATAACTTGAGTAAAAATTGAGATTTCTTAATGAAACTTGGTACATACATATATTGCACTTTGATATTTGGAAATGATCGAGATCGGAGTTTTTGAAAAATGCAAAAACCTTGTTTTTTCGGTATTTATTAGAGCAAATTGAGTGAGATTTGATATTTGGAGCGATGTTAAACAAAGAAATTGTGCATTTAAAAATTTTTGAAAAATAGGCGTTGCCACGCCCACTTATGAAAAACTTTCCGTATCTCAATATCGAAGAAAGATACCGTCACAAAATTTGGTAAACATATTTTCCTCGATACCGTTGTTATTATCGTCACAAAGTTTTGAAATCGGACTATAACCACGCCTACTTTTCATATAATGGAAGTTTTGAAAAATGTCTTTTTTTCGTTATCCATTGGAACAAATTTATTAAAATTTGATATTTAGAGCGATTGTAAATAAAGAAACTTGATTTTTTTTAGTTAATTTTTGAAAAAAAATGGGCGCTAGCACGCCTATAAATGATTATACTTCAGTATCTAAATAACAGGTATGATCATTAAATTTGGTAACCACATTGTCCTTGATAACAATAGTATCACCGTAACATTTTTTTTTTAAATCTGACTATAACAACGCCCATCTTCCATATAACGGAAGTTTTGAAAAATGCAAAAAACTTCGTTTTTCTCAGTATCTATTGTAAAAAATTGAGTAAAGTTTAATACAAGCAGCGATTTGAAACAAAGCAACGGGGATTTTATGAAATTTTTAAACATGACCGTGGCACCGCCTATACAAAAGTACATCGCGATGGTATATAAATTCGGTTTCGCCCGAACTTTGCTTACTTGTTTTGTATTTAAATAACTATTGTAAACTATGCCTGTGAAAATATATGCACTTTCTTTCAACTGCTGTCAAAAAAGTAAACAACAAAACGCTGAATTTCATGTAAGCGCTAACTACGTAATCGTCGGAATTGTTGATAGCATTTTTCCCAAATTCGTGACGGGGGATTTCTTCACGACGGTAGTTCATTCACAATTAGTGATTGCGCTGTATATTTCAGGTATATAGCGGAGCCCATGCGCACTCTCTTTTTAAAATTCGTTTTGTTTTTATTGCATTGAATTTAATAAATAATTGCAAATCTTTTCCAAAATAATAAAAATCGATTCGTTAATGCACGTTCTGTATGCGTTTTTTGTAAAGCTCTAAAATTAATAGACGAGCGAAAGTGATCAGAAGCTATAAAACGTGTCGAAACTTATTCAAAAATATTGTAGGGGGTGGAGTTTCTTTAACAGCGGCTACTAGAATCAGTGAAGAGATACTTGGGACTTTTCTTACATTAGGATTTGTTTAAAGAGAACCGAGAAAAATAACTGGTAGCCGATTTTGTAAATATTGTAAATCTCGAAAAGAAGAAGAGACGTTGTTTTGGTGTTTCAACAAAAGAAGAATATACCTCTTCGAGTTTCGATCGTCTTTTGAAATGAATGTTAAAATCAAGTTAAAAAGCAACTTTTAATATTTTTATTTTTCTCTCCGTAAGAGAACTTTTGTTAGTCCCCACAAATTTACTTGCATACAAATACATATGTAGGTATGTATGCATCTGTTCATATGTTTTTGTTTGTGAGCATAAAACATTGCATTGGAGTTTGAGGGTGAGCAGCAGACGCTGACAAAAAAGTTTTTCTAATTACTGGTGACATTTCTAGAAATTCGAGAAAAATTAAGTGAATCATGCACTGAATATATAATTTGATTGACTTTTTGATATGAAAGTGCTACGTATTGTGGAATTTAAAAAAAAAACCATTTAAAAGCAATTGTAATTAGAGAGGCTGAGTAAGTTCAATGGAGTTTGACCTTCAAATTACTTTTTGTTTGCTCATTCGATAAATTGAGTTTCGACAGGTAAATTTAATGTTCAGAAAATTCCAAGGTTCTTAAAAAGTCTCCTATTTTAACCTTCTCGCTCCACCACTTCGTCGATTTGTTTACCTTAGCAATTTCCTCTCAACAAATCCACCGATTGCACGCTGAAGCTGAACTTCTTTGGCTGAACAATAAACGGGTATTGCATATAAATATTACAAACGCTCGTTTCCGTCTGCTGCTCATTTAACATTTACAACATAAAAAAAAAAACAAAAAATATATGTATATGTAGATATTTATAGTATATATAAAAAAACACAAATTATAACAACAAAAACGCGCAGAAGATCCTACTTTGCACTAGTAATGCGCAACATTAACAAAGTTTCAATCTTTAATCTAAATTTGTGTTTACGGCAAAACGACGACCCAGCAGCAAACAAAGCAGCAAATAAATGTCGCCAACAAAGCCTTCGTTCCTCACAAGCTCCCCTTAGTGGGAAACTTTGTCACCTTTCGCTAAGCAAGCAAGTCTGCGCGCAGGATAACGTTTCACCAACATTGTCATGCATTTCTAATGATAACGCGACTAACTTAGCGCACAACAATCGGATGCAGCCACTAACAACAACAGCAACAACCGGTAGGTATTATATCAGCTATGTGTAGGCGTTCTGCTTACTAGGTACATACATATGTACATATATATATATTCGCCAGCACAGGTGCTATGGCAATGTGCAAGCACATCCTCTGCGGACCGGAGATTTTGTTGACAGTGTTGATGCCGGTGATGGTTGCTGTTGCTGCCTGCCATTGCTGATATGTGAGCTGTCACATTGTATTCGCGCTTTGAAAAGTACTGCCTTTAATTCGTCCCTTTCTACGACTTGTCGACGCGCTCGAATGCACGTCACATCAGCAAAACACAAAAGGCGACGGCATTGAGTGTTGTGTTTTGGTGCAGAAGCAGAATCAGCACCACCAAAGGATAATGGCAACATTACTGCAAGAAAACGAGCAAATCTATGGCGAATTACAAGTTGTTGATGCACAACAGTTTCATCTCACCCGCGTGCGAACCGCTGCTAGCCAAGCATTTGCCCTTAACTACATAGCTCTGACGGCGCTGACGGCGCTGACGGCAGTAGCAGTTATTGTTGGCTCAAAATTATCTCTGCTGTATATCTCTTTTTGTTATGGCATTAACATTGTTGTTTTTTTGTTAAATGGATTATAAAAATGTTACTTTTTAATGGTGATCGCGTCATATACTCAGAAACAGAGAAGTATGGAATCATTACGAACGTAACTCTAAGCTTAAAGTGTCGAGTATTTAATTATGATTTCAGAATGGTTAAGCTTTTTTTGGAGTTTTAGCTGGTTCCAAAATATTAATAAGATTTTTTATTTTTTGCTAGTCCACCTCAACTGAGTTGAATAAAAAAAAAATGATTACATAAGTGTAGCCAGGAAAACCTAATACAGTTTTACCGATTTGTTTTTACTTGTCTGTTGGGGGCGATTTAAACACTACAGGCCATTGTAATTTATACTCGAAAACCTAATGTTTTTATTATCAGAATCGTTCCCAGGATATCAATGGTCGACCAGGAGTAAACAGCTCTCTGACCTCTTTTTTCGAACGAGTGTTACGCGAAAAGGAAACACACGTAGAATCAGATAAGTTATCTCTCCAAAGGACCCTTACGCTACTCTCTTACGAATGGCTCAAAAAACTTGAGCTTGATGGTGTGAAAATAATTGCATGTGCATGTGAAGGAGTTATAACAATCTCTTTCGACACTGAGTGACGGGCCTTATGATATTCACAAGGAGACATTAGATAAAGGATCTCGAATATACAAATTAAGAGTATAGGAACCACGAGATAGTTGAAGTTGGCCTTATACTGGATATAAAGATCAAATGGACTTCCAGTTACGCAAACAGAAAGCATAAGACACGGTGGCATTATACTCCTGCAGCAGGTTAGAATACAGAATATTATACTGGTTATTTACAGCGATAACAATTTTATACCACGGAATATGAAATACTCTTGAGCAAGATGTAAATTTAAAAAAATATATAAATAAAATATCTAGATAGATATCTAGAAGGACTACGTACAGACGGCTTCTGATCTTACTACGGCGTATACGACCATCCTACCGTTAAGGAAAATAGAACGTAAGACAAGGCCATAAAACTGGGCAAGTGTTATGCGATTATCAAAAATGTAGATATTAAGACATTTTCTGCATTTCCTGCACTTATTGCATACTATCAGACCTAATTTTGAGGTATACTGTGAAGACTTACCGTAAAGGCTAGAGCTCGGTAATTTAGTGCCCTACGACATTTGGTGCTAAGTTCTCTCTGCTTATTGATACACATACAGCTCGTGTGTTTGTTTATTTACTTGCATAGGGATCGACGCTTTCTGCACTGAGTGAAATAGATACCCTGTTTGGCAAGGTGAGTCTCTAGATGAGCAACTTAAAAACCCTGCTTGCTTGACTGATAAGCTAACAAGTAACAGTAACGTTGTGAATGACCTTGACTCTTGGAAACAGGCGTCTCATTTCAGCTCAAAGAGCACTGGGCGGTTACTAGGAAGACATCCACAATTCCAGGCGACTTGTAGTCTGCGGTGAATCGAAAGCTCCCTATGCTTGACAGATATTGATAAGGGCAGGTAAGTTCTTCTATAAGATCACCTTACTAATTAATTCCCCTATTATATATAGCCAGGGCTTCTAAAAGCGTTCTTCGTATTATGTATGGCGATTGATCTCAGTATACAGAAAAGCTCAGACAACATCGCTGATTTTGCGTTTTTGACAAGTACATTTTGAAGAAATAGTGAAAAAATATATAAATCGTTTTAAAAGGGAAACATTTATATACTTGGCGATTGATCTCAGTATACAGAAAAGCTCAGACAACATCGCTGATTTTGCGTTTTTGACAAGTACATTTTGAAGAAATAGTGAAAAAATATATAAATCGTTTTAAAAGGGAAACATTTATATACTTTCAGTAGCCAATAGTCAGTAGTGGGTTGCCTTGCGTAATGGAAATTCTAGTATAGTTGTCTAGCGGCTAATAGTCTCCTGCTAGTCCCCATACATAATAGGGGTATAAATCTATTATTCTTCGGTGATTTCAAGGTTGTGTAAAGAGTTTTACAAAATTTTTAGGCAGTGGAGGTGTGGTTTTGGTTTCGTATCACTTTAATATATCAAATTGCTTCTAATACGCAGAATTTCTGCCGGAAACTGTCTGAGAAAAATCTCTCAGATAAATCTTTATTCGCGCCTTCAACCTATGGATTTTCTCCCCGCATGTCAATCACAACAATTCCAACAAACTTGCTGAGTGAAGTGAAGAAACGTTGCACTAAAGGCTTTCACCAACTTCGGAGTGCGTCAGCTTCCGTTTCCATGTACCGCAGCAACATTGATGCCTGCATACAAAGGAAACTCCTTTGCTTGACTCTTAAGAAAGCGCAGCGCAGAACAATACAAGCCAACGATGGTATAGACGACGAACATTATGCAGTACAATAAACGAATGTGCATAGAAAGGAGTAAAGTTTAAAGGAAGATCTTAATACATCTTTTAGATATGTATATGTATGTATATTTACACGAGAGTCAACGCAGAGCAACGCTTGAAGCAGAAAAGGTGCACCGAGGGGAGGAAAAAGAAGGAATGTGAATGAAAGGTAGAATAACTACTAGCAGACAGACAAAAACGGCAATGGCTGACGAAATGTTTCACACTTGAAGGCGTAAACTTTTGCTATTGTGCCATGTCAAGTTTTTGCGCATTGTGACCGGTGCTTGCTTTCCACAAGGTGTTTTGTTTTTCTGCGTGTAGGTTGCTACTTTTGTCTGTGTGTTATACCGACAGCTTCATTGGAAAATGTGTTTGTATGCATAGCATTGAAAATCTTGGCGTGTACGAACAGCTGCAACATTAGCACCTCGAGCTCAAGCTACATAACTACATATATACATACATATGTACATATATGCATGCTGCCAGGTGCGCGTAGTGATATCGCGTTTTTGTTATTGTTTTTGTTTTGCCATTTTGCTGTTGCTGCAGCTGTCAACTTGAGCATGTCATTCATTTAGCAAGTAAATGCCATCCCTGCGCCAGCCGGCGGCTACCAACCAGAAGGCATTCAAGACAAAGCCAAGTAGGATAAGTAGCGCGAGAGGAGGGAGAGAGGGAGGGTTATTAAATAAACACACTGACACGACGCGACGCATCCTGGCAGGATGCTCATTGTCAGCTCTAATGCAGCGGTGAGGCGCGAGCTTCGCCTGTGTTGCCCAAAGCAGGTGTCGGTCGGTGGGTGTTGCAGTGTGATTGTCATGTCAAGACCCTACTCACTTACCTGCTTGCATAGCACAAGAGTTGTTTTAGCGTCTTGAAACTTTGGTTTTTCCTCTTATTCTTCTTCTTCTTTTTCATCTTCTTCTAAATTTGCTCACATATCTTTTTCTTTCGTCGTTTTCCGGCACATTGCTGCTGTTGGATATTCCCAAAACTCGCATAAATATTTATGACACACAGCAGTTTGCACTTGTTATTCTATATACAGTTATGTTGTTGTTGTTGTTGTTGTTGCCTGTTAATTTCGTATTCCAATAAGACATAGTACTTGTGCTTGTTTGCCAACTTTGCTTCAACACATATCCCTGCATTTTCGCATATTTTGCCGAGGTGCGAGTAATTACATACATTGCGCCCTTTTGCACATGTCACGCACGCTCTTTTCGTATATGTTTTTGTTGTAGATATGCGCAAGTACATGTGTTTACGTTTAAACTATCCTTCTTGACACGTTTAGTGGCAATAAACGCCCATCCTGCATCATAGTTGGCAGTTTTGTTTGGTTGCTCTCGCTTCGTTTTAGGCATCAGCTCCATCATTGTCATCACGCCATGCTAAGCACGGATTATTGCATTTGTAATTAGGGAGGTTTCTTACATTCAAGGTAAAGATGCCGTTATTCGCGCATTGCATACAAAAATTATGCTTGCGAATATGATTAGAATTTACTTTAAAATTAGTAATAATAGCAGCGAGTGTTTTGTGATAGGATGAAAAGAAAGCGCAGGACAAGGTAATTTTTTTGCATAAGATCTTTGGTAAATATCTTGATTGCGAAAACTATAACATTCTTAGAGAATGCAATATCGTTTTACCAGTTGGTGCAGAAAGCAAATGCTGTTCTTTATAGAAGTCTCATTTACAAATCTCACTCTGATCAGTTCGCTGGACTTTGCAATTTTGGATTGGAAACGATCTTCAGATGAAAGAAATCGTTAAATAGAACTAAGAGAACCCAGAGTACCATACCATTTAGAGTAAGGTGTTATAACCAGACAATGTGTACCTAAATTCAGCGGAAATTCAGTTATATTTCAACATCGAAGACCTGAACAATATATATGTAGGTCTTATTCGAAGACATTTTTGTTGAAAGTTCGATGTTCGGAATCCCCTTCACTGTAAGCACTGCTAGATAAACCAACGCACGCAGGATACTATGAAACTTTATTGGTGCCGAGACGTAATAGTGACACGGAAAGTAAGTAAACAGACGAGTGTGTGAGACGAGAGTCAGAGTAAAGGCTTGGGGAACCGTCTTTAAGTATATCACTCCTATTTGAATGTCTGACCTAGTAAGTTAAGCCACCATAAGCAGTTGGACTTCTTTGAGAATTTTTTCTTCGAAAAGCTGGACAGTATCAGCACTATCTCACTGTAGGGATTCGCTAAAATATTGCTTTGTGAAAAACCTTCCCTGTGCATCACAATGAATTATAAGGATGACGAGTGAAATCATTGTACGAGCTACCTGTCTAACCTAAGCTAATCTCACTTTCTGCCTCTCAAAAGAGCCAATAGGTACGAAGAAAATAACTGTTTCTTAAAACTATTTTCTCATAGAATACTATATATGTATTTATGCATGTATTTTCTTAATGGTCAGTAAAACCTTTTTCGTATGCGACATCATTCATAAGCATTTTCTTTATGCAGTGACCTTCTACATTCCAGTCTACTTAAGAGTACTGGCTATCTTCCGACTCTCTTCTGTATTTTATTCATGTCAAGAGAAAAGGAAGATCCTTCTTGGAGCATTGTCGCGACAGTCGAGTCTATCTTATCGAAAGCACACGCATTTATACACGGCAAAAGTTAACATTGCAGTAATGTTTTACAAAAGTTAAAAGAAATAGTTTATGCTCTTACCAATAAAAAACAACACCACCAGTATATATAATTAGAATGTGGCAGCAGATGCTTCACTCTTAAATGGACACAGTGAACTCATTATTCTGCCAACACATTAAAATGAAAATTTCAGAAAAGTTACGAAAAAACTACTGATTTCACAAAAAAAAAAGTACAAGAATTTCTCTAAATATTCAACTCTTGATGGCTACTCCTCGCACAGTGATTATATGGTTGAATTTATTTTAGTGCTCATTTAAAATTATTGTCGCTGTATTTTGATGTAGATACTTTTCTTTTACGACTAACGAGCCAACGACAGTGAGTATGCTATGCCAGTAGCCAACTAACTAAATAGCAGCCAGTGGCCACAGCCGCACATTTCTTCTGCACCCATTTTGGGTTGGGTGCAACGGCAGCAATCAGATACAGTACTGGGTGCTTGCAATGGTGTGGCAATAACAAAAGTCACTGACGGACGGGTTGGTTGGTAGTTTGGTTGCCTAGCTGGTTGGCTGGCTAGCTGTCTCTGAGTTTGAGGTCGTCACTCACTCACTTGCTGACCTGCTTGCTCCTCCCGCTCACTCTTTCCCTCTTTCGCTTTCTTAGTGCTGCTTCACATTGACAGTGCCTTGCAATCGTTGTGGCATTGGTCCACTGCACTTAAGCAACAGCATTTGAGAATTTAAAGCTTGCCCACTTCCATTTCCTCATCAGTTGCGCGGTGCGGCGCCCTAATGTCAGCGTGCTGCACCTTCTCCCTCCCGCCCTCAGCGCTATGTTTTGCAATTTCAATGCGCAGCAATTCACTTTTATTGAAATGGCGCAAATGTGTTGTGAAGTTGGCTGCTGTTGTCGCTCTTCATTCCTTCGTTGCAAGCTATAACCAAACTTTTTACTTTCTTTAATTCCTTTACTCATTTTCATTTTTCACAACTTATTTTCTTCACTTTACTTTGCTTGCATTTGTTTGGCTTAAACTTATTTTATTTTCACCTATTTTGCTTTAGTTATTTCTATATTGCATCATTCAGTAGAGCTCTGTCCGGGAGTTTATTTTACGTCGATCACACACAAACACACATACACACACACATACGAGCGTGCGCTCACACCAAGCAACAACGAGCGAGGGGGCTCTGTCGATGGCACAAAGTGCAGTGCAATTCATTTTAATGGCCTCCAGTGCCACAACCAACTTACTTACGATTCACTTTAAATGCTTCAGACAGTGCACTGCACATTGATGTGGTGCCGCAATCCTGATCAATTCATATGCACCACTTCAGGCTTCTCCCGCCTCCTTGCACCTTCAGCTGCTGGTGTGTTCCGTTAGTGCCACGCATTAGAAATTCGTTGTAGGAATTTTTTATTCTCATCTTTTTTGTGTTGTTCGTCACTTGAGACTCAATTTAACAAAACTTCATTTCAAAAGCGCCTCCGATGACAGCCAACCAGCGACATTGCTGACGACAATGAAATCGGGAAAATAATCAAATAAAAAATGCACGAAAGGACCACAAATAGCGTCATCTCAAGCGAGCATCAGATACATATCTCATAAGCTCGAAATGGTGACTGAATAATAGAAGTTAGGAATTCTCAATTTCGGATTTTTATGTTTTATTTTTTTTTTATAGTTCATGTAGTTCCGTACAAAATAGGAAAATATTTAAATATGTACACTAGAATGGTCAGTGCGGGAGCCATTCATGTTATACATACATATTCTATGTAGTGAATATGACTTGTGCAATTATGCAATACTTCAGGCGACGAAGGATGTGGCAGCGTAGCAACAAAAGTACGAGTAAATATGTACGCTATTGGTGCATATGATATCTTACATGGTCACACATGCAAGAGGGCATTTTAACGAGGGTGCATTAATAAACTCGTAATCTTTGACTGTTACTATTATTTGTCATTTGAATTCTTTAACTTGCGTTCTTATACTTATTATTATTATTTATTATTATACAATGTTTGTTCATTTTTCTGTTGGCCTAGTAAAATGTTAATATTTTATAATTTTATTGAGCTCAAGGCCAGTTTATGGAAGATTTGTTTGTGAAAAAACAACAACAGGTTTTAATGGTTGAAGTTATAGTACTATTTCGGAAATCACCACATTTCCTCATCAGACTTCTTTTTGATTATTAAATTAAATTATTTTTAATTTAATTTTCATAATCACTTCTCTCAGGCTTTGAACCCGGGAGCTCGGAGTTGCAGAGCCAATACGCTACCTATTGTGCTACGCTAGCCGAGTTGGCTGTTGTGTTTATTTCATCTTCCTTAAACAAACCAAGTAGAAACAAGAGCAACTGATCTGCCGCTTTTTAACAAATCTTCCATAAACTGGCCTTGAGCTCAATAAAATTATAAAAAATTAAATTTAAAATGTTAAATTTTTCTGTAAAGTTCCAAAATCAATGCATCCAAATTAAACTTCCTAAAGTCTAATAAATAGTTAGTTCTGTTAAAAATCAAGAGATATGTACGTATCACACTTGCGTTTTGTGTTGCATGCTTATAAATGCCCCTCTGCCATGGCTTTTACAAAATCTAGATAAATGGAGCTTCGTTCACTGAATATATCAGAAGAGCTTTCAGTAAAATTTAAGTGTAGTAAGAAAAATCGTGAATAAAGTAATTGAAAATATAAAACTTGACCTTTGTATGTCAGTTAGTGCTTTACAAGTTTCAAAAAACATGAGAAGGTATGACAAAGCTGAATCTTCAATATACGACTGAAAAATGCAAGGATATATCGAAACAAATTCTCAAAATTAACAAAGTACATTTTATTCTATATTTACTTTTGCCTCCTGCACCACTTCTTCTTCCATCGTTGCACTACATTTATTTATTACTTAAACAGTTGCATTCTTCTGGCACATCTAAGAGTGAAAATTCTGTGGCCTGCAGTGCATTTTGAACACAGCAAACTCTACAAGCAGACAATAACAAACAAGTATAAAATTAAAGAAAAAAGAAGCACCCTGCTTCTCTGAATTTGGCATTCGCCAACAAACCGCGAATGTGATTTGTGCATGCATTGCATACTTTGAGGCGTTTATCGCCCGCTTTTGTAAACACACACATTAATGCAAAATGCGAGAAGACAAAATTGTACGAGTGTAAACGCATATGTTTGCGTCGTACCCTGTGGCAAGGCATTAATGCTCCCCTCCCAAGGCACGCTCATAGGTTATTCACCACTCCTCGCCATTTTAATTCACCCTTTCACCACTATTTCGTTAATGAGTTATTTAGGCATCTTACTTATTTTCATTTCCTTCGAGCAGTAATCCTTGTTTTATTTTTGCATATTTCTTATTTTGTTGCTTTGCAAATTTTTTCAAACCCTGTTTTGAATGGAATTTTCAATTTGTGGCTTGTGTGTTGTTCCTTAATTTTGGCGACATGTAATGTAACGAAAATTATTTTTTTCTTTACATTTTGTTTACAAATATTGGTATTATAGTGGTCATAGTGTATGGTATTATTGTTGTTACTCTTAATTTGGGTATAGCTTAATATGAATGTGGTTGGCTGCGAAACTATTTTTGCACATCATGCGAGCTAGGAAGGATACAATATTATAATATAAGCTTTTGTTTATTATTTCATTTGACTTAAGGGTCCTTCCGACCGGTTTATTATTGCAGACATGGTGTATGAAAATAATTACGAAGATGAAATAAAAAAATGGGAATTTAAATTTAAATTTTAAGTTGACCGACCTCTTGTGATAAAACTGAAGCTGTTTTCATACCATTCGTGAATGGAAGAATTGCATAAGAGCCATGTTTCGATATTTGTGATTTTGACTGCTTATTATTATCCCAATAATAATTAATATTTGTGAAAAAATTTCAAGACTTTAGCTACTTAAATAAAGGTGTTTTCGTGCTAAATGAAATATCTGAACAACCAGTTTTATGGGAGCTAATGTTTAATATCTTTGATCTATACGGTTTTTACTGCTTCTATATTGCTGAGAATAGCGGACTTTCTTGAAAATATTTTAAACCTCTGGCTGCTTAAATTAATGAGTTATGAAGCAATATATGATATCTGAACAATCGGCGCCTATATACGTTATAATCGTACGATCTGGCCGGCAAATGTCCAATAAATTATAAAAAGGCGCCTGACTGCCAAGTTTCTTTAAAATAGCTCCGAAATTGAGGGACTAGTTTGCGTTCAAACAGACGGACAGACAGACAGACAGACGGACATGGCCAAATCGACTCAGCTCGTCACCCTGATCATATCGGTATCCTTTTTACCGTTCTGGTATTTACAAAAATCGGACCAAAGTTAATATACCATTTCCATGAAAGGTATAAAAATAGAATACTCAGAATGCTTACACATTCTTAATAGGTGAACTTAGAATTCAAAGATTTATCAGTATTTTAGTCAAAGCCCTATCTATTTTATGCATCATTTATGGAGCCGCAGCTAGAATTGTCTACAATCATAATATCGACCACTGAGTTGATTGAAATACATTCTTTGTAAGATCTAAATATTTCAATGTGTGCTCTCGATTTTATTACGTAAAATTTTGCCCAGATATCCGCTTTATTTTAACAGAATGTGGAGCCCATTCTACCTATTGTTTGAATTTTTGATGTAAATGGATCTGAGTTTATAAAGCTTGATTTGGTTTAATATTTTTGCGCCAACTTAGCTAATACGCTGCACAGTTTCCGAGAATGCCTCAGATGTCAACTCCGGAAGTATTATTTACTACCAGAAATGAGAGATTGCATTGCAGACAAGAATAGGTAGTGACTGCTCACAGAGCTGTTGTAGAGCAAAATAGTGATCACTCAAGGCAAGAGCAACAATATTGGTTTAGAGTATAATCTTGGACAAACTGCAAAAAGGTAAGATATGGAGAAGGTATGGTAAAGTAATTTTTTTTACCAATAACTAAGCATTCGAGTGCATGGCTTAGATATAACAAGCATTTGAAACGTGGTTCGCGTAACGTATTTAGATTACTAAAAGGCCTGCCAGATAGAGCACGTTACGTGCGTTCCGGTGAAGCATTCGACTGACAGCTAAGTATATTATGTGTATTTGAATGCAGAATGCCACAATAGCAACGCACGCGATGCCGCGACGTACAACAGTAGCTACAAATTCAAATCCGTCGCTACATAGTGTCAGGTGATTGCTTTTTCAATTATTTGCATTTTTTTTATAATCTTTACACAAAAGTAAATATCAGCACAACTTTAAGATATGTATGTATATTTGATTTGCATACAAAAAAAAAATTAACCGCCAATACAAAACAACTAATTTGTTTACATGCGACAATGCTTTTAATGTGGCGTACCTCTGCGTTTTGTACGCCTTGTCAGTTGAATGCCTCGTTGGAGCGGGCTCAACGTATTCTATCTGGCAGGCCTTTAAAGCAAGATTAAGTAAGCTGATGGTGACTAGTGCATGTAAAACGATTCTGACATATTGTTGTTGTCCGATACTCGGGTATGAATGGCTAAAGAGGGCAATCACGAACGCAATGATTCTGGAAACTTTTCCACCCAAGGTTTTTTTCGCTTGTAGGTAAATATAATGGAAATATACTTTCGCTCTGGAATATCACAGCCCAAAGGTTAAATACATCCTCAAAGAAATATAGTTTAACTTTCCATTTAGGGTATGCTAATGAGAGTTGCAGCGAACTTTGCTTTGCACGGATAACGCATTTGATGCTTCCGGAAAAGTTTTTACATCTTAACGAGGTCTGTTCGGGTGACACAGAATTAGCTTGTCGAGCTCATGCCCAGAGGTGGAATGGTAATGTACCTCCACTCCACAGCAGAGGATACCTTCCTCCTAAGTATATCTAGAAAATAAAGCTAGAGTGTGTTGTAGTTAATTGATGCATCACTATACTGGACCTTAAAAAAGGGAACGTGCGGTTTTTAGGTATTCGTGTGAAGAAGTCAGATGGGGAAAATGTAGTCGCAGTGGAAACCATGAGTTCATTCCACTGAAACCTTTGGTCTTATGCTAAGCTGATGTAGTGATAACTAAACTAAATACTAAGCGACTTATGTAATACACATTTCACAAATAGTTTATAACAAGATTTCTAGAATTCTTACAAAAATCATAATACTCACTCCGAGGTAAATACTTTGTTGCACGTTCTGCAGGCAAAACTACTGCTTTCCACTTTTCGTTTTTTCGCATTTATGTATTCTTCACTAGCAGCTGTATTCTGCTGTTCTTTCGGCCCACCGTGCATACCTTTTATGTGATCCTTAAGGTTGTGACGACGTGAAAATTTCTGGTCACATAATTCGCAAGCGAAAATTTTCTCATTTGTGTGCCGTCGCAAATGGCAACGTAGTGAATGCTTACGAAAATCTTTCGAACAAATTGGACACGCGATAATCTGATTTTTACCCATTGGGCCAAGGGTGTGATGAAGATGATGAAAGATCAGTTCTGATTCATAAGGTGCGCTGTTGGAAGAGACAATGCTTATGCGTTGTAGAAAAAATTCGTAAAGAATAGCAACAAACCTGAAGTCGCACTCCTCACAGCTCCAACTATTGGAGTTTTGCATCGCAACTTCTGCGCTGTTACGCACAGTCGCTTTCGAAGTGCTCGCCTTTGGCTGGCAGTTGCGCGTATGACGTCCAAGAGCTTGCGCTAATGCGAAACTCTCACCACAACTCAAGCAGACATGACGTAGTAGTGGATGCATTGCATCTCGATGCTGCTTGAGGGACATCTTATCCATGTAGAGTTCATTGCAGTCTTTGCACTTTATCTGCACTTGCTTCTCACCGCCAGGCGTTTTTGAGGCTCTCTCGATGATCTTTTTAGCGTTGGTACCAACACAAGCACTGCTACTACTGTTGGTTGCTTTGATGATGACTGTATTCCGCGTGAATTCTGCTTTTGGATGCGAAAGCTCATGCAACATCGCTTCTACCTCGGAAGAAGCACTACAATGAAGAGAAGTACTTTGAATTAGATCGTATGGATAAAAGATCAGTTACTTACATGAAACTGCATTTATCACAACTCTTGATATCTTTCGCCCCTTCGTCCTTCCGTCTCACACTCAAGCTCTTTTCCGCCGTAGCTGCACATGCACGATGCTCGGCTGTCTTCCGGTGTCGGCGTGCCTTACAAGGTGTATTAAACTCCAATTTGCATATGGAGCAAAAATATTTGCTGATGCTGTGCCTGTTCTTCTCGTGCCGTTGTAATGCCACCTTGGACCGAAAACACTCCGAACATAGCTCACAGTTGTAACGACTTTGATAGACATTCGACACGGTGCCGCTCAATTCTTTGCCTGGATGACAGAGTAGCGCATGCCGCCGCAGTTCGGCGTTGTAGCGGAAACTTTGACGGCAACGATTGCACTCGATGCTCAATTTTTTACTTATACAAATCGGCACCGAACGATTGATGGCCAATATGACTTCTTTGTGCTCGGAACTGAGTAAGTGGCGCCGCATTTGATTATTGTCCTCGCATTCAAAGTGACAGTAGCTGCACCAAAACTTGCCATGTCCCTCGGAAGCATCCGCGTGCTCCGGTGAGCTCCAATGCTGCAAGAACGTTTCCTCGGTGTTGGTATAGAAGCGGCAGGGTCGACACTGAAATGGCGACTGTAACACCACTGAGTGTATATTGTCCAATATCATGTGCAGCGATTTCATGGGATTCATCTGCATGCGGCGGTAATGATAGTGGGAAATCAAATGCTTACCCACCAGATGGCGCAACATGCTATGCTTGCAGAGCTGACATCGTATGAAGTTGGCGCGCCGTTTGCGCTTCTTAACACCAACACTAGTGGTGGGCTTGGATTCCTCCAACGCCAAAACTAAACTTTTACTCAATATACTGTGCTGCAAATTACCCAGTGCAGCCTTTTCCAGCTGTCTTTCGGGTTCGGCACGTTTCACATGGTATGCAGTCTTGAGATGATTCTCGTAATTCAATTTGTTCTTCAAGCGGCGACAACAAATATTACACCAATATTCTTGATTCGCAGACTTAGCCAAAGCAACCACTTCCTCTTTATACTCCAGACGTTGCAACTTCGTGCCAGGTATCCATTTGCCTTTTGTATGTTCGGCTGGTGGATGTTGCTCCTCGTTCACCTCTGCACATTCCAACTCATAGGTGTGCTCTTCCCAATTCGGCGAAATGTGTGCGAGTTGTGCGTGTGTGACGTGCAATGCTGGCCGATACTCTGGTCGCCATTTTCCGCCAGTGTGGGTTTCTGGCACCACCGGTGGATAGTGTCGCATTGTTGGTGGCTTCCATTTTCCGCCAGTTGCATGCGCATCTACTATGGGATCGTAATCATCATCATCATCGTCCATATCTCCATCAACATCATCTTCTTCTTCCTCGCTGGCCTCGAGCGACTCTTGCTCAAATGTTATGGGTTTGAAAACCTCGAAGTTTTTCTGCTGTTGCACACCGCTGGTACTCGCTTGGGCATCGGACATCCAGGGTTCGTCGCTCGCTGCTATCGGCTCCGCATGATCTGGTTTATGTTGGCGCTGTTGCAAGCTTACCAACGGCTGGGTGTGTGTACTCAATCCTTGCTTTCCGCTGGTCGAGGGTCCTGCGGATTGTACGCTCTGTAGTTGAAGCGAGGAAAAAAAGACATCTGCACCTAGTTCGTAGGGCAGTTCGTAAGAGTCTGCAAGTGACTTGGAAGTTTTGCCGCCATGCGTTGTCTCTTTAGCGTACGATTCGGGAGCTTCGGCGAAGGCAAATGCATCATAAGTATGATCGAGATGTGCCCGAGGAGTGGAAATTATTTCTGTTGGCACAGCATGCGGCGAGACGTGACCTCTTTTGCTGCGTACGCCGGCGCTGCTAAGGTTGGTGCACTGCGTTTTGCGGTGTTCAATGTATGCTGCTAGACCGACAATCGTCGAGCTGCATTTGATGCAAAGGTGGGTGTCATCTAAATCAGATTCGATCATTACGAAATGGTTGAGCTGCAGACGTTATTCTAAAAGACTTCGAATAAGATAACATATGAAAAAAGATTAGTTAAAATGTTGGCATGGTCTACTTTAAAGATGTCAAATTTATTAATTCAAAGCTCATTTCTTAATTATTTTTGACAATTTCCAGTCTTTTCGTGCTTAATGTTGTTCAATCTTCATATCCCTTCCCAATGTCCCCTTTCTAAACCAAGTTCAATCTTCTCAAAATGCATATTCATGCTCATGATTTATACATGCTGATCGACAGCAGCACTTCGTCAACGCTCTTGCGAAATGGAATCGTTAAAAATTGTTCGGAAACAACAAATTACGAGGCATATTAACAGCGCCAATCGTTAACCATAATTTAGGCATGCCACTCCAACGCGCGCATGTCCCTTTTGGCCATGGCAATGCCTAGACATAGACGAATACTGTGCCGATTTGCATCGTGCAACAAACGCAGCATTTCGATGCGCTGGCAGCAACTAACCAAGCAACCCACTCGTATTCGACGTCGACGCGCAAATTCATAAAGTATCGCGCATTCCTTATTTAATGATTTCTGAGTTACAAGCGGCGGCCGCCGATCATTGCTTTGCCCTCCTTCCACTGCACTACGGATGCGCGGAGAAATGCGGCTAGTGCGCGCACAAATCTCAGCAGGTACAATGTGCAACATTTTCACTGCAACTTATTACCTTCGCAGTGGCAACAAATATAATGGTCAACCACGTTGCTAGTCATCGCACCGCCGATCGGGCGTATGAATGAACCACACTGTCGCATTGGTCAGTACGCTGTTTGATTACGGCGGTGCGAGCGCGCCGTCTTTCAATCGTGCCGCAGCAGCAATATGATGCACTTCACGCTATTGTTTTCATTTATTTTTTGTGTTGTGTTCAGAAGAGTTACGAGTTGAGTAGTAAAACAAAAGTATATACAATTGATGTGGCTTTTAGCTTTGCAGCACTTGCCCTCTCCTGAGGGTGTGTGCGTGTGCGCTGTGCGTTTTGCGCATGCGCTTTAAGTTATTAATATTACCAAATGAGTCAATTTGAAATAAATAAGCGCGATCAGAATCGATGCGATCGCGACGCGGAGCTGCATGCCAATGCACTACAGTGGGAGCACATTGGGAGCGGCAACTCTGACACTGGCACTGACGTCGCTGTTGGTCGGCGCGAATAGAGTTGTCGTGCTGATGCTGCCATCCGCGCTAAACATTGATGTACACGCCTAAGCGCGCGAAGCCGCATGACAGCAGCTCATTTGTTAGGCGCACAATGAGCTCTGTGTGTGCGCGCGCACCATGTAAATATTCCGCGTTTGCACTATTTGAAAGTGATTGTTAGCGTAGATTTGGTGCTGCTGATTATCGCTCACGCATCTGACAATCTATGCGCAATTATCAGGACATTGTGCCATCTGCGCGATCGGCGTTTGTGAAAAATAATATATAGGCGCGGCGATAGAGCAAAGCACATAAATTTATAATACGAATTAAGCGTCGATAAAGCATTCATTGAGTAAAACCTAGATTGTAGAACTATTACGGCTAGTTGGGGAATTACTAGTATACCATACTTAGAGACATGATTTCGATATCATGAAACAATCTCTCGATCGCAATAACGACGTAGAGTTTCGAAGTCTATGATTTTTCAATCTACGATAAAATTACATTCAAAAAGTTAATAGTAAATATATTTTCTATCATTTTGATAATGCATGTCACTCAAGCTAAATCCTGAAAAAGGGATTGTAAGCCGCATACTAAAAGCAACTCTTACACACATCATTCAAACGACTTTTTCAAATACAATAAGCCGTTGGTTCTTCGATTTGAAGTGGAGGCAGAAAAAATCTCCTGTAACCCGCATCCAGAAACCTCGGAGATGCGGATGATAAATGCAACCCGTCATCAAGGAAAGATTCTTGAGGAACTTCTTAAGATCTTAGCTCTGCAAAAAGTATAGTAGTTTGAAGAAAGAGGGGAAGCAAAAGCAGTATTTTCTAATATTTAGACGAATGATCGACCTAAAAGATCTGGAAGTATGCTATTAGCATGAGCGAATGTTACAAAACGCATAAAAAAGACTACGAAGAATAAGATGAAGAGGCAGGAGCGCTTCAGATAGCCAAGGATAGTTCACAAGCTCGAACCTCAATTAAGGACAGTCTAGTTAGTAAAGGCTTAGTTAGTCAAGACTTAACTTAACTTAACTAAACATAAGCCAACCTGTTATATGGAAAGCCGTGCGAGCGATTAGTCAACACTTAACTTACCGAAAGAAACTTAAGAATCTGTTGATTTTAGATTCTTAAGTTTCGACCTTACGTAAATTGAAAGCGATGAGAACGGTGAGTGAATCAGGCTTACCAGATCTTGACATTTACAATTTTTGAAAATAAATGTATGCAAAAATTACATTTAAAACGAGTTTAATTAATGTGGTAACATAGGCGGCGAACCGTCAAATAGCTGAAAATAAAATTATAGACAGAAAGAAGATTTACACATAAAAATAAATGACGAAAAGTTGAACGTATCCTCCAATAAAGAACTGTACGATAAATTCTGCCCTGGATGTAAATTGGCAGAACAAAATGTCTCTATTTTTCAGGTGGATTTGCCACCATCGTTTCCTCTGACCAATTTATTTTTCCTTGTCATTTTTACAAGCATTATGCGATTCAAAAATAATCACACAAGTGCTTTTATTTACTGCTTTGTACTTTGTGTCAACGGAGATATTCAAAGAACAATAAGCAAGTAAACTTAATCATCAAAAATTAATTTGACATGTTGAGTAATCGTCTCCAATTCTTAAGTAAAGTTAAGTTAAGTTAAGTCTTGACTAACTGAGCCTTAAGAGTAAGATTCGGAGAAAGAGATAATAGTTAGTTCAAATGAGTTAGAACAAGTAGGAGGATAAGTAGTAGGAGGAAAATATAAAGATACAAAAAAGAGTGACCAGCCGTACCATAGTCAACAGGAAGCGATAGACAATAGGTGCCGCAAGATGCCAGCTGTGGAAGCTAGATTTACTAAGATACTCGTACGTGTCATGAACCACAATAAACGTCAATTTCCGTAAGAACAAGTTAGAGCCTACTCTGGTCAACTGCGATCAAATATCTCATTCTCAGAGGTTTCCGCATAACCTGGTACTCCGAGTAGCACAAATCCTTTATGGATACTTAGAGTGGACTTTAGATATGGGGAAGCGTAGTTAGATGTGGGTAAGGATTTCGAGCGCGAAAGGTAAAATCCGTGAGAGAGAGAGAGAGAGAGAGACTGAGGCGGCAAACGACGTTGAACAGCTTTCCTACGATATCGTAACCAATTTATTCAAGGGTGAGCCATTTGCAAAATTTGGGTGACTACTTCAGAGCCCACTCTACCTTGTGATGTGCAATTTATATTAATTTCGATATTAGCGCCACTACTGCCGTTTTTATTCTGTTCGGATATTCGTCACCTGTTTGGACTGTAATACCAATTTTCAAATTCATGTTCGCGGAGGAGTGGAAGTTAGCTAGCGCAATAAATAACTTAAATATGTAGTAAAGAATTGTATATACGTGTTTTATTAAATATGATTTGAAATGCACGCAAGAGATGTGATTCATTTATACAAGCTGAGTTCGCTGATTAAAAGCTCAAACATATTTATTTCTTAAACGCAAATACCTATTATGAATGTGAATTTTTTTCCTGATATCCCTAGAATGGCTCGTTTATTGCATATACATATACTCGTCCTGTTGCCCACACAACGTTGCCTAAAGTATGTTGTCGAACACGGTATTCAGACGCGCACTTGTCGCTACAAGAGCAACTGATACAGGAGGATCCGTGCACAAAGCGCTTGGGTTGCGGGCGAGGAATGGTAGGAAGGTGGGGGATTGGCGTTATAGCGACAGGGACACAAAGGCAACTGCTATCAGACAATGCGCATAATTCGCGACTATCGTCACGGCAATTTCTATTTCACAAACAGGAATTAAATAATAAAAACGTTATGATGGCAAAAACAGCAACTGCAATAAATGAACATACATACATAAATACATATGTATAGAAATTGCCACTGCAGCTACATAGAAGAACGGTTTTGAGAGCGCGTGTAGTATCGAACAAATCAGAGAGAGTGTGGCAGTTGGTGGCAGTGTCGTCAGCAGTTAGAGCAGTTAGAAGAAATGTTGATGATGGTGGCGTCGCGGCGTTGGCGGCAACAAAAGTGCAAAAACACAATTGCGACCATTATTTGCATTTGTGACACCCGCTGACGGCATCGTCATCAACATCACAAGCGACAATGGCGAGTAAAAAAAAACAAAAACAACAAACAACATTTACGACCACGATGTATGGAAAACCGCCCATGGCAGCGACAGCAGCGCAATGAATCTGTGGCAGATAGGCGACTAGGTTGAACCGTGACTCAAACAAGTGAGCATATGGTGATTTTTTTGTCAGTCTTTTCGGTAAAATTTTTATAAAAATATACAAAATATCAATATTACATACATATAACCGCAACACATAATACATTTTCTAATAATTTTTTATTTTACTTTACAATATATTTATTTCATTCTCTAACAAAAACAAAACTTCAAAAATATTAAAAAAAAATTATTAAATTTTCGTGGTAGTTTTAGAAAAGTTTGAGTATGTAATCTTGTAGGTCATTCCGTTTCAAAACACAGTTTCACACAGCGCCTAATAGCGTCAAACTAGTAAACATCAACGCAAATTTGAGGTAACTCCAGGCGGAAACATTAGAAGCTATTACTGGAGAGACTTTTTTAAAGTTATGGTACTTTTGAATGTGCAGGACTGGCGGCTGTTTTCCTACGTTGGCATCGCTTTTTATTGACGTTCTTCTTTAGCAAAAATAGGTTTTGCGCGGTTAAGATAAACAGTTTTTTTTTACAATGGGACGAATGTTAAATGTTTTAAGTTCAACAAAAAAGGTTGAAGTAATTAACGTAGTCAAAAATGTTAAAAGTGGCACAGCTCTCTCTAAAAAATACAATATTGCTAAAAATTAAAAACAAATTTTAGAATGCGTTAATTATACGTAAAACGCTACGTGCCTCTGAATTTTAAGAACCATAGAATTTCAAAATTTTGAATTTGGAAAAAAAAAATTTTGTAATTGTATGTATAAAAGCTGATGAAACGAAGTAGAGATGCTTTTTGTTTATAAAACTGAATGCAAGAAAAATTTTGCCGTGAAAGAAAGCTCCGCTATCATGCGGTAATTTTTTGAGTAACTGTACATTTATTCTTGGTAAATATACATATACATATAGCCACATTTGACTTAGATACATACATATGTATGTACATATGTATATTGACGTAAACGAGCGATGAGGCGAAGAGGAGCTATGTACTTGCAACGGGTTGTGGCAATAAACCCAATGCGAATAACAAGAATCAGCCGCAACAACAACAACAACAACAGACATGACAATATCGTCATAGCGACATCAACGTCACGCCAATTGGAATATACATATGTACATACAACAATACTAGATTCAGCAGTTGCAACAACAACAAAAATGCAGCGACTATTAAAAAGGAGTTATCACCCAATTTGGTACCACAAGCCGGGGAGCACAAACAGACACTCACACACAGCTTTTTGAATAGGGTGTGGCTGTTTGGGCTGGCAGAAAAAAACCAAAAGCCAACAACAAAAAATGCAAAATAAATACGCGCGCGCATAGATATAGAAAAATAACAACAATAATCACAATTCTATCTGGTAAAATGTACAGCATCGGCTGTTGACGTTTCCGGCAAATTTAGAAGTTTATCCTGCACAGCAAAGCAAAAAAGATAAAACTACAGCTATGCAAACAAAAGTCAACAACAAGAGCAACCACACTGGAAAATTTGAAAATCGCTGCAATTGAGTTGTACATCGCAAATAGTGAGCTGCTATGCAACGCCAGCGGTGGCGTTACCCGCCTGGTCTTGAGTATACTCGTATGCATATTCAAATGTGTATGTGTGTGTGTTATTACGTGTGAAACATGTGGCGCAGTCACAACTCAGTACTTTTTTTTAATTGCCAACACCAGAATTCGACAAAATATTCGAATTGACACAGAAGGCCACTCAATTTCGCACAATTGCCAACCAGCCAACCAATCGAGTTGTCGGACGAGCGGATAGGATTAAAAACCATTATGATTCGTTAAATTCAGATGAAATATATATGTATGTTTGTATGTTAAGGAAATGTTTTTTCTAGCTGCAGCAAACGTGGAAATTGCATCCACACACATTAGCTTAAATCGGCAATTGACGCTTAGATTGGTTGTGGGTGTGAAAAATTGGTAAAAACCTTCTTTAATTTAGTGCGTCATTTTTTTTAAGTCTCACTGGTTCAATCCAAAATAAGTATACGTGTGTTATGTGTACACAAATAAGCTATAAAATATGTGCATACCAAAATACTGGGTGGTCCATAGTGAAAAGAGAAAGGATTAATGAAACGGAATGGATTGCTAAATGCGAAATGATATGAGACATTTCCCCGTTCTTTCTGGATTTTAACTTCATATTAATTTCGATTGGCTCACATATACGTCGGAACAATGAGATATCTGCTCTTAGAGCAGTGTAGAGCAATTACACTGGAAGTTCTTCAACATATACGACCCTCTTCGTCACACCGAGACCTGATTCTTGTCATCCTGCTAGCTAGTGTATGAAAGTGCTCTATAAAAGCTAGATATAACTATCCTTCAGCTTATGTTTCTATTTCTATCTACACCCTCAGTCTTCGTTTACCGGACCCCTGTAGTGTTTTCCAGGCCGAACTAAATGCAATAATGGGAGCAGCTCGTGGCCTTACAACGTACTCCTCCTTAGAACGAGGCATTACCATTTATTCTGACAGCCAGGCTGCTATCAAATCTCTGAATTTCTACGGTACAACCTCCAAGTTAGCCTTTGAATGCAGAGCAGCTCTAAACCAGCTGGCGGATATTTGCTCCGTACATGTTGTTTGGGTCCTGGCCATAAGGACATCCCTGGCAATTGAATGTCTGATGAACTAGCAAGGAAAGGGACGGAACTAACTGTGATAAACTCTGCTCAAGAGGCGGGTTTACCATTAGCATCCTATAAACACAGATTAAGATCTGAGCTTATGGGTAAGGTAAATTTAAGGTGGGCATCGGAGCCCACCTGCCACATTACAAGACAAATCTGGCCAGAAGCCGATGAGAAGCGCTCCAAAGCTCTCACGATGCTTAGCCGCTCCTCTCTCAGATTAGTAGTTGGGGTGATAACCGGGCACTGTCTCATGGGCACGCATGGGGAAAGGCTAGGTTACCCAACAAATGATTTTTGCCGCAGTTGCCGAAACGAGGAGGAGGTGGTTAGTATTGAGCACTATCTCTGCCACTGCCGTGGCTTGGCCAAGACGCGCAGTAAAGTTTTTAATGGTTACTTTTTGGACTGTTTAGCTGACTTGAACTCGGCAAACATTTAAAACTTTCTACTCTACATCAAGCGCACTGGATGGTTCAATTTTTGAAAGAAGGGAGAGAGGGAATCCATGGCTTATGCCAGTGGTACCACAATGGGCTTCTCACAGCCTAAGTGTGCCACCATGCTCCGGTGCGGTGGAAGCCACCCTAACCTAACCTAACCTAACCTACACCCAGAAAAATATTAATCATTTTCAAACAACACGTTTCATGTTGAATCATGCGATCGGTTTTTACAAGCAAAACAAAAACAGTTTCTGTAAATTACACGACCACAATTTCTTTTTGATACATTTCATACTCGTAAAACATGAAAAAGGGTTGGAAAAAGAACAACACAAACTGTCGCGTTATGCTTCCTTCAATTTTGACGAATTGTCAAACAGACGTGCATTGTGCTACTTTGAGCGAATAACAAATTTGAGTTTTTTTTATGGTGTTTATTGTGCTAATTTTTGTAAAAAAAAATATTAAACAAAATGGAATGTGTATTTGAAGGGAACGAAGGAGAGTTCAGTGAATGGTTTTAATCGTTCCTAGTGGCAATATGCTCAATTCTGGTGAAACTAAGATTCCAAATTAAAATTTGCGTAATAGAAATATCAATTATCATCCAAGAGATATTTTTTTTTAAGATGATTCCACATTTTACTATTGTTAATTTTACAATAACTCTTGTAAATTCAACCTATTTTTTATGTTAAATGTCAGGTAAAATTAACCAGATTGTGGTGTTAATTTCACAGGTTTCATTAAGTTAAACCAAGTCTTATGAATAGTGTTAAATTTACAGTTTTACACGATGATTTCCATTATACATCGTGTTAAAAAAATGTAACCATAAAATTGGCAGAATTTTGGTTAATTCAACACGATTTTTTTCTGGGTGTAGCCAACTTTTGACTTAAACATGGAAACATCGAAATGAGGTAACAAACTATTGTTGGAGTTTAAGTTCGGCGTCAACTATGTACAGTCCGCAACGTCATCAGCATGAAATGAGGCGTTTGTTTGGCTTCAAGCGGCTCGATATATAATCATGCTTATGCCCATGACTTCAGACCCGCCACATAAAGACAAATAAATGGAGTAAAGTGTTAATGGACTGTGATTTAAAAAAATCAACGACAATAGTTGGATACAAAAGTGGTGCATACAGAAATGTGTTGGAACAGCGACATGTGCCTGTTCTGTTCACCATATCTGAACCACACTTGAACTCTCCATATTAAAATTCACCACATTTAAACTCCCCACACCTGAAGTCCACATATTTCAATTCACCACATACAATAAAAATGCACGTCGATTCTCCAAAGCCGAAATTAGAACATCTAAATTCGACACCTGAATTTAACACATTTAAATTCACCGCATCTAAAGTCCCCATGCGTTAACTCACTACACCTAAGCTCAAAACATATAATCTAACTAAACGTAAATTTCACCCTAAGTCACAACAACTAAACTCACCACATCTCTCCTCGCCTCATCGCAGCGAAGTAAAGGTATTACAAATAAATTAATGTATGTATATGTACATCTGGAGTCTGTATCAGGATTATGGAATGATTAAGAAGTAAAGAAAACAGTGGCGAAGCAAGGGGAGGGGAGAGGGGCAAAGAGGGCGGTTTCCCCACGACTTGGGGGCGGTAAAACGTTTCTTGCTGATTTCCAGATTTCAGGACAATACTGAAAAATTTTATCTCTGACAAAATATTTTATTAAATGAAAAGCTATTTCGGTTTACACTATCATTCCGAGCAACTTGTCGCTTAAACTGTAAAAAATTTTATTATACGTATTATGATATTCATTATCATATTTGCACACAGATAATAAATAGTGCAAAATGTTCTTTGCCTCATTATCATAGCAACACCACTGGAAGCAAGATAAGTTTTACTGCACTAGCGTACTCTTTTTTGTTGTTTTTTAATAATTTGCTTACGTCTTCAATGGAACGTTTATAATAGTACTTTTTAAAGAGAGCACGACTCCGCCACATCTGACTCTGCCCAAAGCTTCTAATTTATTTTGCGTATGGCGGAAACTTTTGAGTGGCCAAAGCCTGCTTAACCCTGCTTTGATCAGCTTCGTCTGCGAGACTTATGCTTTTTAAATTTAAATTGGAGTGGTCGAGGAGTTAGTTTTGCGGAATGTACGGAGAATGTGGCAAAGCTCCACTCCGTTCAATCGCAGAATGCGGAATGCTAATGCATGTTAGATTCAAATGCTTTGGATAATAAACCATATCTGGAAGTTCTCTTCCAAATTTGATTCCATCCAAAATATATCACTTTCATATAAAGGGAAATTTTTTTGAAAATCTTCAGGGAATCTTACCCCAGCCTAAAGAACTAAAGAGGTATCATAATAAATCTTATAGATAGCAATGTATACCACATTTCGAAATTAATCTAATCTATATCGTGGAAACTAGTTTCTTTCTAAAATGAAATAAACAAACAGGCGCATTGAGTCTTCAAGATGCCAATAATTATTTCTTTTTTAATTTCCTCTCACACACACATTCATTGAAATTAGCGTAGTTAGTTATGAGTCCTAAAAACAATGAATATTTAGCTGCTTTCAAACTAAATTCCACAAAGACTTCTTGCGAATTCTCTGAAATTTTTCTTATGTATGTATGTACATATGTATGTGCGTATGTTGAGTGTACGGCAGGCGGTGCATACTCGTAAATTTGCTGAAAATTTGCTATTTAAAAGCAATTACAAAAGTCGTGTATGTCACACATGCGCGCGTACATAATAAGCCATTATCATTTATCACATCAGCATCACCATCGCCAACAACATCAACAGCAAAAGCAACAGCAAGTCAAACACAAATGCAGACGACAACAGTAAAAGCAAAAACAAATCGCTTACGCGCAAAGACACATTCATTCATTACCTCCCACCATATGTCGAGACCAGAGGCTGAGGCTGAGTGGAGTTACACTGCAAGTCGACTAATTACCAGTGTAAAAATGTTGTTTAAATACACACATGTATGTACATATATATGTATATATGTGCACATACAAACACACACATTCGCATAGCGGTATGTGCGACTGGCGGCTGTTAACCCTCTCGCGCTGTCGGTCCGTCCTCCGGTCGCATTGCGTATAAATAACTGCAACGTGTTTCATACGCAACGTTAATTGTTAAACAAACGTAGCAACGTTTATCACTCATAAAGCAGAGTATACAACAAGAACAACAATACAAAGTACAGCAAAAACAGCAACAAAAGTCAGTAGCAAAGAGCAAAAACAAAATTAGAAGAGTATGAAAAAGTGTAAACGTGCAAGGACAATTGTCGCGCGCCCTTTGCCATCGTTATGACCGCAGTTTTTGTTATTGTTGTTTTTATTGTTATATTTCTTTCACTTCCTCTACTACTGATGACTGTCGCGCACGCCATTGCGTATGAGCAACGTGAGCTGCTATTAGCGGAAACTGAATTGCGCCAAACTCAGCGCTGCGTAGAGTTAGCGCCAGCCCTTCGCTGTTCTGAACTCTCGCCACACACCTCTCATTTCTCTTTTCCTACAGTCCACAGCCTACACACACACATTAGCCACATATCTCGTTAGAATTTCTTGTTTGTTGAGCAATGTGGCAGCTGTGCATCATGGCGGAATTGTTTGTTCATTTCAGCTCACACTCAGTACGCAAGCAAGCGTACTCACCTTATAAATGTACATAGTAAAGCGAGCGTGTGCGTGCGTTTGCAATTGTCAGCGTAGCATTTAACCTCAGAACACAAACGACGACAACCACGCGGCTTCATATGAATGCTTAGCATTTTATGTTGTGCTCCGGCAATTGCCGCAAGCGCATACATGCACGAACCGTTGCAATAATTTTCTTCATACACCAACACATTGGTAAAATTATTAACAAGCACAAAACAATAACTGTAACTGAAACAGAAACAGAAGCAGAACATCGTTCATAGGTTGCGGCGCGCAGGACGCGCGTCCTCCTATCACGCCTCACCGCCAGAACCTTTATGTACGCGCACACCGACGCCCGCCCAACTACCTTTAAACTCTACAAAGCATAGCCACAATACCGTTGTGTCACATATGGCCGGAATGACACTTCTAATTCCGCTTACAAGTGTCTTCAAAAGCTCCGACCTCAACGTCGCCATCGCCATAGCTTTTGTTTGCTGATGACTCCATGTATTCTATATAAACTCCATTGCCATCCATGCTGTGTGACATTCTGCGGTGTACAGACGTAATAAACTTCATTTTGGACAGTTCGTAAAACACTAAAGAATGCCGGCTGCCTGCTTTGGTGGATGAGTGAATGAGTGAATGAGTACTCGTATTCGCGTGTTACTAATAGGACGCGTGATTTCTGGGTTGGTAGGTGGTTTGGTTTAGTTGTTGCCAGCATCACATGAACGTACATTCAGACAGAGAACACGCCGAGGTCGGTGAGCGTTTGTTTACTGGTAGTTAAGAGGTAGTCAATTTAGAAGTTTTGCCAAATGTGAACGTGAGTCAATGAAGTACTTAGTAAAAGTCGGATAAAAATGAGGTAGAAGAGTTAGAAAAAGTTTATTTACTTTTATGTACATACCGAGACAGAACTTTAACTGCAACTTATTCTATCTGGGTATAGATTAATATATGTAGCTGTTCCAGTAGTTTGGGCTGTGCTGCCTAAAATCTCCTGACAATTGTAAAGCTGTTGAATTTAAGCGGTGTCATATCGCAATTTAAAAGACGCATCTCATCGTTTGAACTGTAAAAAGTACTGGTAAATATTACCTTTTTAGTATGTACAGCCCTTTGCAAAATAGTGTATATTCCCTCTTTTTTTCAATTCATAGGAGTAATAGGTCTTTAAAAGACAACACTCTTCGAATAAAACAGGAAAAGTGTATTAATGACCGATATGAAAAGCTTAAACTATGGAATGTTTGGAATACACCAAGGCAGTTTCGAAAAAATCTGTACAATGCTCTCTCGTCAGCTCAGTACATTCAAACTCGGCAGTTAGCTGGAAAGGTTATCACGCTATCTGAGGTATAGTGGGTGCGTCAGTTATTAGCCATTGACCATTAAGTGTTTGTTACCTACGCTCAAGCCATTCTGGATACTGCCACGGGAAAGCTAATTTTGTGTTGAATAATTAATTGAGTAAAGCGCCTATGGTTATCAATTTTGACGGATATTGTTTGTCATATATGACTGATGCTTGTTTCGTACTTATCTTACAAAATCTTCAGTCTTCATAACAGTTATTATCAACAATTTTTTAAAAGATTGTACGATTTCGAATTTTTAAAATTCTAGAACATGCCAGATAAATTTGCCAGAACAGAATCCGTTGATTTCCCTTCGACGTAAGCCAACTGGGTATTGCGTAGTGGAGTTCAATTTAGAATGAAGTAAGTCAAACTGCTTGTTCTGTAAGATATAGTTATTTAGGCCGATTGCCTGATTTAATAATAAATGACAACCCATTTAGTTCCAACGTTTTTTGTGATAATTTTTTGTCTGCTGAATGGTTTTGTCATCACGGCAGTATTGAGTTATTTATGCCGTTTCTTTGTAAACAAACAAAAAATATTTTAATGAGACTTACTAAATTAAACACAAATGCTTTTTACGCCTTCAATTCGAAGCTGATCAACTAAGATCCACTCCTTGCTCCAAATTTAAAATTAAATTACATGCACTCCGACCATAATTAAGACGGCAAATGAACAGAAAGATATTTTTTTTTATGTTTGTAACACTAAGGGCTATTAACAAAAAGTGTCAACGAAGTAAATTACTAATCAAGCATCATAAAAATCGGTATTTTAGTATGCGCATGCGCAATCGGCCAAATAAAAAATGACACATTCCGCCAGTTGCGTTTGAGGGTAGTCATAAAATTGATCGCCGCTGACAAGAGAGAGTACGTAAGTATGTAGCTTGAGGCGATTTTAATTATGATGATGATGCTGGTGGTGATGTTGTTGTTGTTGTTATTGTTGTTGCAAGCGCTTGCATGCCAATATCTGCATCCTGATGGACGTCAAAAGTTTTACGACATTTTTATATAAAAATATAATATTCATAAAGCTGATGACTGGCACAACAACAACAACAGCGACAACGTCAGTGAGAGTAACGATGGACTGTAGCAAGAAATTTTACGACAATGACAACGAGTAAATGACATTAACAGCCGACAACAAAATAAAAAAAAAGGAAAATCGGCAAATGGACAAATGGACAAAAGTGGTCGACAATCATTCGAAAGCGCTTGACAAACGCGCGGCGGAAGACGGAAAAGAATGACAAACAATAAATGACAATGGACAATCAACAGCATGCCAGACAACAACAACAAGTCATTTTTATCAGGCAGCCAGCGAATGGCTTATAATTAAAGCAACGAAAACGAAGAGGCAAGCGGTGGCAGACGGCGAAGGCATGTTAAATTAAAGCAAGCGCTTTGCGGAGCGCGGCAACGCGGTGCGGAATGATGTAAAGGGAGCGCATGCGCAATAAATTATTCAGCGTAAATTACCGGCATGAATAAAAATGCAAATCGATTGCATTAATTTAATAACAACGCCAATAATTTGGGATCATGGGCCAACTACGGCTTGATAGCAGGCGCAGCAGCAGCAGTAACGGCAACAACAATTGCAAGGAAACCAATACGCTCATTAAATATACGACTCGCAGGGTTCTCATTCGTATTTCGATTGAATTGGCGGATTGGCGTATAATGGATGCGGCGAATCAACTGTCACTGAATTGCATGCGACAACGGACGTATGGACGAATGGATGAGCAGACAGACAGAGTTGGCGTGCTAAATTTGCGCGCTACTTTCAAAATAAATTTCCTTAATTTGCAAAAAATCATAAAATAAATGCTCAGCGAAATTCCATCATCGCATGGATCCTAGCGCGGTGCACGCTGAAGGTGAAGAGGAATTAGGGGGGGGAGGGGGGGCTGTTGGCAGTGCATAGAACGCAAGGGAGCATATTGGTGCGTTGCATTCAAAAGGTATTAAACGGTCGTAAAGTTTTACGCACTCAAGCGCGCACGCAGCGGAAGCGAGGAGTAGCTATTGGGCGGTGGATGCAGCGACGCGGCGTTAAGCTTAAATTGATCGCAAAATGTACCCATGGCGGACATACAAATAAAAATGCAATCGATATCACCAAAAGCTGCGACAGCCATCAGTAAGAGCGAGTATAATAATTATAAATGCAACAACAAACAACAACAACTATATTAACAATAGCAACAAGCAAATGCATAGTCGTCAATAATCGACGTCGCTCAACATACAAAAATGATGCGTCGCTTCGTCGCCAGAAATAAAACGTAAAATTGTTAACAATAAACCTACGAATATCACACCATCTTTTTTTTTTTAGCGGCCAACGGCGTAAAAGGCAAAACCAATTACATATGTAGTTTGATTGCATTTGACGCGATTTGGAATGGTCAAGTCGCCCAGGTTGAATGGCTGGGGAAATCCATGGAAAAAGCTATAAATTAATATAGAAATGGATTAGTGAAAAAGTATGAAACCAGCTCATTTTTTAAAGGCGTGCAAGCGGACTCGGAGAAACAGCTGTTTAGCATGAACTTTAAATATTGACTGAAACCCAGGAATAAGTAAAATATTCGTTTTGTTTTTACTGCAAGGAATTTCAAATATTTTCAAGAAGTCAATCCACTAGCATAAATATTCCCTAAACCAAGTGTGTTTTGCAAATTAATATTTGATCAGCGCCATCTGCCGTTCAATGGTCAAAATAAAATAAAGCTACCATTGACTGAACAAAAATTTATGACTTTTTGTATCTTTCTTAAATTTTTTATAAGATTTACTTTAATGCAAATACATTAAACCGTATCAAAAAATTAAATATATAGGGGTGACCCCATTCTTAAAAACCTAAACGAGGCAGTTTCGAAAAATAAATATTTTTTCCTGATCGGATGTTAATTCGTTTTTTTTTTCTGTCAAGTATATGTCTTTTAATCCGAAAGTTAATTTACCTCAAGTACAATATTGTGGTAACCATATTGAAAAGAAAATTTTTGATCACCCTATGTATCGCATTTTAAATTTTTCGTCAAATATAGGTTCATTCCTTATCTACAGTTTTTTACAGTTGTTTACAGGATTTAGTCCAAAAAGCATTCCCGTACTCAAAAAAAACTGTAACTGAGAGCGCACTTGAGAGAGTAACTGCGACTCTCTTCTTGTCGGAAGTTACAGGATTTAGTCAGAATTTTTTTTTTCCTGTAAATATTCAAAAAGTGTCAAAATCAGCTGTTAGCAGTATTGTTGTGAAAGCACAAAATAAAGAAAATTAAAAAATTTGTGTAAAAAAATAAACATTTCAGTGAAAATGAAAGTGCTAAAGTAATAAATAAAATCGTAAGTTCTTATGATAGTTTTGCTTGCGTTTTAGTGTTTTATAACCATTTTTTGGTATAAATATTCTGACATTCGCTTCTTAGGCTAAAAAAATTGTTTTTTGCATTCCCGTACTTTTTCCTGTAATTCTCTATTGACACTTTTTAGGAACTTACAGGAAAAGTAAAGGAATGGACATTATATAATCAAATCTTGAAGTGTGATGTGTCAATGTTTTTTTTCCTTAAGAGACAAAACCTACCATAATTTAAGACTTGACAATAAACGCCGAAGAGGTGATAAAAATGTTAAAAGGCGAACCCTATGGTGACCAGAGTTTATTCGTTTCAAAATTGCATTTCAAAATACTTCAGGCTGGGCGGTTTACGTAAGACTGCCAATTACTTTCGCCAAAAACTTAAGCTGCTGCAATCAAGCTTATACGAAATAAAAAAAACAATTTGAAAACAATGGCGAGAACAATATTGATAGTAGCGTTATCACCTTCGATAACACCGTTATCGTTTCAAATATGTGGTTTTTATTCATTCATATTCGACCACCAACAAAGTTATAATTTGTCAGTCCCGCTAACTGGCTCACACCAGGAAAAATATCTAAAAAATTAAAATGTGTTAATAAAAAAAAATACATGCAATAGTTGTTGAAAGTCATTCCATGAAATTCCGCTTGGGTCGTCAAGAATAGCAAATAATAGTATTAAATTCCATAGAATATGAGTTTAAATGTTGGCGTAGATTTTCTAAATTTCTTTTAACATTAAGGAAATTACATTTATAATTTTAAATGCAGCAATAAAATTAAGCTCCACAGGCTGCTAAGGTGCGGCTTCGTTGGTGGCGCTTCAATAACGACATGTTGACCATCACTTCGTGGCGTCTAGCCAGCGTTTTTTTACGCATATTTTGCAAATTGATTGCAAAATAAATATTTTAGAAAGATTATGAGTTGCAGTAAAAATTGGCATAAATACTTAATTGACTTTAACGGTGGTCTAACGGCGTGCAAATCAACGGAGATGCGCTGCGCTGAGTACTCGTAGAGGAGGCAAACTTGAAAATGCAGTAAAGGGGTGAAGACTAAAATGCATTTACATAGAATGGTAAGCATTTGGTTATCTGCATATATATTTACGTTACTCGCACTTATTAATAGCGATGAGTAATCAAGAGAAAAAAAATCAAAAATCACGGCATCTCTTTAGCGCGTGCGATCCATTAGAGGTGACCCAGGAAATGCACTACACCCTAAGCGGCAACAGCTTGCGCCCACATTTCGAAAAACAAAAAAACAATTCGCTTTCACACCGCTATCAAGTTGAAATTTTTAATGATTTGAAATTGTTTTTAATAATAATTTATGACTTTCAACAATTTTTATTTAAGAGCTGCCACATATAGCACGAGTATTTTGACATTAAGTGCTTCATCGTACGCGCTCATCATCAACCAAGCGGAAGAGTAACAAAAAGCAGTAAAAGTTGCAGCAGCAGATCATTGCCGACATAAATCGCTGCAGTGTAGCATTCGCTTGTACTACTAGCAACAGCAGGCGGGCAATCAGCGGCTGCAATAATAAAGCAGCAATCAAACAAATTGTTAAATTTATGAGGCAGCAAAGGGCATACACGCATATACTCGTATATGTACATACATATATGTATGTAAGAACGTACATATGTGAGTACGATATGTGTATGTATGTGTGTGGGTTTATACGTTGCAGCAACATTCACAACGTTAATAGCTGCAAACAAGCGCAGCAGCCGGTAGCGCAACCCACGCGTCACGCATGCGCTCAACGTTTTGCGGCTACACGCTAAAGAAATAAGCGCAGGAAAACGCTTATTTCTGAGAGTGTGTGTGCTAAAGAGCATTGAAAGTCATTGCAAATATATTTTGGGCAGTGCAATTTTGTAGTTTATGTGGGCGCGTGTTACACTTCGTGCAATCATAGCGTTCAAACGGTTAGCGGAAAATGGATAAACAACCTGCAGGCATGGCACACACAAATAAAAATGCCTATGTACATATGTATGCAATGAAATGGAGTATTCCAGAAGAAAAAACCTATATTGCAGATTTTGAACAAAGAAAAATTCCAATTCACTTTGGTTTGGATCTAAAAATTTCATGGTATGGCTTAGCACACTTAAGTTAAAGTATCAATGTGAGCGTCGATTTCGTAAGTATCCGAAAAAATCCTTTAAGAGTCAATAATGACTATTTTCCTGTCATTGCTATCACTTAACTATTCCGATCTTTTAGTATTGTCTACATAATGCTGAAAAGAATAGTGGAGAATAGAGTGTATTCGAAATTTGAGCCAATAATTTTCTGTGATAAAAGTCAGATGGCTATCTTCTTTGTTATCAGAGATTATATGTAATGCTATGGTTTTTATTATCGATCAATTTTACTGTTATCGATATATATTAATTTCATCGATATATTTTTTTGTTAGATATTTATGTTATCGATACTCGTATACTTGTGCTAAAATTTTATTTATACTTTTCGGTAAAATATATTCTTTATTAATTTTGTAAACAAAAAACGTTTTCGCTATCGGTATATTATCGAGTTCGATTTTATTGATATTTATTTACTTAAGTCAATTATTGCTCTTACCGCTATGGCAAAAATTATGATTGCTTTCAACGTTTCTTTTATCGTTATCGTTTATATTAAGTTGCCTTCATAGTTATACAAATAAACTTCCCATAACTTCTCCAAATCAAAAGATGTCAGAAGCTAAACTTGTGCTTTGTCGCTAACCTAAGATTTCGGAAATTTCGACAGGACTTTATATCCAAGTTCCGAAAAACTTACTACACCATTTCAGATAATAGCTTTTGAGCTCCCAACATATAAGTATGGTATGTGCCAGAACTAGACCTTAACCCCCTAAGCTGCTGTAAAGCTCTAATGTCTTGTTAGCAAAGCCTTTGGTCAGAATTATCGTTTAGGATTTTCTGTAGAAATTTTGCTGGAACTTCTTCCAAAATCGGAATTAGTCTATGTCCTCATTCAGCAGTACATGTTAGTAAATATTTATATGCCACCGTTGTCTTTCAGTCACAGGTGGAATGTTAATATTGAACTTCCCACTAGAGGCACTAAAGGAAGACAATTTCGACCAGATGTTGGGAATGTTAGACTTAAACCAAATGTGTGTTAATTTTTTAATGATCGCGAAGTCATCATGCGAGAGTACAAAGGCAAATCGAAATCGGAAGTTATATTTCCCACACCCACATCATCAGCTTCATAGCAAAGGGAATTGTAGCAACGCATAAAATAAAAGAAAAGTTCGAAATATAATTAGGGTCATAAACCTTCAACGTTTTTAGCCGCAACTGCAAAACCTTACACCAATCAAATGTGTTATATTTTTAGGATAAGTGAAAGGTGAATTATAACATCAATCATCATTAGTTATGTACATTCTTAACAGTTGTTTAAATATACAAACTTCGTAAAAGTGATCGTTGTCTAAGTTATATCAAAACAAACAATCAATTCGCCTGGAATTAACCAAATACGCCTATACTCGCACGAGTATATATTTATTTGCACAGCGTATGTGGCTGCACACAAAGGTGGCCGAAGTCAAGTGCACATAAAAAAGTTTAGGGCCCATTAACGCGGCACTTAACACGGATTTATCACTTACTCCCACATTTTGAGCGAAGCCTGAGCGATTGCACATAATACGGTAATGCTGCAACAACTCTTGGTGCAACAATAAAACTGAAAAAAAAAAAATAATTCACAGCGACAACGTTCAATAAGAAAATGCTACAAATCATGCGGTGATATCTTGATCAGCAGGCAGATCAACAGTGTTAAAATTGGCGGTGGTTAGGATTACGTTTTAGTATGAGTAAAATTATATAAGCGTTTGTACGTATTTGTATATGAACGCCACAGTCAGCACTAATGAAGTCATCAGTCGACAAGAATTTGTGCCTTTCTCTGCTTCATTGGTGCGGAGAAAGGCGAGTTTATTCACAGAGCCCCTGTGGTCGTTTTAGCATCAAACAGAAATGCTTGTACTTTCCAAATAATCTTTTCACAAAAAATTGATTGTACCAGCGTGAATGCTGCGCTTGTCGGCGGCTTAAGACCCAGCTAAGCATTCAAGATATTTTAAGGCTACTTTTTTTACACCTTCTGTTGCATTGTGATATTGCAACGCCTCAACTTTAGTGTGTCGCATTTTGTTTGCTTTTTTTTATTTATTTGTTTATTTACTTTTTTCTTTCACTCCATTGATTTGTTTTTAGTGTTGTTGGTCGCTATGTCTGTCACTTGATTTTATGATGCTTTGATGTTGTTTAGGACCTCGTAAAGTTAATGATTTACGAGCGCTTTCGTTTACTTGACGTCGATTGCAATAACAAGAACGACAAAGAAACAACAACAGCCGTGTGCAGACTCATGGCAATGCGCAACATGAAATATTGCACAACAAAAACACATCAATAATCACAAAAAGATTATTAACAAAGACAGTCAATAAGATGAGTAAAGTCGGCTTAGGCTAGAATGCAGTAGGTAGTTGTTGCATTCGTGGCAATTTGATCAGTCCTACGGTTGTCCTGCCTAGAGTGGAATTTTTGAAACATGCGTTGCCTATAAAAATCGTATAAATGTCGAGGCCATCAGCGTTGCTGAACAATCAACTGACTTGCTGTCATTTTGCATTGTTGCATTGCGTGGAATGCGTTGTCAATTGATGACCTCGACTTTTATGTGTACAGTTTATCACATTTTTCACCTTTTTGACGTGCCGTCACATAATCAGAATATTTTCTGATTTTCAATGTGCACTTCGCAGTGCGTTTGGTGTTCCGAGGTTAATTTTGGTATTAAGTAATAATCTTATTAAGAACTCTTTACAATTTCAAATAAAGAAAATGCTGCGGAAAATCGGGTATTTTTAGTTACATAAATAAACTATATATGTCGACTTGGGAAGCGACAAAAAGTTTTGCTAGTGTCCCACTGCTTTGCCAAGTTTTTCACACCAAACATATGCAGTTCCTTTTTTCCTAGGTTATTTTTTGGTGTTAGTGACCGCTCCTGTTTTTTGAACCGACCATAAATGTGAAGTCCCAGGATACAAGCCAGTGTAATCGGTTTAATTATATTCTGGTTATCAAAGAGCTCATACAGTTTATCGCTGCGTCTACTTCGGTACTCGTGCTCCACGCGAACGGAGCCCTTGCTTATAAGAATAATTATTCCCTTTGAAAATCACTTCTGCAATTTCTTTGTGGGATATGAAAGAAAATTTGTCGAGCAAAAATTTGTTTGACGAGACGATGAAGATTGTTAATTTTCAATTGCCTACTCTACCCAAGGCAGCACCTAATGGTAAGAATTATTGTTCGCTTAATCTTTATTCTGACATTATTCGTTTTAGGCAAACCACCTTTACCCTTTTTCTTAGCTAGATAATTAGTATACTCATATTACTCGCATCAATAAAATATTACCGAAGTCACAAGATTTTAAGTTCGCACATGTCTGGATGAGGAAAAGCCATTTGTTTCAACAGGACTTAGAGAAAAGTGCGAATTTTCTGGATTATTTACGATTTTTCATTGAATAGTGGAGCATGGCAACCTTCTGGGGCAAAAAAGATGTAATATTCTGATTAAAGTACTACATAGTGCAATGTCCAATTTTTGCCTTTCTCAAAACAGAAGATGTATGACCGCTGTAGTCGAGTGAGTAGCAGTGCGTGCTATGCCACTGTATTTCGCGAACGAATCTCAGCTAAGAACAAGAACAATTTTAAATAAATATTTTTTTTAATGGCGGCCGCCCGTCGATAGGCAACGAAAACCTCCGATAATATTACGGCCAGCTTCTCATTAAATACAGTAGCCGTTCGGATTCGGCATAAAACTGTAGGTCCCTCCATTTCTAGCACAAGATAAAAATTCGCACACCACGAATGGTCTGAGAAGCTCGGCCAAACAGCGTCAAATTATTGTTATTATTAGAAGACATATCAAAAGCTATCAAAGAAACTTGAAACGACTTCCGACTTGACCAATGTAAATGATTTCTTAGTGCACAGGTTCGTCTGTTTCATTGGTTAACACTTTTGGTCAGCTGTGTAGGGCTGTTCGTCAACTATACTTCTTTTTCCAAGTTGCAGTTGTCGCAACTTTTGGTCATCGTGATTACCCATCCTACCTTTTGTAACATTTTCTATACGCCATTGTTGTTGTTGCTAGTAGCCTGCAGTTGTTTTCGTTGTCACAATGTTCGTGCTGCATGCGTTGGTCATAAAATTAACGCACTACTCAACCAAAGTGGCTCGCTCGTTCGCCCGCCCGTAGTCGTGAAAATCATTTTTATGACTGTTTAATTGTTAAATTGTGTTTCATGTTGCATATAACAGTTGTTTTTGTTATTATTGAGCGAACTATTGTTACACGCCTGAGCTTCATTCGTTATTAATATTGTTCCGTTGCCGTTGTGTGTGTATGTGTTTTTTTTTTTATATGCGAGCCTGTGTGTTTTGAGGAAATTCACATAAACATCAACAGTTAATTTAATTTTATGACACTTTTGCTTTGTCAAACTGGGTTTTAAAGTGTCACTTTGAGCGGCGATTTAATGAAGAAAAGTGATTTGGCGAACTCACAGCTCCCGCTGCGATTTCACTTAGCGCGCGTGTAGCAAGACCAGAAGGGAGAGGAGCAAGAGAGCAGAGTGCAATTATTGCAAATAATAGAATATGAAACACAATATGGGTTTGATAAGTATGTAACAAACTGCAATTATAACTAAAACGCTGTGGACTTCAAGTGTGTTAAGGAATTCGTTAGTTATTCACGTGCTCGGTCACTTAGCGCACAAAAATTAAAAAAAAATATTTATTGACTAAATAGGAAAAGTAATATATTTTATATATTAAGTGTAATTTAATAGCCGACTATCTCAATGTCTATCATGTCAGCCGCCAACTTTCCTACCATTAATTGAGGGTTTCATTAAAGGCACTTGGTAGTTCAGTAACCTGCTGTTGACTATATTTTTATGTCGTAAGCATCGAAAAGTAAAAAATAAAAATTAATGAACTGAAAAGACTTTTGCAGTATTTAAATTAACGATTTATCCAGCAAAATATTTATAGTTTTCACTTCCAACCAGGTGGAAGGCTGCAGTTGTAAAAAAAAATTAATAATTGCACTCTATATACATACATACATATCATTATTTTACTCGAAATACAATTTTATAACATCAGAGTTTCAACATAATTTAGATTAGTTTAGGTGAGGTTGAACTGGCTGAATGTTTTCAACTGCCGGAAAGTTCGACTTTACACCTCCTCGAATCGGTTCCAGGAAACGACAAATCTGAGTTACTACCGAATATTCAACTAAGACGCTGCGTTTAGATCTTTTGAAAATCCATTGTCCAAAAATTTGTGCCACTTCTCACTAACCATAAAGCATGGCATTCAGACAGTGAGTGCCTATGGAGCACATCTAAATGCTCTGTACTCCTCCCTACAATATCTACATATTTGGTATAATCTGTAGGTCAAGTATTGTATACTTTCTTAAGCTATGAGCAGCACGACACATACATACATACTCTAGGCAATATCTTGAACAATCCCAGACAGCAAAGTAGCGAGCGTTCCGAAATAAAAATCGCCTTTTGGAGTCCTTTTGGTAAGCCAAGTCTTGGTGTACCTAAAAGACTCCAATAACCATCAACTGTTAAGCGGTAATAAAAGCTATTTAGCACTCGCCAGATAGCCTAATGCAAAAGTTACAATGTGAAAAGGAAACATTTTGCACTCCGAGTGATGATTTAAAGTAAGTATTTAATTTACTGGATAGAGAAGCGAATGGGTCTGGGGTGAACGAGGGCAAGACGAAGTATCCTGTCATCAAATAAACAGTCGGCACATTCACGACTGGGATGAAACATCACTGTTGACAGTTATAACTTTGAAAAAGTAGAACACTTCGTTTACTTAGGAACCAGCATTAACATCAATAATAATGTCAGCCTCGAAATCTAAAGGTGGATCACTCTTGCCAACAAGTGCTACTTCGGACTGAGTAGGCAACTGAGCAGTAAAGTCCTCTCTCGACGGACAAAAATCACGCTCTATAAGTCTCTCTTTATGCCCGTCCTAATGTATGCCGCAAAAGCATGGAGGATGAAGATATCTGATGAGAAAGCTCTAGGAGTGTTCGAGAGAAAGATTTTTCGAAAGATGTATGGCGAATACCGTAGAAGATGGAATGATGAGCTGTACGAGCTTTATAACGACATAGATATAGTGCAGCGAATTAAGATCCAGCGGCTCCGCTGGCTTGGTCATGTTGTTCGAATGGATGAAAGCGCTCCAGCTCTGAAAGTATTCGATGCGGTACCCGCCGGTGGTAGCAGAGGAAAAGGGAGGCATCCTCTGCGTTGGAAAGACCAGGCGGTAAGGGACTTGGGTACGCTTGGTATTTCCAACGGGCGTCAGTTAGCGAAAGAGAGAAATAACTGGCGTACTGTGCTAAGCTCGGCCAAAATCGCATAGACGGTTATCGAGCCAATGAAAGAAGAAGAAGAAGATTTAAATCCCTGCACATTCAATAGAAAACAAACGTGTATAAAATATCAAAGACTCATTGAAACATTTTATTTTTTTAAGTTCCTTTAAAGCCAGTTTGTATGCAAATTTACATTAGCTTTCTCTATTGATTACTTAAATTTTAATGTAAACTTATTAAAATTCAAATTTTTAGTTTCGCGTAGAAATTAAATATCCTCTTTGACCCTCGATATTGATATTTTTATGTGTTTGTATATACGTAAGGGTGTCATAGGTGCGCATAATTTAGCTGGGGATATACATACTTGTTTGTACACCGATTCCTACATACCTACAAACTCGTACAAGCGCAGCAACGATTGCCATCTCATGTTGACTTTGCAACAATCTCGCCTTTTTTTTACGAATTTTAATTTTCCGCTTGCGCAGCGAAAACCCAATCTGAATGGATATTCATATTTGCGTTGACGCACCTGTCTACCATACTCGCTCGCCGCCAGCCTGCAGACCGCAAAAGGTCAGAAAAGGGCAACGAGTAAACCGATATGGTGCACGCTTGTTAGTTAGTGTGGCGCTCTAATGACGGATCCTGGCCACCTGAGTGAAATGAAATCAAACCTCTGCTTAACCGCCACTCTTCCCCTTTTGGAAGTCAGCGCTACCGCCTGCAAATTGCGCCATTTACTCGCCACTAATGACGAACGACAAAACACTACTAGCTAGCAGTTGCGCTGACTTCGTCTAACACTCCGTCTCGGTCTCCGTCACCATCGGCATCACCCTCACTGATGGTTGCTTTTACTGCTACTGTTGTTGTTGATAAGATTCCGCTGCGACATTTCCATCCACCATGTTGATAATGCTGATGGCATTGCTGATGCTTATGCTTGACGCTGGTGGCTTGACGCTGATGATGAGGGTGGCTTGAGTAGCTTGAACAGGCAAGCAAGCGAGCGAGTTATGTAAACGGATCCATCCAGGAGGACTGTAGCAATACAGAGCCAAGTAAATATGCACACTCTGCGGACGTTTTGGTATTTGTGAACGCACTTATTAGTATTTGTAATTTCGCCTTGATTGTCACATGAACGTGCCATATCCGCTTAGGGGTTTTGTGGACGGATGTATGTATGTATGTATACGAGTATATTTGTGTAAAAGAATTTAGTGTTGTGTGTAGATATCTCGTGACAGTCAGTTTGTATATTCGTATGCGTGTAGGTATATATGTGCCTGCTTGTTTGCTTAATCTAATGATTTATATAAAATTTAGGTCGCCATACAGTCGTCGCATTAATTACGCCTCATAATGAGTGATTTATGCGTGCTCAGTGCTCGTTGGTGCAGCAGCAGCAGCAGCAGCATCACCACCACCATCACCGACAACAACAGCAACGCCTCAGTCTCAGCATCAGCATCAGCTTCAGTATTCGTATGAGCTTAAGTATCGCTTTGTCGGTTTGCCAACAACCTCGCTTATGAATGTATGTATGTATATACTCGCCGCGTATGCTATTGCTTTGGTGGCATCAGGATAATGAGTAGGCTGCCCGAGGACACGAATTCACATTAGCACACAAATGCCATCATAATTATAATACCCACGCATATACCCCCCCTTCCGGCAGCGCCAGCACCGACACCGACACTGACAGGGGAAAAAGGCAGCAGCATGCCTGTCCTTTTTCGCCTAAATGCGCATTCATCTCTTAAGCTATGAAATGGTTTGAAAAGTAAAAAAGGATGATGTGGCAAACAGCTTTTTGCTAATGTGTGATGTTTTTATACGTTCTTGATTTTTCGAAATTTTCTCAAAATTTTAGTAGACATCTATATATGTACATATGCAACAGGATTATTCGTTTTCAATTAGAACTTTTCATAATTAATGATTGTCCTCTTTGCAGGTTACGTGACGTGCTTTTTGAAGATATGTAAGTTTTAAAGAAAACTTGTATTATAGAGTATATAATTCCAATAAAATTTTCGAATTTCGACATGAAATGCCTAAAGCAAAAAACTAAAAACGATGTTGATAAGACGGCATGTTTGCGGTTTTGTGCATTAAAAATGTCATCAAAATGGTGTGACTCGTAACCAAATCATTTGTCATACAATGCTTAGTCAAGTTCCTTACTTAGATCAAAAGTATTTTACTTATGCATGAATCTAATTTGTGCAAGATTATACCGCACACCGCCAAATAAATTCCAATCTTCTTTCTTTTCGCTTTAGTAGAAGCCGTTATTGCAGCCATAAAACTTAGATAAACATACTTCTGAACGTAGAACTAGTTCGAACTTTTCTCAGAAGTCTCTTACTTTTCATCATCCCAACCCGACACGATTGGTATTCGATACTACGTTGACCACTATGATGGGAAGGACGAAAGAGTAGTATTCTCCTCAGAGCTGGAATTTGAAACGTCTTTACGGCTGCCTAATTACTGCCAGGCGTTAAAAGCGGAAGCGCCGATCATCCAGGAGGCTAGTTACCATCTAAGCACAAAAAATCACACAGTAGTGTTCTTAATGTTTTCAACGACTTTTTTCAGGAGCAGCACATCCAAAGATTCGCCTTCAGGACTAGATCTACTCAGTTCAACATTCAGATTTTCTATTGCATTCTTCTCCTGCAAGGTAGTAGATGACTTTCAGCACAATTTTTAATAATGGCACGGGGCAAGTAAAATCTTTATCATAGAAAAAGGTTTTTTCCAATAGCGGCCACCCCTCGGCAGGCAATGTGAAACCTCCTAGGGTATTTCTGTCGTGAAAAAGATTCTTATAAAAAATACATCTGCCGTTCGTAGTCGTCACTAAGCGGCAAATTATTATTATTATTATCATCAGGTTTTTTCTTAAATATTGCGACACATGAGGCTAATGAACCAGAACGCTTACGGATGATAATATACGAATATGTATGTATATATATATGTTTCAATAATGGAAAAATAAATTCGAATTGTTTCGGCAACATAGACCTGTATTTGTTGGAATTGCTAAGGGGGTCGCCCCAAAAGCCGGCTTATTAATCTAATCTCAGAATATAATACTGAGCTAAAAGTTTGCCTAATATCACTATACATACATACAAATGTAGCTGTTATAAGTTTTGCGAAGATCCCAAATTTAATTAGTGGTTTTATGGAGTTAAGTGGACAGCTGAAATTCGGTTGCATGTCATTAGCACAGACACGAATGTTGCCATCTTCGCTTACTTTGGATATATCTTTAAAGTAAAAATGGCCAAAAAGTTAACACCGTGGATTACGAGAAGTTAAACTTTTTTTTTTTCAAGTTTTACGCACAATAATCGATGATTTGCACTGTCAAATGATTTACAGCAATCGAGCAGAGTAAGGAAATTTTCAGAAAGACAACTCTAGTTGGATCTAAACCTAATTCCCCATCAAAAAGCCAAATGGTGAATATAGGCCGAAAGCAAGACCATATGCACAATTTGGCTTTTTTATGGGGAATTATTTTAGCATTTTTCCAAAGGCTAGGAAACTTCGACTGGATTAAAATTACGTTCAGGCAGGATCTTTGGCTAAATACATTTAAAAAACTTGCTAGCCTTGCAGCAGTGCACCCGTATTATGTTTGAAGACTAGTGTCTACTTGTTGTTCTACTTGTCATGGCTGCTGTTATCAAAATTAGTATAAGTGATTTATAAGAAAGCTAAATTTACCATCAAATATATTTTGTATTGTCTACTTTGTAAAAATTCGTGTTAAACAAATAATAACAATTTAGTAAATATAACACCCTATTAATTGTGCACTTTACCATGTGTACTTCTTAATTTATATATACATGCACACACACACACATATATATGTATATATATAGAGAAACATACGTATGTGCATATTCATATTGCCTTTGAAGCTGTATTTGACATTTTCGTGTTCTCAAAATTTAATGCTTCAACGCCATTTCTGCTTGTGCAGATAATAATTTTGTATAAAACGGAAAAGGATCGCTTTGTTTGGCAATGGCATCGTGTCAGTCTCATTGCCAACAAAATGATTTATGACATTTTCTCCTATCGACAACTGACACTCAACAAACGCACACTTGCATGCACATACATACATACATTAGCTCGAGTATGCATAGAAAGGATCCAATGGTTGCTGAATTATGGTTGATTGACAGGCAAATATAGCCAGATAGGGTTGGTGTTGGAAATTAACTACAAGTGAGAAAGAAATTATACATAGAATGTACAGGGTTATATATATTTGTATTTAATAATATTGAGGGTGGAGCGAGCGCTAAAATCCGAATGGAAGATATCAGGAGACGGTTTTGTAATGAACCGAAAGTTTACAGTTTGTTTGTTCATTACAAATATGAATAAATGTTCATTTTACGTATACATATGTACATACATATATATTTTTTTAAATGCGTTGAGTACATTGAGCGATGTTCATTATGTTTTACGACACTGTGAAATGTGGGTTTATATAAATTGAAAGGTATCCCGTCATCCTTCGTCAAATTTGCTTTGGAGGCAAACCGGTTTCGGCAAGGTGCAGCATGAATTTTTGAATTATTAAATTCAAAGAAGAGCAGGTACTAAATGAATAAGTTTCCATTATTGTGGATTTTAAGGAAACCAACTTTGCATTGCTTTTTTCGAGTAGATATTTTATTAAGGAATGACTTTCATCGATTTCCTTGTGTATGGGTATGGCGAGACTTAAAATCGGATGTTAAGGATTCGTGGCTTTTGAAATATATCCGTTGAAAAGCAGTGACCCTCATTTTGCTTTCCATCTATCCTGTTTTTGTTTTTTTCGGAACAACCAAGTTATGGTTATAAAAAAGTTATTACAACATTTAAAGAGTTAAGCAGAAAAATGGAAATTGTATACCAAGTCATGTAAAAGGAAACTGAGGCAAAAGACGACAAGGTTCATAACAAACTTTAAACTCACAGTGTCTGTGAAAAAAATACGACCAAAAGAGTAGGGGCAAGTGTGTTCGAAAGGGCTACCTTCGGAGATTTTTATAGACTGTAAAAGCTTACTATTATTACTAATTAATATTATTGTTAGTATTCAAACAGATCTAACTAAATAGTTATCTTGTGCTAGCTTTTAAGATGGTCGCCACAACCATTGGCAATTTATGATATTTAGCACTTTGAAGTCTGTCTTACTTAAGATTCTGGGTGGAAATGGAAATTTTTCTCCAAGATTTAAAAACCTAAATCCAATTCTAGGCAGGCAGTTCATCTCTCGTCGGAGAGTGACCTGCCAGGAGTGACCGGTGAGAGTTCTTAGCCCTCTCTGCTAAGTTTAAATATTCGCTCAAAGATTTCCCGCCTTTTTAGCAGCTCTGCTGTATCTGCCATAGTTATCATACACACTTTTTTCGCTAAGTAAACAAAGTAAACATAGACGTAGCGAATCAAAGATTAAACTGCGCCATAATTATCATACACAATCAAAAAAAGCGCTAATTACTTAAACTGCGCAGATTTACACATTCGAGTTTTTCAAATAAGCACGCTTGATACTATTTATTTCATTGTTTTCAATTGCGATACAGCATATACATACATATTGAGCAAAATAATTCAAATAAACAAGCATTAGAGCTCACACATACATACATGCATGTTAGAATCAAGTTTGAGGCCGTCGTAAATCCCGAACCGGCAGTTCATTTGGAATAATGAGCGTTACGTTTTGCTACCAGTAGCCGAAAAACATTCACAAACTGATTCATTGTTCATAACTTCTAATTTGCACAGAAATAATTCTAAACATTAAGTAAAAATTATTTGAAAAAGTTTTTGAAAATTTACAACTAAGAGTGTAAAGAACAACAATGCGTCCCACACCACACATGTGGACTATTTACTCGATGCTCGAAGACCGTTGAGCTAATAGTTGTACTCTATATGTTCATATGTGTTTATATATGTATTGCTTTTGGTACATGTGTAAAGTGTGAATGTATGTATGCATGTGCTCGCTATACCACCAATAAAAGTTCTCATTAATGGGCCATAAGATGCAACCAAATCGAGCTGAGCGTGGGCTTACGAGTTCAAGTGCGGCAAAACGGGTCAAAGTTTGTATTGGAGTCAGTTGGCATTGGCTCTGGGCTTTGAAGCGGAAAAACACAAGCATAATAGCAACAAATATAACAAGCGACAATGCGGCAATATGCTGAGCGTAAAACATGTAAATGAGTGAGGGTGTCGAAGACATTCGCTGGGGGTAAGGACGAATTAAGAATTTGACAGAAAACAACGAAACAAAATCCATAATTCAGGATAAAACATAATTCCACAAAGCAACAAAAACAACAACAGAAAGCCGTAATAGTCTCCTCGCAAAAAAAGTACGAGAATGAAAGGAGAACCGTCCGACCAACCGACCGACCGACCGACCGAAGCGTTGTCGCCCTCTTCAACACTCTTCAACGAGGCAAGGAGCACCAAGCCTCGTCTGGCGCCTGTCGCCCACTTCAAGCGCAATATCGGTAAGAAAACAAAACAAACAAATGAAAAATAAAGTGAACAACAAGCAACTGAAAATTATGATTGCAAAGTGGTGGCGCCCGTGCTGCGGGGTGAAACTCCTGCGTATACAACCGATGCTAAAGAAATACAAGTTACGAAGCAGTTACAGTAATTTATTAAATCCCTTTACGCATTTTCATAATAATTTTCAAAAATATTTAAATGCAAAAGCAAATAACAAGAATAACAACAACAACAGCCACGAAATGAAAAAGCAACAATGATTCATGTTTATGGCATTAGTGGATGGGCGCTCGACGCAGTCGTCAAGAACATGAAATGAACCCAGCTTCTGCAAGCGAGCACAAATTTAATCCCTTTTGGCAGGAAAAATCATAATTTCTACGCGCCAGCGTCGACATTGATATGCGCCGTGTTGTTGGTGTGTGAAGGTATTGGGCGTGGCGTAGCAAGCGAGGCGATGTGCCTGCCGCTTCAACGCACAACGCTGGTGAAATGTTGCGAAAAACTTTGCACACAAAAAAAAATTAAATGCGCTGTGTTGCAAAATCAACAAAAACAATGACAGGCACTAACGGCAAGCAGCAACAACAATACTCAAAGAAATTAAACAACAACGTGCAAAAAAGGAAATGAAAATGACAGCAGTAGAAATAATTCTAATCTCCTCATGAATATTCCTTAGCATTTCATTCACTTTCGTGTGCGAGAAAGTGCATTACACTTGCAAAGGGGAAGGCGGGGTGCACTTAGCCAGCCAGACGAATGGAACGAAAAATGGTTGAGGCGAGTGAAGGATGTCGGCGCCGGTTGAAGGAACAGTGCCGTTTATTACTTCGTTTACTTTGCTTTTTTATAAAGTACATTAAATGTGTTTAATTTTCAAATAGCCTTTCGTAAAAAGAAAAACTTCAGAGAATATAAAGAAAGCTTCAGCCTTGATGAGTGCGGATAAATTTAATATTCGGCAGTATGAATTTCATTTACAGGCCACACACTCATAAATTAATGCATATGAAATTTATTTATAATTTTAATATTTATTATTTAAAAAAAAATTTGTGAATGCAATCAAAGTACATATAATTATCAAACAAACACCATATAAACCTCAAATTTCAAACTTTATACCATATTATAATAATTTAATGAAAAGGTTGATTATCTTCAGTATTATTGCTGTTAACGGTGTTCAACTCTGACTCAGATCGCGAACTTAGCTGTCTCGTGATAACGTGATATGAAGTACGGAAACCTTAAAATTTAATATAACTGCTTATAGTTATCCAATAAAAGGGCGTTTATCCAACGTGAGCAAAATATACATTTTGCGCCTTCATCAAGAATTCCCCGTAACTATGTATCATACTTTTAGTTAGATAAAATTTTCACTTTGGATATGTTGCAGAGGAGGTCCTAAAATGTATGTAAACGCAAAATTAAGCCAAATTTTATCACTTCATAGCTCTCAAAATATTATTTCTATCAAAAAAATGAACACGTACTTTTTATAGACAGAAAGTCAGAGATTTATAAACAATTTTTTGTTTGTTTTTTAAATAAAATTTTTCATACCTTTGTTAATTAAAATAAAATTAATTTGCTGAAAATCATGTTTGCAGGATTTAAAAAATTTTAAATAAATATATGTGATAGAACGTATGTATATCAAATAATAAACTGCCCAATTTTTAAAGGGTGTCTCCTTATAGGACCAGAGATATTAATAACACCCTTTAAAAGTTGGTCAGTTTATTCTTTGAAATACGTTCCATCACATATGTATATTTAAAAAAAAATTTTAAATCGTGTAAACATGATTTTTCTGCAAATTGATTTTTTTTTATCAAAAAAAAAAAAAAATTATAAAAAAAGAAAACAGTACTTAATGATTTTCTTAATAGAATAAATATTTTGCGAGCTATGAAGTGATAAACCATGGGTTATGCCGAGACACTTTAGATTTTTAAAGTAGCATAACTTTTGAAAACATTCCGGCCGTTCTGCCATATCTTATGGGGTTTTCTACAACATACTCAATTTACATTAAAATCTAAAAAAAACTAGATTTTTCATTGAAATAGTATGGAATACCTTTTAGGTATCTTCAAGTGTTGACTGTCATCCATATTGGACCACATATGAAAAAATGTTTTTTAGCAATATCTTCAAAAGAAGAGCTTGGCCCTCTCAGCTCCAAATATATCCAAAGAAACGTCCTTAGAACTTTGCGCCAAGTTGTTCTGTTTACCAGTGTAATTTGAATTTTTTTACGAAAATCAACGTCGATGACCTGTGTTATGCATTCATACATACTCGTATATACGCATATATGTATGTATATTCTTTGTATTCTTTCTTTAAGAAAATTCAACCTGAAACTGCTTAATCATCGTTTTGACAGCTTCATAAAATGAAAAGCAGAAAGTCCACCCACACGCAAATGCCATCATCATTTTCTACGCTTATATAAATAAAAATATTCGTTTTGACGAAACAATCTAGTCAAACTGCTTGCCATACAACGCACGCACAGCCTTGAACAGTCTCGAGGGTGCACATACATACATATGTATGTACATATGTACATATACTCGTAGATATGTAAATACAAGTATATTTTGCTACCATACATATATGCATGTGAAGGTGCCTAGGTGTACATACTCGTATACTTGTAACTTCCTAGCTCATTTCGATTTCGCAACCTCAACTATAAGATACTCTGAGTCGTCAGGCTGAAATCCCGCCTCACCTTATTATCGCCAACAGCGCTGCGCTGCGTTACGCTACTAAATAAGGATTATGTTTTTGATTGAAGGTAGCTCTGCGAGCCTGTCTGCCTAACTAACATACTACATAGGTAAGCGAGTAGGGATGTGTGTTTGCTTGTGCAAGTCCTTTGTGTGAAATATGTTCTACGAATAATTTCTGCCTTTTCTTTTTTTCCGACACATTTTTTCCACAACGCTGCTGCCAGTGTTGTTGTGTCTACTTATGCACATGTATGTATGTAGGTATGTAGATATGTATAAATTGTATTTGCGTTGTCCTTCTGCGCAATAGGAATACCCCTAAACACGGCAGGAGTGTGTATTTCTATATTTCTGCGTGCTTGGTTGTGTGTTTGCTTTTGTTGCACATAAAACAATCTCGTTATGTCGTAGCATTATGCTGAAGAATTCTGGTTCGTTCTCGTCACTCGCAACGCCATAAATCACTCAGCCGCCTGGCATTTCCACCACTTCCTGCGACGTCGTCGGTGCGTCGACTCGGTAGCTAAGTCCGTCAGCGCAACGCATGCCTCTTGTTGCTTTTGTTTTGTTTTTTTTATTTTTACCTTTTTTGCAAGTTCTCCGTTTTGCTAGCAACTATAGCATTACAGCTTGCAAACGGGCAGGCAGGCGCTATTATCCTGCCAAGCCGCCATTGTGCGCCCAGCCACGCTTCGCAGCGCAACAAAGTACATTGCCTTCTGTTGTTTTGTTTCTATATTTTTCTCCTTCTTTTCGTTTGTTTTGTTTGCTCCTTTTTATGCCCTTTACGCTTAGGGATTTTTTCCACATTGCTATGCGGGGTCGCTGTGACATTTTGGAGTGACAGACAAGACGTGTCCTTCGTCCTGCTTTTCTTTGTTTTATATATATACATTTATATATATTTTTTTGTATTATATTTACTTTAGCTTCTTAAACAGCGCATCAGTAGATGTGACAGCAGCAGTGCAGAAAGTTTATCTTTTTAAATGGCTATAGCGAGGGTGACACTTTGCTTAAATACTCGGTCGTTTCGGAAAATTAGAGTGTCTCCCGCACCACAACGCAAAGGACATGACAACATACGAAGACGAAGATGAATTTAGTTACAATATGTAAGTGACATGTATCCAATTATAATAAGCGGTAGTGGAAAAAGATGGTAAAACTTTGCTTTGGTTCGTCCTTTTCTTAAGGAATGCCCCAAAGATGTATGACTCTACTGATGGATGGATTATGCCCACTATAGTGGGTTCTTCAGATACATACATAAACGAGAAAAGAGGGTGAACTAGGTAAATGAATTATCGAATGCACTTTGGCACGGGACTTCGTAAGCCTTTGAATCGTCGATTGTACTGAATTTTTTTTAATAACAATAATGCCTGTCTTTACTATAATCGCACAGTTACTCCTTTTTCATTGGATGATGTTTCTAAGTGACGTCACATGAGCCTGTCAAAACTTCCCTAACCAAGGACCAAAATTGAAGCTTATTCGCGTAGAGAGCTCACACTTGGCATGTTCTGGTTTTTGTCAGGCTCGCACTGGGATATAGAGATACCCATTTGTTTAAGAGTACTTCGCAGATGCTCAAAGATATTGTTTTCTCAGGGCGATCGTCTCAAAAGTATTCTTTCTAGCCAACTTCTTAGATACCCAAATGAGTGTCTCCTATTTCCTGGCAAGTTTTGAGTTCTTTGATTATTATCCAATGTACTCGTAAACATGGATATAAAAATATTGGGTAAAATGTTGAATGTAGTTTTTTAAAACAATCGATAGGCTATTATTTATCATTTGAATCAGTCTTATTTCACAGATACGTCTCCAATCTCAGTAAAAAAGAAAAGGACCGTTCACTCGAAGCCAATATGACTGGCAACGGCACAGAATTGAAGAAATCGGTAAATGTGTTTGTAAAAATTCTTATTACGAGGGCGGTTTGATAAGTCAGTGACTTTTTGAATAAAATATATTCGTTCTTTTCGCAACATAATCTCCTTTTAACTCTTTACACTTAGGCCAGCTTCATTTGACCCAAACGTCTTGCCACCCAGCCATATCTTTAGGTTTGGATATAGGAAATAGTCGCATGTGGCAAAATATGGAGAATATGATTGTTAGTGTAGAAGTTCGTAGCCCAGCTCATGGATTTTGTCAATCTTTTGAAGTGGTCCAACGGAAGCTCTTTTTAATATCCAAATATTCTTGTAAAATGTGAAGTGCCTGCTCAGTTGGGATTCCTACACCCTCAGCCAGATCACGCACTTTCATTCTCCGGTCATCGAATAATTATTCAATGGATTTTATCGACTATTTCAGGTTTAACGACTTTAAATAGTTGGCAGTAAAAGGCAGCAGTGATGAATTTAAAGTTTATGTGCGGAAAATTCAAAAAGTCACTTACTTACAAAATAACCCTCGTGCCCATGCTTGAGTAAACAGACTTAGCAACCAAATTTGGGAAACTAAAATATTCAAAGCATAAAATAAATCATAGAAGTTGGATTTTCGGCCTAGAAAATCTTACAAAAAAGTGATACTTCGTATAAGAAATTAAGATGTTACCGTACTTTTATGTAAACAACTTGGTTTTTTTTTTATTGTTTGGTCATGTAACTATTTAAATTTTTAATTGCTTATTAGCTTTAAGGCCGATAAGTTTTTGGGAAAAATTGTAAGGAAAAAAAAACAACAACACTCAAAGCCATAGAAATAGCAGTATGTTACTATTTCGAAAATCACCATATTTTCTCATCAGACTTCTTTCTTCTTGGCTTCCGCTGGAGTCGAACTCATGACATCAAACGTAATACTTAAGCCGGCATCTAAACGCACCTAGCTAAGGTTATGCAGTGTGGCTTGTTGTTATTTTTCAGCCGTTTTACCTTTCACAAACTTTGTGTTAGATTTGAGTCTAAAATACCATAATATTATATTGTATATTTTTATAGCTGACTTAATGATATTTATTGGTCACTTCAACTAACTATCGGATAACATTTTAATATGAGCACATATTTTTATACGATTTTTTTCCATTTTCAAAAATAATTTCCTCACTCGTTGCAGCGCAAATTTATAATTTTTATCCTTTGTTTGTATTAACATATGTACATTCTTCTAAGCCTAGTTAAGTACAATTAGACACTCTGTTCATCAATCTGTATACCATCTCAATTATATACACGTATACATATTACTTATTTACTTGCTTATTTATTGCACATACATATATTTACTTATTCTCTGCATACTACACCCATTCCTCTACACAGCATCTGCTGCATGCTGCAATTGTCAGGGCATGGCATTAGCCACAGCATATTGGAAATTATGACCTCAATAATGCGCCAACGAATTGGCGAGCAGCAACTAATTCACTTTTTCTCCATTCTTGCCGCAACTCTGTCCATTAATTGAGCGCATAAATCATTTGCATATGAAATGAGCAAACAAAAAAAAGGACGCCCAAAGGACTCACAACTCAACAAGACAAGGCACCACAGCAAACAGCCAATGAGTAGGCAATGGTTAAGACCACCGACACCACCACCACCACCATCACCTCCGCCATCAACAGCTACAAAATATTGTGGTTGTTGTTGCAGTTGCTGTTATTATTCTTCACATTGCTGTCGTGGTATTCGTCGTTTGTTGGCAAAATCCTTTCAATTTCGTAGCCAATTTATTAATTAAAATCGTTAGGTTGACTCGCTTAATACAAACTTCTCGCTGCCAGTGCTGCTGCTGCTACCATTTCTGTATATAGCATTCGTAGTTTTTGTTGTTTTATTCCGATTTTTTTTTGTATTTTGTTTTTCGAATTTACGAATATTTCGGCAATTAATTTCACAAAGGACCTACACTTTTTCTTTGTTAAGTTCTCGACGTTTTTCATGCTCATTTCAATTTCTGCTCGTTGTTTGCACAAGGATGGATGGGGTTATGTGCTCTGGACAGGCACTGAAAGTGTGTAAGTGCACACCTACATACATATACATACATGTGTGTGTATTTGTGCTTCTTAGCGCGCGAAATAAAATACCACAAACAGGGCAAATGCTATAAATAATGAGAATTTATGCGGCGCACTGAATTGAGCAGATCCGTTGAGGTTGTGGGTGGCGGCGTTGGTGTTGGGTCACCAGCAACTTTACAACACTTGTCTTCTTCTTTCTTTCCGGGTTCAACTTCGCCGCTTGTTAATTTTTTTTTCAACAAAAATTACCATTCAATCATTTGTAATTGCCTGCGCTTGGAATCAAACGGGCGCACCAACGAGCCAAAGCCCAGACGCTCAGCCAGTTAATTACTCCATTTCCTTGTCCTTATTGTCCTTTCAGCGATTGTTCGTGTGTACATACTTACTCTTCCGCTATTACATCTTTTAATTTTTTTTATTCCAGCTAAGCTTTATGTTTCGGCCAAACTTTATATAAACTCGTACGCTATGGAGGTAAGTTCTTGTTATGAGATCGAGGACTGAAAATGTAAATAAAAAAATCAATACTTTACAATTTTATTGAGCTCAAGGCCAGTTTATGGAAGATGTTTAGTGCAAAAAAAAAACAACAACAGTTTTTAATGGTAGAAGTTAAAGTACTATTTCAGAAATCACCACATTTCCTCATCAGACTTCTATTTATTAAATTAATTAAAATTATTTTTCATAACCACTAAAATAAACACAACAGCCAACTCGGCTAGCGTAGCACAATAAAATTGTAAAGTATTAACATTTACTAGGCCAAGAGAAAAATAAACAAACATTTAAAAAAAAAATCTCTAAAAATTAGACAACTTACATAACTTCCATGCTCAACCCTACACATGATTAGTTGGCAGTGCATTTTCACCTGATCTTTCTTAGCTGGATACTAACTTGCGACGTTACTTTACGCCCTTTCTATCTTTTTCAAATTTGTATAGCTCTCCCGCGAGCGTATGACATTTCAACGTGGGAACACTGACAGTTTTGTCTGTAAATTTTGGAGCCCATAGTACAAAATTTTGTAGAAGCTGTAGATACTTTTTCGATATAGCCAAATATCAAAAGAATCTCAAGTTAAAGTGAAAAGTTAAATAACTTAAAAATAATTTTTAAAAATTGTATCAAACAAACTTAAATATGTTTCAAAAGATTTGAATATCGGAATGTCTATTTCGCCATAAGTGGAAGTTATTTCAAAATTGTGGCCTGAAATTTCCACACCTGCCCAACCGACATTTTTATTTTAAGAAAGAAAAATATTAGGGAACGTAGTCTACAGTCTGTTAATCAGGGACAATCTGTATCAGCTCCTCGGCAAGGCGATGCTATGAGCTGTAAAAAGTACAATCATGTACAGATATTACCGGCTTGGAATAGATGCGTAGTACGGAATATTATTGCCGGGATCAATGGAGCTTTCAAAGTCTACCAGAACTTTAAGTAAATGACAAATTCATTGTCATATTCATGGTGAAAAAAAAACTAGACAGTAGAGTAGAGTAATTTCATGGATAGGGGATTTTCAATGACACAGAAATAAGTGCAAATTTTACATCGGATTCGTTGTTTACCAACTACTCAACCCAATTTGCCTTATATTCACCTTTTCAGGAGCACAAAAAGTTCAATAGTAGGGAAGGTAATGGAAGGAATGATGAATAAAACAAATGAACTACTTTAATTGGTGCCTTGAGCACGAATGCCTCTGTTGTCAAGACATTAAAATTGTTTTAGGCATCTTTTATGCTAGGATGATTCGAAATTGACGTAAGCTGTCCAAAGTGCTGACTGTTCAGCAGAATTTAAGCCCTAAAAAATCAAGGAGAGAATACTGAGGTTATAAAGAGGAACACATTGTTGGTTTGTTGCACTGTTTGGTCTTAACAAATACACCTTTTACTTTTTGATAACAGTTTACTCATAAGTGATTTTATTTATATACGCTTTAAGTAAATAGGTCGAGATATCTTTAGACCAATCGAATGGTTCACCATATGGTGTGCATAAAACGGTTTACTGACTAGATTAGAAAATTTGGCTCAACAACAAGTCGATAATTTCAAGTACTTAGAGACATTGGTCTGCGGAGAATGTAGCGGTCGTGGTTGGACTCCGAAGGTCGTATTTATGGGAGGAGGACTGTCGAAGGTTTGCATTGTCTTTTGGTAAATGGATTTAGAAAATCGTATACTGGTTTGAGCTTTTGTCAGTGGTTTGACAGGTTGAAATTCGGAGAGTCCCTAAAACGACTTAAATTTTTTTATACACCAACTCGTTCTTTTCTATTCGACTGAATCAAGTGAATAAAGCCATGCGAAATAATGAGGTTGTTAAGCAAAATTTCACAAAGTTCTGATAAAAAGGAGGGTCCCTCTTGCACTTTTAATAAGATATTCTATATGCCACAGTTCTCTTTGTGTCGCTTTTTGGCAAGCACCTGAGAGCAAATAAAAGTCAAAAATATATGCGAAGATTAAGCGCAATTAAGCGCAACGAAACAAAATGAAGTGATGTTCTTGATTTCTTGCTTCACCAAAAGCGATACTAATCAAATTTTCACTCAACCCTAAATATCTTTCCAACATTGTCGAAAAACAAAGTCTGTATAAGTGAAATTGCGTACACTAAAACGCCCGCAAAAGTTTGTAATTGCAATTTTTCTTGACACGCCAGATATGACAATACGACATTTGAGGCGCGTCGTGATAGACGTAACAAACAAGAACAACAAAGTAACGTGCGTAGGGCAGTGGCAATGACCCAGGTAGGTAGACAGGATTGCAAGCAAGCAACTCCCTAAGGATAACGCAAGCCAAGGAGGTGAGACATTGTTAAGGATATTTGTGTTAGAAAATTTAGTTTCGTATTCATGCCGATTTCATACATCTTTGATTTTATTGCAAAGACGTTTGTGTAAGAGGCACCAACGACTGTGCGGTGAAGGTAGTGAAGTGGATAGCAAAACAATTGGCATTTGATGAAACGAGAAAGTGGCAAAGAGCCCAAATAAAAGACAATAAGAAGCGCAAAAGGAGCAATAAATAAAAATAATAGTCATCTAAGGAATGAAATGGCAAGGGATGGCGGCTGGGTCTTGCGAGCTCATTGGGTTGGCGTGTGAGCAATTAAAAAATATTTAAGCTTCCAAAGCGGAAGTACAGCGTATTTGAGGGTGAAACGGTTGATTGCTTGACTTGAAATATCAAGCGGCGGACTCAGAGCTTATTGGTATACACTGACATTTACATAAACGAGAGGCCAGTACCAGCTGTTTGAAGAGAATCTGGCCATGTCAAGCTAAGAAAAGTATGTAAGTTTGTGCGAATTTCTTAGAAAAAGGTCAGGCGGTAGTGTGGGCATTGTTATGGCTCATTTTGTGAAATAGAAAAATCATTCAAAAAGCAATGAAAGCCGAGAAGCGCGAAAGCAGCAACAGTCAGGCTAAGCGAAAGTAATTGCGGACGTGAGAATAACGTTTAATGCTTTAGATCTGAATTTCTTAAGTCCTAACTGCTGTCAAATCTCATTCCATCATCCCATCATCTAAACACACACATACACATTCAAACGATACTAAGAATAACAATAGCAAAATAAAAGCAAAATAATGGCTACTACAGCTTGAATACCCATCAACCATTCGATAGAGGGTTGATTTGGCCGCCGATCTCCTCCAACACAACGACACACCACCGCAGACCTGAACGCAAGACAGCGAAGCGTTGCAAATGTCAGAATTGATTGATTGAATTGCCACTTTATGAAATTTGTGAGTCTTCTGAGATGCGCTGTGCCGCAACGAATGCTGCTTCCAAAACGTTTGCATGTGTGAGTGTATCTGTGGTTGAAGTTGGGCGCGTTGGTGGGTGGGTAGCACGAACCATAACTTTGGTGGTGGTTGCTTGCATTGCCAGTGGGCAGAAGATAAAGCGTAAAACTTACAGGTTATGCAGACACACCCATACACACAAATAATACCACAAATCTAGCTTTGTATTTGTATGCGTAGCTAAAATAAATAAAATTATATGCCAGCCAGAACCATTAAAAGTGACAGATTTATGCCAGTCACTGGGGGTTGACTCGACTCGTCTCGCCCGTGGTCGCTTGGATGGGGTGGCGGTGGCGGTGAATATGGTTACTGTTGCTGGTGCATTGGTGACTGAGACGAGACGTGCGTTAAAAACATTTAATGGCGCTGTTTTAAATATGACTACTTATCAAAGTACATAGTTTTTTACTTTGGTAGGAATGTGCTTTGCTGGCTGGAACGAATAGCAGATTGCCAGGATTAGAAAATATTACGCCGCTGGCGTGAGTGTCATATTTATGTTTGGATTTTTTTTAATATATTTAATGACTAAAAAGTTTTATTTTGAATAGGTTGGGATGCTTTGTGTTTATTTTAGCTGCAAAGTTGATTATGATACTATATATAAATTGATATTTTCTATACATACTGGCAGCAAAAATAATAGGACTCCGGCATTTTGACAACTTTTGACTACATAATATGTACGTACTATATTTATTTCTCTTATATGTATGAGTATAATTTCATTTTTTTTCCATACAAATTCAGTTCTTTCTCTAATAAAAAACGGGATCCCGAATTTCAAAAATTTTTGATTCGTAATTTTTAATTTGCCAAAAAATGTAACACGTCTCTAATCGTTGTATTATAGAAGTATACAAAATATAATTTATATAACAAATAAAAACGATTTATTGTAAATCATGTATGTATTTATTGGTCTTTTTAAGAAAAAAAAGAAATAAACATAAAATTTGACACACGTACAAAATAATTTATACTTCAAGCTCCAATATACATATTTGGTACAGAAGCAAATGCACCAACAAAAAGCTAAATTATTTGTAATCTCTGTTTGAGAGCAATATAATATATTAATATATTACCAGTAAAAAAAGAAATACATCAAGTAAAAATTATATACATCACCCATTCCATTTTGAGCGAGGCAGAATTATTCTTTGTTTTAATCAAAAATGCAATCTTAAAGAAATTAAAGCCTTAAGTGTGTTATCCTCAAACCTAGACTTAAATTTGTTGCATTGAAAATTTGCAGTGGAGAAGCAGTGCTGCGCCTTAACACTTGTTGGTTGGATTGTCGACAAAAGTTAAATGCTTTCTGTATGATATAGTCTTTTTATCGCCTCATTACAAAAACTACCAATTTCTTTTACCAAGCCTTCTAATAAATTTTATGCGTTTCGATTATTGGACAATTGCGAGCTGCTCGTTAAAACTTGTTGCAATTTATCTTTGAGAGTTTCTGCCTTATCCACTTCAGGCACCTCGTTGTTAGTTCTATTAGCATCGCTTTTATAATGAGGCTCATTTTCTACTCGATTTGGATATTATTCAGCTCATTTTTAATGGCAAGAACAAAACAAAGCCCTAATGGAGTTAACAAGATGTGTTATTTGTCGATTGTGAACTCTCTAAAAGCTTTGTTTTGCCCTTGAAAGGGGAACAAAGCCCTAATGGAGTTAACAAGCTGTGTTATTTGTCGATTGTGAACTCTCTAAAGGCTTTTTTTTGCTCTTGAAAGGGGAATTTTTAAGAATGATACAAAATTTAAAAAATAAGTGGCTATTAAGTTCACTGTTTTCTACAATTCCGGGATTTAAATAAACTTATCCCGGCATATTGGAGAGTTAAAAAAGGCCGGGATCCCGGGATTGACAAGCCTTATACGTTTATATGTATGTTTGCAAATGAAATATTTATATGTGTTTTTCAGGCGAATCATAAAATTTGGTTCACTTTCACTTTGCTAAACATAATTAATGGCGTTTTCTTTTCTTGAAAAAAATGTCACACATTGTCGTCCTGAAAAATGGTTACATTAGTTGAAATTGTTGCAACTTTGATTATTCAGAGTCCAATAAAGTGGGAAATGGACACGCAACGCCTTGGAAGGGCTAAGAAAAACATTTAAATTTTCGAAATCTTAAATTTCTTTAAAAACATAAAATGAAATAATATTTTTTGCAGAAGCAATTATTTTTCGTTCTTTCAATAAATATTTCTGAACTAGATCCACTTCATACTTAAAAAACTAATAAAGTGCGTAACACATATTTGTTTTTTAGTAACACATTTTACTAATGATAAGTATGGAATTTTAAGCAGAAAAATAGGTTAATAATAAGGTGGCCTTAGTTTGTTTTTTCTATCACCATGGTACGGCAAATGTCAAAATCATTTGTTTGTTGGTTGCTTTTGACATTCGCTGTACCGAAAGCAACAACAAAATACATGTACTTTCTTTTTTCTTAAACATTTGCTGCCAACTTTATGAATTCGCCCTGGTTAATAATTTCAAGTTAAATGAAATAACGCTTATTTAGAAAAAGTTGACAAATAATTTTTGTTAAGAATATTTTACCGAAATTGTAATGTTTTACGTAAAAGTTTTAAAGTGAGGTTAAAGTGTCTACATATCACCGCTGATTTTTAATAAAAATAATATTTTAACTGGCACTCTTGCAATTTCCTTCACTCTTTCATGCGTTATATGGAAAACATTTCCTAAATTCAACGGTTTATTTAGCCACACGTAACTTGCTCATCTGTACTTAAATTGTATGAGTTACAAAAATTTAATTTTTTGTATTCTAAATTCTGATCAAATTTTATTTAATTATTATAATTTTGAAATCTACATATCTTGATTGTAACTCGATTCGAAAAAAAATGTATCAATTGAATTCGGTAGCAAATATATTCTAATTTCATAATTAAAACCTTAAAATTAAAACCTTAAAATTCCACATGTGTCTCCGTCTTGCCACCCGTTTGTCGGTTTGTGTACTTATATAGGTTACAGTGCGACTTAAGATATTAAAAGATCCCAAATAGCTGAACCACAAAGAATCCCTGCGGTAAAGCAAAAGCCACACCAACTTTCTTAAAGCATCAAAGCTTCTTCAGGCACTCAGAGATTTCATCTTAACGCAGTTAACCAAAATACCTGCTTAAAGACATGCAATATGCCACCGGATTCTTGTCCTAATAACATTCCGCAAATTTATCCATGCAATATATAAAGTGAATTTTGGGTAAGCTTTACTGGCTATCTGATTTGGTACACCTATATAAAGGTATTCGAAGAATATAAATATGTATGTAGTTCCTAAGAAGACGAAAAAAAAACATATTGAAATTCTAAAACTAATTTTAACAAAAATAAAACTTTCAAATTGCTAAATTTTGTTTCAGATACTACACTGGTACGAACTTAATCATTAAACCGTGCGTCATCTATGGTTGAAATGAAAATAAGAATTTTTAACAAAATATTATGTATGTATGTATGTATATGAAAAAATCTATTGTTAAGCAATATTGAATATTAGTAAATCATTAGAAAAAGCATTAGTGCTTTGAGATATTTATGTACACAGTCAAGTTCAAAATATTTCATATCGTAGTAACATCTCTCAGCTCAATGCTAAGAGCTTTTGTTCAGACTATAAAATACTTTTTTAAAATTACTCTCCACCATTTAAACTCTATTGCCAAGGAACAATGTTTATTAAATATACCCTTCGTGTTTATGTATGTACTCGTATGTATACATATTTATACATATAAACAAAATTACGAGCATGCCCATATAAAAATATGCAAAAAATTAACCTAAACATATTTATAAAATTTTCTCCAGCACCTCATTTACACTGCGCAGAAGTGTGAGCAGGAGCTGTGCGTACTGAAAGTAAATGCAAATGAAACCAAAATGAAAATGAAGAGGAGAAAAACAATGGAGGCAACAGAGCAACCATTGCTGCTAACTGGACAAGCAAGTTCGTTTGCTCATAGCGTCGCAACGTGCGGCCCAAACTTTTGACAGTTGATTGATTGACGAATGTGTTTTGCAGGGAGAGCAAATTGTGCTAATGCGACGGCATCAACATCGCAAAGAGAAACGAGATGGCAGCTGTTTGGGAATTTGCTAAGAAATCGCTGTATTGAAAGAGTTCAACGATAGTCAACTATAATTTAACGGCACGAATATAAGCGAAGAGGCGAATGGGATGGTGATTGTAAGATATTCTTCTCGAATGACGAACAATGGTGTTGTGAAGGAAAAGGTTGTACATACATTTATATTAAATGTACAATATACATACATAATTATATTAGGGTGGAATAGCACTGCAAGTACGTATAGTTTTTTAATTTAATTTAATATTTAATATTGCAAAATTAATGTGTTATATACAAATGTACCTATAAGTATGTACATAAGTCATAAAAAAAAGTTGCGTTTTCCTACCGGAATTTTAAAATTTATTAGATTTACTTTCAAAGAATGTTCCAAATATTTCAAAAAATATTAAGAATTAAGTGGGTTAAATTAAAAATAACGTTGAAAATTAGACTTTTGCAAATAAAAAACCTTTTTTACAAAGTTTTTAAAACAATAACCTCTATGTACTAAATAATTTAACGGTTAAAGCCTAAAACATCTGCGTGAAGATATTCAAAAACTTTTTCAACGGAATCCAAATAATAATATTTTTAATGCTGTTTCCGACTTCATTGTAGAGGATAAGAAGGTTTTAGATTTACACTTTTAATGTATTATTGCAAAGGCAATTTTTTTTAGCAACCGTAATTTTGTCGCAAACTAATCTCAACTGTGGTGATAATTTTGAAAAAATATTTAAAAAATAACTTTTATTAATACATTTTTTTTATAAAAATTTGCAATTTATAATTCAAAAACTAAATTTTCTACAAGCTTTGATAAGAAATTTCGAAGGTACGATTTTAAAAATGTTTAAATATTTGGGAATTATTTTCGAAGTTAGAATCGTTGATGTATGTATATGTCCATATGTATATGTAGGTATCTGGTTTAAGGTTTAGAATGAGCAATAGTTTTATTTAAAATTAATAAAACTGATTTTGCAAAATAACGGCCAAGTCGCTTATAATCAACTCTCTTGTATTTTGAATACACTTTACAACACTAGTCTGTCAAAATTAATGGTCGTTTGTAAAATTTGCTAGCAAAACAAAAGAAAATGAGCAATTCTTATAAGAGGCGATTGTACTTACGCCTTCTCTATCTTTTTTACTTATTTTGATATTTAGCGAAAATTTTCGAATTTCCCTTGGTACTTTCCAATGATTATTCACAATAACACCACTTTCTCACTTTCCAACACTTTCGATGAGGTCGGCAATTTTTTAAGCGAGTTTATTTCAACCACCTTTTTTCATTTCAACTCGCATATTTTTGTTGTTGCTTTCCACGCTATACGATAAGCTACCTAGTGTTCTTTTGCAAGTCACTGTATGTATATATGTAAGACAAACGTACATACATATGCTCGAATGTTTTTATATGGAGCAAAGACAACGTCTTCATTAAAAGAAAAAAATTTCAAAAATCAACAGCAATTTGTATCTTACTAACACTTGCACTGTACTGCAACAAATTTATAAAAATGCATACTCAAACATTTTCTAATAATAATCATAGCTAAAAATAAAAAAAAAATTGTTGAATTTGTAAATTGTGTACAAGTTTGAAACTTGGATTTAAAGATTTCTCTTCGAAAAAAAATATATTCTTTTCGCCTTACATCGCAATATAAAAGGTTTTTGTTTTTAGATTTAAAACGGTTTTAGGAATTGAAATATGCTTGAAATTTATTTTATATGCAAGAAAACGTTACGCACCGTAACTGAAAAAATAATAACCATAAGTTTAGTTGAAATTTTGGTGAAAATTTACATACACATATGCATATTTACATGTACATATGCTGTTCATACCGACCAATATGCATGCTTGACACAGCCGGAAAACTGTTCGAACGGATTTTAAGCAATAGGCTGATTACAGAAACGCAGTTCGGCTTTAGAAGAAAGCGATCAACAGTAGGTTTTCTCTCTCAAGTGGTTTTCAAGCATCAAGATATTTGCGAAAAATCATAAGTAACTACTTGGAAGATATAGTCCTAGTTTATGATACAGACGAAGACAGCAAAGAGTATAATATATCCGGAGGAGTACCTCAAGGATCCGTCCTTGGACCATTGCTCTGGAAGATTATGTATGACGGCATTCTGCGCTTACAAGTACCTACAGGGTCAAAAATTTTTGGTTTTGCGGACGATATTGCGGTAGTTATTGTTGCAAAGCATATAAAACTCGTTGAACGAGAAGCAAACTTAATGACTGCGCAAATACAGAAATGGCTTGAAGAAAATGGCCTGCAGTTAGCCGAGCAGAAAACTGAGGCTGTGTTATTTTGCAGCAGAAAATACTAGAGTTTGTTAAAACTAAAGGTAGAAGACATGAAATTGTTTCGAAAACTGCCCTGAAATATTTAGGCATTATGTTTGACGCTAGATTGGTATTTAAGACCCACCTAGAATACACAGTCGAGAAAGCAGAGAAAGTTGCAGCAGCGCTATCGAGGCTAATAGTAAATATAGGAGGACCTACGCAACAAAGTAGGCAACTGTATGCAAGCGTAATACGATCTGTTCTTCTATACGGGGCATCAATCTGGTCGGCGGCGCTTGAAAAAGTGTCGTACGCACGTACGTAGACTTATTCCTTCGTTAGAGAAATGGTTAGAGAGGCAACACGGTGAAGTGGATTACCACCTTACCCAAATATTGACAGGGCATGGCTGCTTTAAGTCTTATTTATACAAGTTTAAACATGATGATGACCTTACTGCACCTTCTGTGCAAATCAGGTGGTTGAAGACGCTGAACACTGTTTTTTTGTCTGTCCGCGATACGCAATTGAAAGGGATGACTCGAGCACCAAGTTGGGGAAATCGCTTTCGGTTTAAAACCTAGTAGATACTATGCTCGAGTCTAAAGAAAATTGGTCCGTTGTCTGCAATATGGCGAACATAATCTTAACTAAACTGCGTCAAGCAGAGCAACTCCGCAGAAATTCATAGAAAGGCAATAGGCCGCTTCCCCTCCGCAAAGTAATACCTAACGGTAGTTTCACGGAGCGAGGGAAACGGAGCGGGGGTGAGTTTTTAGTGCGGTGAGTTGAAAGGCAAGTCCCACACTTCGGCTTTCAATGCTTTGTGCCAGCTCTACAAAAAAAAAAAAATATATGCTGTTCAAAAAAATACATAAAACATAAAATTATTATTTAAAAACTAAATTTTTCGAAATGTCACGTATTTAGTGTATTTGGTAAATGATTATTATTACTAACTACGAAAAATATATTTTATTTAAGAATTATCTATGTATGTATATTATCTATAAATTTTGTATTAAGTCTCGAACTTGGGTTTACATTGATTTTGTTAGTGAATGAACATTAGTTAAATTGAAAAATATTAGAAATTTTATAAAACAATATTAGAATTTTAAACAAAAACAATTATGTTTGTAGGTAGGTGTCATATAAGGAATTATATATTTCATAGAACAATATAAGGATTTCGGTAAAAAAACAAATATGTATGTGTCGTATTAAGAATTTTGTGGAAGTTGGCAATTTTAATTAACTACATACAAAGCATTTTTTTTATAATTCGATGAAAAAATAAATTAAATTTGTGCCTTGTTTCAAATTCCGTTTACATGAATACATAGGAGGATTTTTTCCGTTTTTTTGTGTTACATATATCTACACACATATGTACATATACATATGTATGTATGTATATTCTGTGAATGTTCCGATTTTTTCCTTTACCAGACAAATCATAAACTTGATCAATTGTTCGATCTCTGCTTCTATGATTTGATTTGCCACGTTCTTTTGATTTGCACAAAGTTTGAAATTTGGATTTTTTTTATAAATAAAATGTATAAAGATTATATTAGTAAGCGAACTATAGCCTCGAAATTCTAAAATGTTGCGACCCTATTAATTTTTCCGACACTATTACATTGAACAAAATATATCGAGTAAGTAATATACTCATTAGTTTCTAATGCAAATATGTATGTACATATATGTAGTTTGTACAAAAATATGAATGTAAGTATGTATGTGCATACTAAATATTTCTATCAAGCTATTTTGCATTGTATTTTTTAATTTCAAACTTAATTTTCCCAACTTAAATCAGCGCGTACCAGGGCATATTTAATAGGAATCAGCAGTAAAGAAATTGGAAAAGAAGCATCATTAAATAGCTATGTATGTACATACATATGTATGTATGTATGTAGGTGTATTTTGTTTTTGTTTTAAAAACTTATTTTAAAACATATTTATCAACTATTTTGAATTGCGTTCTAAGTATACTTATCCGAAAGATTTACATACATAATTTAACAGTTAAAATAAAAAATAAAATTTTTTTGTTGCTGCTAGCGGTTTTAAGCGTCTTAGCGCGTATCTACAATTTTACGCTATGAGAGCTGTTAAATTCGAATTTGTAAAATTCATTTCATTGGGCGCTTCATTCGAAAATCGAAGAGAACTCACAAAACAAGTTTTTTGCCTTTTTGGATATGTACGCTACTCAGTCGACCTCTCTCTTTTTCTCTCCACACAATATACTCTCTCAATACAATGCAAAGCAAAAAGACGCGCAAATAAGAGCAGCGTCTCTGCCGCCACTTTGGTGTTAAATTAATTTAATGATTAAAATTGTTAAATTAAATGTGCCAAAGAGAATTAATTGTCAACAGGTAATGTATTTTACAAATTATATATGCGTCTACTCACCTGCCTTGGTTACACACGCGATAGTTTCTTTAGAAATTTACTTCAATTTCAACGACGAAGGAGTCTCAATTAGCGTTTGTATTCCAACTGTTTCTGATATGTTCAATTTTAACGAAACAGTTCTTACACTTATGCACTTTTTACTTTATCAAATTAATGATTTTCTTGCTATTTATTAAAGAAAATACAGCACACTTTACACAACCGACCGTAGCAGCTACCAAACAGAATCGCACAATGAATAAATTTTTGACAGCTGGCGTTTGCGAACAGCTGTTTTCGCCGAATACTGGGAGAGTGAGCACTTTTTTTGGTGAGCGTAGAGTAGCGTTTGTGGTGAATGTTTGAAATGTCGAATATTTGCCAACAAGTTGAGTGAAATAAGTTTGTTGAGAGCGTTGAGTTTTGTCTTTGCTGTTGAGTGGAAAAAATAGGGGTTTATATATATATGTACATATGAATGATAGAATATAAGCGTGGGCATATGTACATATGGATGTATATTTGTAACATATAGTAAAATTACGTATTTATGCTCATATATAGATATGAAAAGCAATACAAATTTTAAATATCACAATTCTATATTGACAATTTATTTTGCTTTCTATTCAATGCCCATTATTCTTCAGTAAATTAACAGTCCAACAATAAAGATCCATAGGTTTAAGCAAAACTTTCAACTTTTTAAAAAAACTAAAAAAATTGCTGAAAATCTGATTCAATATGTGCTGTTTTTTTTTTTTAATCTAAATTTGTCTCAAAGCTCTCTCTATTTAGAACAAGTATTTTAAATTTCCAACAGAAACTCACTAGTAGCTTTTGAAATGCTTCTTTTTGCCATTTTTTTGAGATTTAATTAATTATATAGTGATGACAAAATGATAGCTCGTCACATACATACATATGTACATATATGTATGTATATTTATTTATTTTTCTTTTAATTAATTAAAATTAATTTTCAACTAAAATATGGTTCATTCTGTTATACACCCATATTTTAAACAATGTATTTACAAAATGTACAACGATTCAACAATATTTCTTCAAGATTTCGAACTTTTTAAACAATGTTTATAGAATTTATTAGAGTATGAAATTTTAAGGAAAAAGTGATCACTGATTTTTGATTATTTTTTATTGGCAGTTTCCTCCATACAAGGCTAAACACCGATTATTTTATATATGGAAGAAATAATATACAATTTTTTTATTAATTAAAAAAAAATATTTTTAACGGTGTTCGTTAGAGAATTAACGATGTTATAATTAAAAAATAAATTCAAATAATTCGAGGACAAATAAATTGTCCAAGTGCGTCAATATGTGTTTGTGCTATAATTTGTGAATTTGTGTATTGACAAATTTGGACAATTTATTTAATTATTTTTATTTTCTTATATTTTTTTATAGACAAAATTATTTTTCCAGCTCATTCCATTGAAATTTTAAATACATAACAAGCTAAAAAAAATTCAGTTTGCAGTTTGTACCAGATTAAATTTTATTATGACAAACAGCATGTTTGAAATGAATACAAATTACCGTTGAACTTTAAACATGTTTTTTACTGCTGCTCATCTGCGACTTCTTCCATATAACACATGCCGAGATATTTTTTTATATGAAAAATATACATACGCAACAACTTTTTGAAAAAAATTTCAAAAATGAAAGGTACATAACTTGTAGACATTTAATACCTGCATTTTTATATCATAATTGTATGGGTTATTAACAATATAAACAATAAACTGGTATTGTGTATTTTCTTCCATATACTACATGCCTATCTTTTTTATTTTTATTGGAAAAACTTTGTAGGCCCGTCAAAAAATTGTTCAACGGTCAACTCTGCAGTCACTTTAAACTTTTATTCTGTATTTTGTACATAATATATTAAAAATTCTAAAAACTCTAGTCCAAAAGTTCGGAACACCGATGACCATTTTCAAATTTGAAAATTCTTTGTGCAGACTGTTTAAAGTTGAAAATATGGTTATTGTTAGAGAATTATATACATTTTTATTAAAACAATAATCAAAATTTAACAAAGAAGTATAAAATTGGTTAATACTGCGTTTTATAAAAACCGCCAAATGGCTGTTCTGTCCTATGAACCAAATATATTTTTTCGGAAAGGGGAGAAAAAATAAAAATACACGTGTATCGGCGATTTTCATGTACACGTAAGAATTTTTTTTTTTATGTATAAAGTATAAAGCTCGTTGTGTCCGTCTGTCCGCCTGTGTGAAAGACTTTGGATCGATTTTTAACCCTTTTTCCGTGATCCAATCGAGCTGAATTTTTACAGGCAGACTCGTGGAAATGTCTGTATCACGTCCAATTTAAAAAAAAATAAATTTTTATCAGTTCTCAGATTTTCCTGAATTTTTTTTTTAAATGGTTTTTGGTTTTTTGTAACGGTTTCAGCTCATTAAAAACTTAATTTTTTTATTAATTTTATTATAATAAAATTAAAAATTGTTACATTAAAAATTTTAATGCTTTTAAAGACACTTAGGCCTTTTATTTTTGCGTTTGTAAGCATTTGTGTCAATATCGCGACAAATAGATCAACATTATTCGCCAAGCATATGCGTAATGTCTTGTCCTTTAAAGCGCTCAGGGAAAAAATCGAAATGATTGTGAAGGAAATGGATCTTTAGCGACATTATATGCCCATTTCGCCATATGCCGAAATCATTTTTGCAACAATATTTTTATAATTGGCAGCTCGTTTGTTGCCAAGAAACTACTCAATAACGGCAACTGTGCCTTTCCATGCACGTTGTTCGATAGCATTCAATTTTACTGAAAATTCATAACTTGCAACTATTGTTTTTATCTGCGGAACATTGAAAACACCTTAAATCATACACATCATTAAAAAAAATAATGTTACTGAATGCCTTCTTAAAAAAATACCTGCATGAATCTTTGCGCCGCTCAATTTCGGAAAAATTTTGGGCAACCTTCGCCTCGCCCTCACGATCCCGTTTTTTAACAAAAATTTGATACGAGACCGAGCTTAATGTGTAGATTTTCTATACCTTCTACGTCATGGTATGCATGTAGCATGCATGCTAGCATGTTCGCGGCTCCCACTTAAATTCAGTGTAATGCTGATCTCTTTTGCGACCTTCCTATGTACACAAAAAGCACTGGTGGGTTGGAAATTCACGCTTAACACCCATGAGTAACCCGACCACTTTCAGATCGCAGCATATTTTCCAATTATGCTCTTGGTACTTTATCAGCTGTAATATTAATTCCATGCCTTCGTATGTTTCTTTGAGGTTTGTGGCATATGCGATCGGGACAGCTGGATGTTTGTTACCTATATGACTTTAAGGCTGTTGACCTCCGCCACTAATCTGAAATATGAGGGTAACCAACTTGTGCAAACATCGAATCAATATCATAACAATAAGCCAGGTTTTTTTCCCGATCTTCGTGCAATTTAATAAATTCGTCATATGGAATAGTGCTACGTCGATCACGAGCGGCTGTTATTTTAAAATCAGCCGCCACTATATTCCACTGCTTAAAGCGTGATGCAAAGAGTTCCGCTGTTTTCCTGGACAAATTTCCGTCTGGTACAAGGTCATTGAAGTCGGCTTGCGTTACTAAATGCGGCACTGCAGTCCCAAGTTCACTGGGTGTTGGTACAAATTCCGATACTTCTGGATTCTCGCATCTCGCATTCGATGCAAGAAATGTTGATAGCATTGTTGGTACTACTGTTGGTTTGAGTAAAAGTTACGCAAAAGTAGCACAATTCATTGCAGTGCTCCGTACGTGGTATACAAATTGTTGGTCATTGTTGACCTTCCATCAGTAAACTTGCATAAATTTCTATAGCAATAGTCGCACACGAGTTCCGGAGTATACCACAAGTAAGGAACATAAGCAGTCTTGAATATTTTCTGAAACGAATTAACCACTGTTTTCGTAATATTTTTCAAATTTTTACTTGGTGCGAATAAGACACAAACGTAACAAAAGTTATTTCGAGTCGGGCACTGCATTTTTTCTCAGATGAAATATATAGAAATATGTTTTCGCAGTGTTGTAAAAGTCATAAACAGTTTAGTCTTAGAAAGTTACTATTGATAAACTACAAATATATGGAGTAGGATGGGTCGAAAAACAATTTTTTTTCGGAACGCTTTACTAGTTTAAAAATTTGGAGTCCCTTCAAGTTATGCCGAAAAAAGTGAAAATTTTTTTTTTTCAAAGAAAAACATTCAGGAAAATCTGAGAATTGATAAAACGTGATACAGATATTTCCACGAGTCTGCCTGCAAAAATTCAGCTCGATTGGATCACGGAAAACGGGTTAAAAATCGATCCAAAGTCTTTCACATAGGCGGACAGACGGACACTACGAGCTTTTTACTTTATACATAAAAAAAAAAAAATCTGACGTGTACATGAAAATCGCCGATACACGTGTATTCTTATTTTTTCTCCCCTTTCCGAAAAAATGTATTTGGTTCATAGGACAGATGTGTGTAACGCGGTGTAATCAACGCAACCAATTCCATTCTATGGTACCAAGCTTGGAAAGAATAAGTGGAGTTTCAAAAGTTCGAGAAGGGTCCACAAGTCTATATTTAGGCGGTCAGAGGTATCTACAAGGCGTTTCAAATATACATATAAATGCGTTAAAGTTAAAATTTCTTATTATTTTTTTTCAAATCTTTCCACTTTGGCTCGATGGTAAAATAATTAACCTATTTTTCGGACAATGAAAGGAAACTCTGGCTAGAGAAAAAACGACCACAGTGGTCTAATACGATTCATTATTAGGCATTTTTTATTTTCAAATTCTCTACTCTCAATTTGTGTCTGAAAAAGGCAAATTCAAGGGGAAAACTCGCTTCTCCCTTTTCACATCGCTAGATATCCATCTACTTAATTGCTACCTTGACCATTATAAAATCACACAAGCATATTTTTATGCCGCCATATTTTTGTCATGTCAATTGGACGTAGCCATAAATCAGGAAAGTGCAATGCCATGGCAACACCCATACCTTCCAGTGCAAAAAAACATATTTAAAAAATCATAATTGTTCATTTCTCTGCCGCTTATCGCATCGCACTATCCGATCTAAATACTTACGTGCTTGTACGCTGCGACTTCCCTTGAAAACCAACGCTGGGCGTTTTTATCTTCCATTGATTCATTGAAAGCGCGCCTCAATGCAGCTGATATATATGTACATACGTTCATATGTTTCAGCAGCATAAATTGCGGCGCTACAAGTCTTTTTATTTCTTGCACTAAACTCCACATTTATTGCCCACGGAGCTGCTCATCATCAACATCTGATTGTGACGCGCTTCGTCGAGCATTCAACTTTTGCTGTGGTCAGCCAGTCAGCCGGCAAGCAAGCAAGCACTGTTATTAAATCAACATATCGCCTATGCCAAAATGGCAAACAACAATCGTCAATCGGGCGATTCGATTGCAGTGACCAAGCACAACCAGATCATGGCAGTAAAGGCATCAGTTCCATCAGCTGCAATCCACTCACCACAAATGATCGACTTTGCCCTGCCTCAGTCTTCTATTCTCGCTGCATCTCACCTTGCAGACTTCCTTTTATGCAGCTTGACTGCTCAGATATGCTTGAAGTTTTGGTCGGCTGCTTAGCATTTTCAGTCAATTGTGGTGTGAATGCACAGGCTAAAAACGTTTCTTCATTTCTTATTTACTCCCATCCTTTTGTCACTGTGATAGCTCTTGCTTCTTAACATGGCATATGTATCTCCTATGTATATTAGGGTGGTTAAAAAAGACTGAAGTCTGAATTGTTATTTTGTAAATCAAATTTTATTTAGAGGTCAATCAAAATTTGACTCGTATTTTATAGAAGCAAAGGAATTTTTCTAGGAACTTTGTATCTCATCAAGAGACTTTAAATAATAATACTTATTTTGTTATGGTTTGGCCATATAACTATTTATTATTAGGAAAAAACAACAACACTCAAAGCGGTAGAAATTATAGTACTATTTCGGAAATCACATCATTTCCTCATCAGACTTCTTTCTTCTTGGCTTCTGCGGGAGTCGAGCCCACAACATCATGCGTAATACTTAAGACGGCATCTAAACGTACTCATTTAAGCTTACGCTGTGTGAGCTGTTGTTATTTTTCCTGCTTTCCCTTCACAACTTACTCTGAACAAGTGCGGCTGTCCTGCCGCTATACTTGACTGTATTGTTCATTCAACCAGTTTTTTATAGTATATAGTTTTAATGGGCCCGTCAAAAATCCCTCAAAATACACAAAACATATACAAAAACAAGTAAGGAAGGCTAAATTCGCGCGAAACCGAATTTTATACACCCTCGCGATATATTTTTGTATGGTCATATTTCAAAGTTTCAAAAAAACCCTGTTTTTTTTTTTAGGAAAATATGTTCACCAAATTAAGTGACGAAACCTTTTACCGTTATTGAGATACGTTGAACTTTATCATAAGTTTGCGTGGCAACGCCTATTTTTTAAAATTTGATATATATCTATTTTCTTTGTTTAAAATAGTTCCAAATATCGAATTTCACTCTATTTTCTCTAATACCTACTCGTAGAAACCGAAAAACAAATATTTTGCATTTTTGAGCACTTCCATTATAGGGCGTGGTTATTGACCGATCTCGACCATTTTCAATACCAACCTACCCTGGTCAAAGGGCAATCTATGAACCAAGATTCATTAAGAAATTTCAATCATTACTCAAGTTATCGCAACCAGGGACAGACGGACGGACGGACAGTCAGAGCTAAATCAATTCCCGTTTTCATCATAATCATTTTGATATATATGTACATATATATATATATGTCTATATCTATCTCGATTATTTCTGGCTGTTACAAACAACCGTTATGCGAACAAAGTAAATATATCCTTGTGTACAAGTACGCTCGGGTATAAAAAGAGTTTATACTCGTATTAAAATAAACTATAAAAAATTGGGTAGTACGGTTAAGAGTTTCTATTGAAAGGTGCTTAGAAGATAACCAAACGTCTGGGAGACGTATCATGGTTTTCTTGGTGTAACTTTATGATAATAACAAATTTAATAAATATTTTTGTACTCACGTGGGTTCTTTGAATATTTCCATAATGTTTAAATGCATTTAAATAGGTTGTATTGATTTTTTATTAAAAAAAAAACAATAAGAATTTCATTCCTTCTATTCGCGAGAGAGAGAGCGAAAGATTTAAAAAGCATAGATACATACGTGTCGCAGACGTAGGTTATCAAAGCAGGGTTAAGAAAAAATGTATTGCCGGTTATAAAGTATAGATTTTCAAGGAATCTATACTACTTTTGCGAAAAACTTTTGTTTTTCACCAAGCTTAAAATGGATTCCAGAAAAAATGGAGTATATTTTTTTCGATATAAAATCATGCTAGATGGTGAGAGAATTATAGTACCTACATAGATTTTTGGAGCACCCGAATGCACATTCATACATAAATGATGTCTGCCGTATGCGCTTTCTCATAGCCGGTTGGCGTACGTACGAGTACATATGTATGTTTGTGCGATTTCGACGCTTAGATACATAAAATTAACGGACTTATTAAGTACCTATATTTTCGTTTGCTCAAAGTTGTGGCAAAATATCGTATGACGTTAGAATATTCTGTTTTTGTGTGTTCTTAACACTTAAGGCAAGTTTTGCAGTGCTAGTTTAAACGGAATTAGTTAAACTCAGTTTAAATTTACCCTTCGTTTCCTTGCGCTTAATTTAATTTGTTGCAACTTAAACAAAGTACTCAGCAATCAGCTGATTAGTTAAACTAAGTTTAACCATGGAACATCGGCGCTTAAACTTAGTTTAAACCACGTTTAAATTTGACCGAAAAACTGCATATTGAATGTAAACTCAGTTTAAAGGACAAAAAGAGTTCAACTTACACTGAAAAACTGGCCCTTAGTATATCGTACCGCTACTTAAAATATTAGCTTTCTTTTGCGGTTTATGTCCAAAGAAAATTTGGCAATAAATTGTGATCAAGTGAAATTTTTCTAGTAAATAAGTATATTCAACGCTATCGAAAAAAACACAAAATACATACAGTAGACGGCCAATTATATGAATTACATTATGTTAGCCCTATTCGTTAAATCGAAAAATTCGTAAAATTGCAATGAATATTTTTATATCATATTGATGCAAGAAATGAACTTAATATGTGTAAAAAATCAAAATTTTTGTAATTTCTTAAAATTATAAAAACAAAGCCGAAACATAAACTTGTACATATTATTACATTCGTACATACATACATACATATATCATATGATGTAAAATAAATTTTTTTTTTCAATAAAGCCCAGATTGATCCGCATTAGCCACTGCTTCATGTAAGAGACTATGTTTTTCTATCATTAATCAATGGGACTAAATTCCTACTGAAATAGATCATTTTTTTTGGTTTAAAAACCACTGATGGGGTGTATCAAGGCGAATTCATTCAAGGTGGTAGCATCCCTGCAAAAGCAAAATAAACGTGTATTTTGTTTTTGCTTTTTTGTTGCGATTGTTATAATCAACCGACTGTTTCCAAAGTAAATTGACAAAAAAACGCAAACAAAGTTGACAGTTTTGACTATCACGACAATGAACCAATAAAAAAAAATCAAATTCGCCGCTGAATTGACTCCACCTTGAATAAATTCGCCTTGAGATGTATCTTACATTTTAACGTATTCTCCAGTCTTCATTGTAAAGCGACGTTCCGAAGAACTTGTTGTGCTGAATAAAATCTGGTATTTCTTTTTTTTTTATGGTGCAAATGTTGACTTAGAGCAGCCAAATTTGTTCATTGAAATTCGCTAGAGTATAAATTTTGTTGTGCAAAGAAATTCGGTTCTAAATTAAGTTTTCACAATAGATCAACGGAAAAATTATGCTAACGCTAGAACTTGAAAAAAATACTGATAAAAAAATCGAATAAGCAAAGTTACTGCTAACGTCAAAAATATGATTTACAACCAATGCGAATTTAGTAAGGTGGCCTTAGTAAGCATCTGATTGACTTGTTTTTTCTATCGCCGTGGTTCAGCAAATGTCAAAATCATTTGTTTGTTGATTGTTTTTAACATTCGCTGTACCGAAAGCAACAAAAAAATGCAGGTACTTTTTTTCTTAAACATTTGCTGTCACCTTTATGAATTCGCTTGTTTACAACTTGAAAAAAAAAAAACGATTGAAAAGGAAAAATATATCGAGCCGTCGACTGTATATAAAACTCTTTTTTTTTAAGTATAACTAAAATAAAAGGTATAAACAAAATATTAAAAAAATATCGGACCAATAATAGTATAATATGTTAAAATAGTCAAAAAAGAAAAAAGTATGTATTAGTTGGCACTTCGAATTAATTTAAAAAGTATAAAACATTACCATTAACAGCCAAATAATAATAATTTGGCGTTTACATTTACGCCTTTGTGGCAGTTATAGACTCGAAGATTTACCATTCATTGTATGCCGAAATGAGCCCATAATAAGAAAAAAATATTTTTTTTTTACTATTTTAGATTTAACATGAACCTACTGAATTATTGAAGAAAAAGTCTGATGAGAAAATGTGGTAATCTCCGAAATAGCAGCTATACTTTGAGTATTCTATCGCTTTGAGTATTTTTTTTGAAAATCTTCTATATGCTGAGAGCTTTTAAAATTTTTTAAAACTATTGCACTGACACCAAAATGAAATAGCTACTTTCTGTCAACCCTTGATTTTGTTTTAACGATTTTTTAGATGTTGAGGCCTGCGGAATAAGTTAATAATCCCTCCACTAGTTTCTTAAATTGTTAAATCATTTATATACATCGGGGTTTTGTTAAACTGACTGTAAATAATTTGTAATATGTTATCTTAAACTAAATAACTATCTAAAGACGTCGTCAAAGCCATAAAATATCAAAGGAGAAACACAACAGGTCAAATAGTAAATGAAACCAATGAGGAAAAACGTTGAACAGATGCATAGGTCAAGAGGAGTGATGAGGCTTGACGTCAAGCTTAAGGAAATGTCACAGCGAATTTATTGTTAAAAACTGTTAAGTTGTTGGGATTTTGTAATTCTGCTGTTGTGGTGGACGAACGTAACTAGGCTCAGGTATGTAAGTATATTTTATTGCAAATATTTTATTCTCATTTACAAATTAATCAATCAGAATACAAGCATTTTACAATCTACATACATAAAAAATGCAAAGCCAGTAAAATTTTATTTTGGGGAGAGAAGTATGCGATACATTCACTAAAACACATTGAAAAAGATGAGTTAAATTGTGTCAGAGGCGACACACTGTAAGAATATCTTAGACGACGTATTTTAAACAACAAATATTTGTATATATAATGAGAAACTGGTATAAACATGTGCTAGGAGATTTAAATTATGAAAAATAAGCGAGAGAAATGATTGGTAGCTACTTAGTTAGCTTTAAACTAAACAGCTTCGTAAAACAAAATAAGTCTGGTACCAAAGAAGCCACATCCCGCTTGAAGTAGACGACAGTGAAATTTCAGCTTAAGTGTATTCACTGAGTTGGTAGTCGGTCCAATGCACACTGGTCGAAATCAGTGATCTAGCGAAATAAAATCAAAATTTTCGACGTTCAAAATCTTCTAAAATTTGATTTCCAGCCGATAACTAACTGCTCATTTAGTAAATCGATAATTTCCAAATTGATAAATTTGCTTTAATTGATCAACTGAGAGCTTTCAAACACAACCTATGTTAAAACAGCTGTGACAAAAACATTTTGCCGCCTTTTTACATGTGTGCAGATTGTGCTGAAAAATTATGAAGAATCTTATTCCTAAATTGTTTGTTTTGGTTTTTGTAATAGTTAAAGGTATGTAGTTAAAAAAAAAGTGTTTCGTGACTTGTGCAATATATATTATAGTAGAAAATTGTGGTAGAATTCAACAACAATTTTTAGGCACCATGTCGGTCTCCAAACGCTCCCTTTTTTCAGTATGGTACGGTGAAAAAGACGCCAAAAAAAATGGTCGGCACTGATAGAGTAAATATTTCGAATGTTATTGAGAAATCAAACTGCACTGAGGAGGAGTACAATTTAATTATTAAACAAATGACAAATTTTTGCACAGGGGTGACTGCAAAGTGGCGAGCATGCCATAGGAATTGTAAACGGTTCAAGATAAATACAAAGTTTGGTTGGACGAAGACGTAGCTCTTGTATGTTCTTCTCAAAATGCTCAAAAAGTAGCAGGTAGAAAACAAAAGGAAATTGCCACGCAAATTATCAGAACACCAAAGTTTCGAAACTTGTCGAAGGCAACACATGCAATGAATTAATGACAGCGACTCGCGTCAGCTTATACAAAGTTGGAAAACTGAGTGCATCGCAAGTTGTTTCAATACTAGGCACTGATTCCGATGCGTCTACAAAAATAAAAAGAAGTCTTGAATTAAATCAACAGCTCGCTATCAAGTATACGCCAGAGGAAGCGTTGGCCCTGTATATTGATGGAGGGTTTACCAAAAATTTATATCAACTTATGCAATCTGGTGCAAAAGCTCGGAAAAGTGAAATATACCCAACATACGTTGTTATGCTAGCCGCCAAAAAAATGTGTTATCCAGATGCAAAAAGAACCGAATAATGTTGTGCTGAAGTTTCCTTGCAAGAACTACTGGATCACACAATTAAAAGAATTGTTGAAGCCCACCCGGAGGCATTCAGCCAACTATCTGTTGATGAAAAGAATTATGAACACCCAACTGTCATTCATAAATGGGGATGCGATGGGAGTTCGGGACACGCAACGTATCGGCAAAGATTTGCCAATTCTGAGCACAATATGGTAGATGAACATTTGTTTGCAGTTTGTATTGTGCCACTACAAGTACAATGGCGTAGCAGCATACTCTGGAAAAATCCGCGGCCTTCTTCAACTCGGTATTGCAGACCTCTCAAATATGAATATCCATGGTTATACATGCCTAGCTCGGTTCATAAGATATTGATTCACAGAGCTGATATAATTGAATGAGACCACTTCCTATTGGTATGATGTCGGAAGAGGCCTTGGAAGCTAGGAACAAAGATTTCAGAAATTTTCGACTGAAGCATACACGTAAAACTTCGCGCAAAATGGAGGATCTTTTGAACTCTTTATTAATTTCTTCAGATCCTTTAATAACAAGTTTATCCAAAAACCCGTCTCGTCATTCCAATAAAGACATTTTTTTGGATAGGGAGATGACATATCTGCTTTTAGATGCTTCTAAAGTATCAGAAAACTCCGATTCAGACTGGAGCACTGACGCTGAATAATTTAATAATTAAAAAAACAAAAAAAAAAAAAAAAAATTAAAAAAAAAAAATTTGGTTCCTTATAAGGTTACTGTTCCAGAAAAATTATCATTTGGTAGAAAACTTTATTATTTTTAAGTTATTAATTTTCTTACGCTAGATCAGGCAAATCGGCCACTGTGCAACGCACTTAAGTGACTTTTTCTGAATCCACTTGTTTATGTCTTGACTTCTTGGTAACTCTACTATTGGCTCTGGTTTTCACAGAAATAGTAGCTCAATGTAGTCAACCTCATCCTCTTCTTTGCAGTACCTTAAGGAGTCACTTTCGGGTAGCAAACTTGTTTAGCGAAGATAACGAATCTAACAGTCAGTGTGCTTAGTTAGTGGGGGAGAGAGAAAATGATGGTTGATTAAAAGAGTTTTTGTTGCTCTTTTTGGAATGATCAGGCGTTGTTAAAGTAGATCCTTGACCAATTATCCAACAGCTCGATTGCTTTACAAGTGGAGACTATGTATATTAAAATTATAAATTTTTTTTTCAAAATATGTCTCTCGTTGACAGGTAACTATTCATTGTATTGCAGTAATAAGCAGCATCACCTCAACACATTATGCTGTTCGGAATCATAAAACTAGATATGTATAGTTAAGAGTCTCTCATTTCTAAAAAAAAAAATATTAAATCGTATACAAAAAATAGGAAAAAAAACATAGCTCGAACCCGTCAAGGACATATTTTTCGCCATAGCTTAGGAGAAGAAGTTGCAACTACCATTCATTTGACGACAAATACGATTTGTCACTCTCATCATGATAAAAGCCGCTAAGTTTTCCTCTCAGCTGTCCCCCTGCGCGCTCCAACCTCAAAACCATTGATATAATAATTCCAGCGCCAATTTTATTTAAGTCGGAATATGAAAAATCTAAAGCCATTTGCGCACACAAATCGCATACAAAATGTTCATTACCGCAGCACGTTCGAATCTTAAAGGGCTGACAGACGGGGGCACCTATGCAAATAAACCAGTTCAAATATCTGCATAATATTTTAGGCCTGACAGACGACACATATCTGCATTTCGACATCAGCTGATTTGACAAATGAAATTAAGCCGAAAATGGAAAGTAAGGAAAATAAGATTAGCAGCTAATTAAATGGCAAAAAATCAATATGAATTGAAATGGCAATGTATTAAACTTCATAAAATAGTTTCTATCTCATTGTTTGCTTTGGAATATCGAACTTTTGCAAGTCTATATGATGCAGCACTGTTGGTGAAATTGTTGTGGATTTTTGCCAAGCAGTTTGCGAAAATCTTTCGGATTCCATGAATTCCTATCCTCCAAACCCACAAGAAATCGCATTTTAATTTATAATAAACACTTTTGTCAAAAGTGGCAGCATTGCCATATTAAATTCACAATATTCAGTACTTATGCACACAATTTTCGTGCATTTATACGAGTGCTTATGCGCATTTGGAAGAGGATTATGCATGAGTAAATTCAAATCAAGGCTACTTATCTAGATAACCTTGCCTGTCTGTCAGCTCTATTAGCAACGACTACTACTTGGGTGAGCTGCCGCAGTGAAAACGACGAGCAAGCGCATCCCAATGCTACGTAATCTCTACGTTCGGTTGTACGCTAACCGGTGCTGGTTTGGTTGCTTTGCGGTTGGCAGCTTAATATACATTGCATTGCATAGGACTGACGAATAAGCCAGACGGATGGACAAATGGATGTCTGTTTCTAGTAGGGGATGCAAAGACAGGCGGTTGTTGCACGGACAGTCTGCGTTGATTTATACACTTCAATTCCACATTTTATTGTGCTCGACGGCTCATACGATTGCAGCGCGGAGGCAGACGAAGCGGCGCGAAATCAAAAGCGTTGAGGCTTAATACTCGTATATTTTCATATCAAGATACTCGTTTAGCTGCCAAACACACACATTCACTCAGCCATTTGCGCTCACCACAATTTGCCAATGGTCGGTCGTCCATCTGCACCTTCGAATGTGGATCGTACCTGTTGCAGAACATTGCCAATTGATGATCTTCCAGTCACTAAGCCACCATCGACCGGCGGTAGGAAATGGTAGTGAGCCACAAACTGTGGATATGAGCGGAGCGGAAGGCGGGTATTGTGGCGACCCGGGACCTGGGGACCAGCCCCTTAATTATGCGATTTGTTTTCAAGATTTGCGAGACGATTGTGACTGTGAATTATTTACCAAGTTGTGCGTTGCAACGATCACTCGTCATATGCATTAGTATGCGACGTGTATTCGTGTGTGTATGTTGATGTGCAGCAGCAATAAAGATGCGGTGAACTGCATGTGAATATGATTTAAAATCCGATTTCAATTCTGGCATTTCTGATTCGCATTTCAATGGTTGTCTGTCTGGCTGTTCGTGTGTCCGTCCGAATAGCTTATGAATGCGCATGTGGTTGTCGAATTGATGGTGGATGGTGTGCGATGCTGAGCATTGTATATAGGGGGCGCGCGCGCGTCCGCAATGGGTAACGATGAACGTGTTGGGATCGCATGCTGATCGCCGACCGCCAAAATGCCAATCGCCGCCAATCGCATGTAAGTGATCCCGGGAAGCCGTTCGTTGGACGAAATGATATGCGGTGGATGCTGGTAGTTGTCTGCTGCTGCTGTTGCTGGCAGCGGGTGATGGCGTCCATACAACAGTTCACTCTAACTGATATGATTTCTTCTCTTCCGCTTCGCTCCAGTCTGAGTTCTTCATGTTGTACATATAAAGCAATTGCTTACTGGCCGGCTCCCTATCTCAGTCACTCACTCATTCGCGCACACCTTTGCTCACTTACACGGTCAATTTACTTGCTGTCTACCCATCTGATGATCTACCTTATCGTCTATTTGTTTGGCCGGCAATATACAGTGAAGCAAAACCAACTAAAGTCTAAATCAGGGGTGAGAAAAGATAATATTTAAAGTCCGATTGTCCAATGTTTTCTATGGTGTTTAAAACCAGTGAATATTTAGGATGGATTTGAGCTCAGTGTTTATTCCATTGCTCGGACAGACGATGCATGTACTGTTATGCCTGTAAGCGATTTACGTCGGAGTTGCCTGGTCAGAGTTTGCCTCCTCACCTTGGACTGGTAGGTAGACTGTCCCGTTTGCATAAATTATCTTCCCAGGTGACTGCAGCTCTTAGAGTATTGGAGGCATTTGGACGTTTTTTAGACTCCAGATCAAACCGGAGAATGGTTACATATCCATTTTAAAAGCAGGGTACCTCTCTGATTGAATAAATCATAAGTAAAGTTTATGTGTGGGAAGTTTAGGAGTGGTTAAGCTGTGGTGAGTTCAGGTATATTGAGTTAGGATGTGGTGAGCTTAGATGTGGGGAGATCCCTTGGGGGAGCTGGAAATGCACTAATTGCGGTCCCCAACCATTCACGTTTGCTCCAATCGAAATAAAACTCTTTAAATATACTCCTGCATATGTATGTATGTATTTTAGAAAGGGCATAGGTTTGATTGAGGTTAAAATACTTTAATATTATGAGCTAATTATCACATAAACCAGCTCAATGTAACAAAGATTAATTTAGGTATTGCTCAAGCTGAGATTTTTTGAAAAGGACATAGCTGTTTGAATAGCAAAAGCGACAAACCCTTCCGAATCGCTCGTATGTAAGTTAAAATTTTGAGCTATAATTTTGTTAACGAACCAGCTTTTTGGCCCCACTATACAGGCCTGTCATTTACCCAGCAATGTCAGTGTAAATGGGCACCCACCGTAGTGTGCCGGCATGCCCTGGGTGGAGGTGTATTACGCGTCTTGAGCATATATTTCAGATGATGTGGAATGGAATTGGCTGCAAGAAATGAAATTGGCATTTATTAGGCTCAACGAGTAAAAAAGATGTGCATATGCATGGCTTGTAAGGCAGAGCAACTAGTTTTCCAATAGGCAAAGCGTCACTTTACTCGTATTTAACCATCTATAGACATACAACATACTCATGTGCTAGGCAATGGTTTCAACGGTTTTTTCGGAATATCTATAGATTAGCGTTGCTTTGCTGACACGCAGCCCAGCTAGCCACTAGGCAACCAACCGAAATACCCAACTCGACTATGCCGAGTGCGATGCGAATGAGCTTCAGTAGCTTCCAGCTCTGCAAATCTTGGCGGGGTTTCGCATTATTAATAACGCAATCTGCACGCCGGAGTGGCGCATCACTCATACAATCTGCCCAAGTTTAGAGCTTCAACTTCAGCGCTTCAGTCTCTGCTTCAGCTGCAGCATCGAGACGTGAGCTGACACCAACGGTTTCCTTCACTCCTGCGCTGTTTGCGTTCGCATGTTTGATGTGCGTCGGGCGTGGATTGCTTTGTCTTGGTTTTAGATGTGAAATTTTTTTTGTTTTTCTGCCGCACATCCATCCATCTAGCCGCCCAGTTGGCCAATATTGTGTTATACCTCAACTGGCTGCATGAAGATTTGTGCATTGTTGCTGTGTCGCTCGCTCGTCGCACGTTCGTTGCTTGTTGGATGGACATGTTGTTCATTGCGATGGCGATTGGCGTGCGTGCACAGGTATGTATGTACTGCGGTTATACAATAAATCAATGTGGCTTGTATTAACTGCCTATCTCCTGCAGCTCACCAGCTCAATATTTACACACCATCTCCTCGAGGCAGGGCGGACATCAATGCACAGACGGGCGGTTGGACAAGTGAAGCAGCCATAGCAGCGAGAGAGAGGAACAGAGAGAGAGACAGGGAGCGAGTGAGAAGCTTATGTTTCCTTGATTAATAATTAATTTACGTGCCAGCAGTGCCAACGACTCCTTTATAATGAACGGTTGTGCGGCGGCCAGGACATGAGCACATCAACCAGCCAACCAAGCGACCAGTCAGCCACCTTCAGCCGCACTCAACCAGTCAGCACCGTGAATACACTTGTGGCCGCTAGCTGTTTGCTGTTTGTTGCAGTTGGGGAACGCATGCGCGCCCATCATTTTCGGTGTTTCTTAATTTCTATTCGATTTGCCAGCGGTAATAAACATAGAAATATACATATTTTGAATAAATTAAGCGGAGGGAGAGGCTCATGCCGCTATAAATCAATAAAGTTATAATTAATACCGTCATAAATCTGTTGATCTGTAGATCGTTGGATCGCTGCGGTGTTGGCATGGTTGAAAAGCTGGCAAACTAACGTGTGTGTATGTGTGCGTGAATGTTTATGTGCGTGCGATTGAATGGCATTCAAAAGTGGCACTTTGTGTTGATTTATTCATCGCGTATCAATGGCCAACATCTGCGCTCGGTTGATGCGAAAGATGGGCGGGAACAGTAGAGTGGTCGATTGGAATTTAGCAAAGCTTAATCAAAAACGAGTTGGAAACGAAGATGAAATATTTTTATTTATTAGGAAAGGGATTAAAAAAAATGTATGCGATACGTGTATGTATTTTTGTAAGAACCTAGATATCCGAAAAGCTTCCGCATCAGTTCGGGCAGACCAATATAACCTTAAAAGACTAGCATTGCGCTAGAAGGTTCGTAAAAAAAGATACTGGAACAACTTAAAACCAATGATAAAATTACTCTCTAATGGCTGCTGAACGAAGCCTGCTCTGTCGCGAGCACCAGCAGCCGATGAACCTTCCAGATGGTGGCTGACCTAAAGCCATGGTTGACACTGACACATAGCGAGATACAATTCTACCTTACCCAGTTTCTTACAGGCCACGATTACTTACAACACTACTACCACAGGAGGAGAAGGGTTAATCTCAACTCTGCCTTCACTACGCAAATAAGGAAGATGATGTGCAACACTTCTTCTTCGTATACGGAAACTTTGCCGCCTTCCAAAGTGGTGTGTAGATAGCATAGGCACCTAACGCTATAGTAGTGTCATAGGAGCCATGATGTGTACTAACGGAAGGAAGGAAGCGAAGCACGTAAGAAGGCAACTTCGCTGCTAGCGCCTACTAAAGAAGTAAAGACTTGGACAGCCGATTCCAGGGGCGGGACTAACGGGCGGTGGAAATTTGGATTTTATTTCGGGGAGGCTTGTAGAACGAACAAAAAAGTGTTTAACTCTTTGCTAGGCATTACGCAAAAAGGATACAGAAAACTCAGAATTCTTTGCTGCTCGAACCAGTTTTTTAACAACTGTATAACGGTGTCAGATGTGGTCGAGTGGGTAGCGGTGCTTGCTATAACTCGAATGCCGCCCGCTGTGTTCGAGGTTCGAATCTCAGTCAGGGCAAGAGAAATATTAATCATAGAAAAAGTGAAGCAAAAGCGCAGAAAAAAATTCCATGTATCAGACACTCGATAAAACATAAATATCTACGTACAATCGATAATCGATAATTAATGCTTAACAAATTTCTTTTAAAAAGTTCATACAATAATTTTTATTAGTTACTTATATTTAAAGAGGTGGCGCTCACTCACTGTAACATATGTATATACACACATTAATACAAATGTACATTTATGTATTTTTCGACTTGTGCATGCACTTGCACACCTCAGTGTACCGGTCCAATTACGTGCAGCGCGTGTGCTTTATACGATTTTCATGTTTAGAATATGAAAATCACAAATCACTGTTTAATGAATGCAACAGCCAGCAAACTGGCAGCGTGGATTGGTGAGCGCGTCGCTTGGCGTCATCGAGCGCCATTATTAACACATCATAACTCGTTGGCTAAGGGACCAAAACAACAACAAATGTAGAGCCTTAGCTCAAAAATAAGTAAGTTGCCTCAAAATTCATATGCTTGCATTTATGTAAGTATGTATGTACAAGTATGTGTGTATTGCTGCCATCAATCAAGACGACCATAAACAAGTTGCGACCAAAAGTGAAGAAAAAGTCGCCACAAAAAAAAGAAGATGAAAGAAGTCAAGTGAAGTGAAGTCAGGTTGTAGCGCCTGTGGCTGCTTGAACGCTAAGCTAAGGCAAGCTGAGGCGGCCGAATGAATGCACGATTATTTATTCATAACACAACGCCATCACTGGCACCTTCAACTGCCGTACACTTGCCTGTCGCCGCTTCAAAGTGATTTTTAAATGCGCTGGCTGCCTTAAAATTTGATAGCCATGACGGTTATGGTGCAAGTGATGGCTATGGCTATGGTGATGGCGTTGGCAATGGCGCCCGTTCCTCTTTATACTACAAGTTTATTGGCTACAAGGCACGCCGGTCATCGGTGTTGTTGTGCAATATTTTTGGCTGTGGATGAAAATGATGGAGTGTCCATTAACCGGCAATGCGCGTCATGCAACAATCACCAAACCAAACAAAAATAACGTCAACATCTGCAAAAATAATCAACTGACGAACTTAAAATAAAAACGCAAACGATGCGCTCTGCATCAAAGCAAAATACTCATAACTTGCAAGTGATGCGAAAATTTTTTGCAACAATAAAGAGAAACAAACGAAGTTCTTTTGGAACTAAAATATTTTAATACCCAATGCATGTAATAACCAAGTATATTTCCATTTAGTGTTTCATCAATCAGATCATTTTCTTTTAAATTGAAACCTTTGTTCAAAATCCACCTCTTCAGCTTTGCAAGAAACCGTTTTTTTGTTTAATATTATCGTATGTGGTTTAATTTCTAAACCAACTTACTTAAATCAGCTTTAAAAACTGAGTACAGAATTTAACAAATAAAAATTTAAAACATTTTCTCGAAGGTTCAAACGTATTTCCTGTTGTTTTTGTGTACAGAATTTAAAAAATTAAAATTTTTATTATTTAAAAAAAAAAGTTCACCCCTATGCTGGAATCCTTCGTACGCTCGATTACGCTACGAATCGTAAAATCGGTATGCTCAAATCCGCTTTTCGTAAACGTAAATTCGAAATTAGTAGACAGTTTTCGCAATTCGTAATATCGGTATGCCCGAATCCGTCGGAGCTGTCTATGCGAAAGTTTTTTACGAACAGTGACTGGTGTCGGAACGAAATAAATTTTAGAAAAATTAAACGTGTATAAACCCAAAAATAAGGAAATATGTATGTACATATATATGTATGTATATACATGTGTACATTTGTATGTATGTACATATTTAATATAAACTTACAAGAAAAACTACATTTATTACCAGTCACATAATACATATGTATATACATACATACGTACATACTACATATGTGTGTATTTATTTGAGAAGATCACAAACAAATCGTACACAGTATATTTCTTGTATGAATGCTTCTTTGTTGAGGCGAAAACTTGTCACAAATCTTTAAACCATTTAACATTAATATATCAGTGTAATGAATTCGACAATATCAGACATTTCATCATTAAAAAAATTGGTATTTAGATCATCTCTTAACCATGTACATACATACGATGCATATTCATTAAATTCTGCCTTTAATTAACAAAAATTTTTTATCAGTTGGCTTATAAATGTTTATATTAAACTTCATTCTTCACTTGCAATAATATCGGTATATGTACATACATACATATATGTACATATTCCTGCCAATATGTCAAATTAAGAACTTCGAATTTCTTAGTTTTGTTTGGTAACGCGGTTGATAGTTACGATCGGATTTCAGCATACCAATTTTCGAACTTTCGGAACGGAGCTACGAATTCGTCACTACGAACATTCAGATTACAGCATAGGGCTGTTTAATTTTCTTTGTTAAACAGCTTTAAAGTACATTTATTTCAGTACACCAAAGAACAAATTTCAAGTAGTTACAAATTACGGTTGATTTTGGTATTTTTACTGGTGCCTTTTTGTAGTATTTTTTATTAGAAAATAACCATTTTCGGCGATATTGAAAGAAACTGTAGAAGAGCGACAGTAGGAAAATTGTTCGGGAAAATCGATTTTTAAGCTTCAAAGGACCGTGGAAGTTCAATTCTAATGTAATACTATTATAAAAAGTTCTATAAAAACAGAATAGGTGAACCTATTTTAATGCTTGAGCCAGTTTTGAAAAGGTAATTAATTTTATTTAGAAAACAATTTTTTTGCCCGGTAGATGGCGCTTTAATTTTCATGTAAAGTTAAAAAATAACCAAAAACGTACGAAATAAAAAAAATAAAAAATAAAAAAAAATAAACGACCAACATTTTCAACACAAAATAATATATTGTTTTCTTGTCCGACAGTGAATTCTTGATATTTGTTGGAACGATTTTCCGTCATCCCTTGTCAAGTTTGGTTTGGAGACAAAATCGTTCCAACAAATAACAAAATAATAGTTAAGATTTCATATACATTTTTGTGTTTTTATAATTTTTTTTTGTATTTTTAATGAATTTCGAACATTTTTGGTTATTTTTTAACGTATTAACGTACATATTTAACGATACACGTATTTCTTTATTTCAAGCCGATTTTCATATTTGGTTAACATTTCTCATGTGTACCAACCACTGTCGTACTGTGTTATAATTGACAAATGATAAAAAACTTATAAATGCAATAAAATGTCATTTGTATGTTGTTAAAATTTTAAAATCGGGTATATAACAAAATATGTCACCATGTACTTATTCATACATAAACACAAACATTTAAATATTTAAACAAGAAAACATTACTTAATTTTTTTTTAAATAATATCAGAATAATTTTTCTTCAAATTTATAGAGAAAATTCAGAAACATTCAGTAAGTTTTATTTTCTTTTAACTATTATTGAACAAGAACTCCACTTGGCACGATATATTGATATACCTGTCGTTATTTTAGTAAATATATCGATATGGTTAATCTTTCAATTTTACTAACTCGATGTATCGAAGAGTGATCATTTTGATATTTATCAACAATCGAATTTTATATTTATCAACAATTAAACTTTTGTAGAAAATTTTACAACCACTTGCCAGAATTTCCTCTTTGATTATGTTACGCCTATTCAAATGGTTAAAAACAAAATATGAAGATTTAAATCCCCCTAACAAGTATGCATCAGGTACAATAAAGCACCCATCATCAACAACAGCAATCGATTACACTACAGCTTAGCCGAAAGTGGCGCTATAAGCGCAACATGAATTGAGCAGTGCCAGGATGCCTTTTAATCCACCGCTGACATGCTGATGGTTGCTGATGATCGCTGTTGTGTTGTTGTGCGATTGTCTATAGGATGAGGTCAAAGTCATTTCGTTGCCTTGCCTTTGTGAAAGTAACAAAGCGCCGCGTTCGAGCACAGACCCTTAAATTGAGCAGTCACTGTCAAAAAATCTGTTAACTTCGTACACGCGGAGGTGCGTTAGTGCTTTATGGCTATTGCTTCAACAACAGCAACAGCAGCAACACAAACGTTTTAACAACTGTAAAACATAGCAAAAACACCAACATTGAAGAGCAAAAAAAAAAAAGAAAAGAGTCGTTCAAAAAGAAACAACTGCAAGTAATACAAAATTGAAAAAGTAACTGCACCGTGTGTAGCCAAGCGCATCGAGGCAGGTTTCGCGAATTGTCAGCTGCGACCAGTAACGCGCCTCGTGAACACTACTACAAAAACCATAACCACACACACACACTCACTTCAGCCCTATGAACTGCAACTGGCCGCACCAAACAAAGTAGCAACGCACAAACACGAAGCGCAAAAATTGCAACAAAACCAATGCCGAAAATAAAGAAAAACAAATGCCGACAACATTGAATATTTTTCGGTTAAAGAGAAAAGTTGCAGCCAAGTGCTACGGCCACAGCGCCCGCTCCCACCCACTCAACAGGTACGGCACGCCGCACACCGGCAAAAAGGAGTGCAAGAAAGCGCGCACCGGCCGCTAAGTAACATGTTGCAACATCATACTCTGCGTCCAGCAGCCGTGTACATGAACGGCTTAGTTGCAAGAACGAGTACGAAGAATTTGCACGAGTATTTATCGTACGTTCGAGTGAATGTGTGGCCGGCGCAAGTGATTAAAGTGATTTGATGCCTTGTTAAGCGCAGTGTTGAGGCGGAAGAGTTGACGTCGGCGGCTGGGCCAGAGTTCGTGTTGATATGTGACTTTGGCGGTGGTGGGGGTAAACATTGTAAACCCTCATACTCCTACCGAGGTGCTGGTGGCTGAAAGTACGGAATGGTAGCGTAGCTCTCAGCATTTTTTTATATGTTTTTTTAGGAAGTTTATTGAGAAATTGTACATCGTTAACATTTTGGGGGCGTTTAATTGTTTCGCGAAGCGTTTCGTAAAAAGTGGTTTCAGCGAGCTTTTATTATCTATTTATAGTAAGCTCAGACACAGACGCTTCTTTGTCACTAATGACAGATTATGAATCAAATACTTTTAGAGCTTGAATTCAAATTTCAAATCTCAAACATAATTCGTGCATATGTATGTACAAACTGTCAGAAGCGATGTTACACGATGTTCTTTGGCTCTAATTATTTTCATTTTGTTTTTAAATTGCGTTAGTTTAAAGATATACATGTTTGCATTAAGTCGAGAAATGTGGGAAAGTGGCCGCCGCGCAGTGCTTTGTGTTCAAACAATTGACACATATAGAGGAACTGTATGAAGTCGCATTAATGAATAAGGGAATATGATAAATTATTACAAAAATAAAAAAATATATATAAAATAAATTAAAAACATAATAATTAAATAATATAAATAAAATTATAACTTATTCTTAATGGAAATTTCGGGTACTCATTTTTTAAACGTTTTCCGAAAATGTGCAAAAATTGATGTTTTTCCAGCAACGGCAAGGTGTGAGGTTTCATGCAAAATAAGAAATTACATTGATTGTCGCTGTTGTAGTACGTGCCGTTGCTCTATCATGTTGGATATTTCCTGTCCAATACATCCAATTGTGGAAGAGTAAAGTCCTTAAGCACGACTCTAGTGCTTGCCATCCAAAGTTATCGTTTGGACCGTGACAGCTTCACAAGAATAAGGCCAAATGACGCACATACAGCATACTAAGCGGTTATTTTGATCAGCGAATCTTCATTTTGACTTATCCAACATCAAATAAACTTCTTCTTCGTGCAAAGCATTTTCACTCTCTACCACCTGGACCAAACTTATCATAACTTGACATTTAGAAAAAGTTAAACTGTAAATGGCTGTAGTGGTAGTTTTGTTTTTTAATGACATACATTTCTGTTTTCCCTTCTACCAAGGAATTATGTGATTTATTAGCAAAGCACACATTTTCAATATTAATGTATGCTGCTAACATCATGTTATGCCAAAACTGCTGCGATCTCATTGTTGAGGTTATGTTAGAGGCAATCTTATTGCATTCCCTTCTTTGCTTTTGGAAGCTCACATAAAAAATCTACCACCCACTGACTTCAATTGAACGAAGCTTCCATAATCAACTCAACTGCTCTTCAAACCAAACCCAATTTCGGCAAATGCCATAAGTCCCGCAGCGAGCGAGCGAACAAGCGATCGAAGCTTACTATCTGAGCGCCTGCATGCCTACTCGCCTGTCATCCGTATAACCAAGTCACGATATGCAAAGTGCGGCAGACAGTAACTAAAAAAAAGTACTATTTCAGCGCAGAAGGTGATGCTGAACTGCCTTTGAACTTTTGTCATCACGCTGGCGTTCCAGAGACGACCAACCGTCGAGGATCGATTGAACAATTGCCAAGCCACCAGCGCGATCACTGGCGCGTGATTCCACAATTCGACACAATCGATTGCTAGCGAACAAATGAGTTGGTAAGAGCATAGGGGGAGAACATGAGATTGCTTAGTGCTAGTGTTTTTTTTTTTTTAATCTCAAATAGTGAAGGAAATATTGGAAAAAGCATATAAATCAATATGATTTACTGAGTCAGCGTCTAATACTTGCACTTGCGGTGGCGACGTTTATACGCCCCACCTGCAGAAATGAATATGCACACGTCGCACACGACTGGTTGATTGGCTGCTTGCTCGACGAGTTGGTTGGTTGGTTGGTTCGTTGGCTGGCTGGTTGACAAGCAACGCGTGACGTGCGCAGGTTGCCGAAATGAATGTTGAATGTATTAGCAAACACCGTCACTGACAACAAAAGACCTTTTATTGAGGAGGTAAGAGGGCGAGTGGCGAAAATAAACAAAGCATTTGCTCTACGCTGCCACCGATCCCTCTGCCTGTGGGCGAGCACTCGTGCGAACTGCAAAAACTCCATACGAAGCGCTGCGACATGTTGGTGACACTGCGGTTGCTGCTGCTGACATAAACAACTCCGCCATATAATTGTCAAAAAGTGCGCGTTGAACCAAGCAACCAACCAGCCACCAGCCACCAGCAAACAGATAACAGCCTCCAGCCAACCAAGCCACAGCCCAGTTAACCAGTCAACTAGGCAACGGGTCCAAATAGCCAACCAAATGTGTGAGGGAGTTTGCAGAGCTTAGATGCCCTGAGTTTGTATAGCATCGAATATCCATCATCGCTTTGGTGTTGTTGTTGACTCAGTCGAATTGGACAATCATCCGCTTTTTAGCGAAATTCTATTGCAATCGCTCTATTGTTGTTATTACTCGAATGGTATGAGTAGTTGTACTTAAAACTCAGTTTGTTATTGCCTTTGAATTTTATTGCAAAATCATGAGGTGCCCTGCTGTCACATCGCATAAGCAACAGAGCGTCTACCCTACTGCTCTCCCCACACCCTCTGGCTACATAACCTTGCCAGCAGTTTTAGCCTCACCAGGTTGAAACTCTTACCCAAGCGGCCGTGATTTGCTATTACGGCTGCGGCATTCGGCATTCATGTGGCACATTAAATCTTCCTCAAAGCGGCTGCACTTGCTGCCACATGCCACCTCCCGACCAATCACACACTTACAAATGTACAGTTTCTTCGAATAGCTTTTCAACCAACAGAGCTCGTTTGCTTGCTTATTCGGCACTTAGGGCTCCCACCCGCAATTTTAAGGCTGCCGAATGATTGGTATTGCAGTTGCTGCGTCATTGCATGCAACACTAGACAGCTCAGGCGCACAGCCACTACAGCGGTCGAGTGATACGCAAAATGGTGTTGTCGCAAAATTTGTTGCACTGAATACTCGAACGTATGGAATGCGGATGGCGGATGGCGGATGCCAGGTATGCAGTGTGACACCAAATTTGTGCTGAAAAATCTAGTCATCTCACGCATAAATTGCTGCTTAAAGTTCTCGTCTGGTTGCGAGTTGATTGGCTGGTGGTTGGCTCTGTGCTGCTATAGAACGCTCGCGCGCATCTCGCCTCAAATGGAAAGCATTTCCAACTCAATCACCAAAAACCAATTCCGTTGGACGTTGTTTTGCTAGTTGGTTGGTTGTTTAGTTGCTATATAGCCTATCGTAATTATTTTGTTGCATGCCACATAGTGACGCGCATACCCAAAAGCTAACTACAGGCACAATGCAACAGCAGCGACAGCAGCGACAGCATCATAACATCACTCCTAGCTATGTAGGCATGCATCGGTGTGCGTCGTCGTGCGCAAGTGTTTGTGTGAATGCTAGTGATACCATCTATCCCCCGCACTCATGCTACGTCACGCCTTTAGCCTACAACTCAAATCGAATCATGGTACGTGCAGCTGTGGCCGTTTGTTGCCTCATAAATACTGGCACAGTGCGCAACTTCCACACATACATACATATCGCTGTGCGTGAGTGTGAGTAAGGAAGTGCTAAACTAGGTCTAAATCGTTCTGCCGCTGTATATTTGTGAGCAGGATAAAATTGTGGCAATGAGCCGACTCCCATGTGCGCAGAATATGCAGTCAGTAGGAAAATGTATTGTTGTCGAGATTTTAGTTCTGTTTAAAGCGATGTTCATATAGTTTATAAAGAAAATGTGATTAAAGACCCAAAAATAACAGATACGTACAAAGACATTGAGGTTTATCAAAAAAACGACCTCGTTCCTAGCGGAAGTTCTTGCAATCGATAACTAAGTTGCACCTCATCAAAATCGTCGAGAATTGGATGTCTTGTTAAACGATGACATAATTAAAAGCACAAGCCGAATATGTATAAAGTACTCGCAAACCGTTTTGTGGGTCTCTCCAACAGGTTTGACTAAGGTTAGACTGCAAGAACTCAGTGCATATGACGTCGTTTCTCTGCAAGCTTTTCTGAGGGAACGCGACAGAAGAGCAGACATTAAAGATATCTCCGGGCAAAGTATGACAAAACACCGAGGAATAAACAAACAAACTTAAAAAAGGTGAGAGTGAGGATAACGAATAAGTTTCAAAGTTCAAACATTTTTTAATTATCTTTGCTCCTTAGTTTAGAAAACGGCTAGGATATCCACGAAGCAATGGAAGAAGTAATGTAGCACGATTTGGTGCGGCTCAAAGAACTCTATGTACTTAATACCATTTGTCCTCTTGTCATCTACTAAAACCGTTACAATGAGATAGAGAAGACTTCAAACTTCGAAAAACGTGGCGTTGATACCTTTGAGACGTCATCTGCGATGACTTAGACTTGACTTCAGTGGATTCGACTGAATCTCGATGTTGATAAAGAAATGAGAACAAAGACGATTGTAGCTTAGCTTCGCACGAATTACAAAGCGAAAACGGCGATTAAAGTCCAAGTAAATATGAGTGGTCTAGTGGTCTTTTGCAATGCCGTATTTATGTATTGGGTATCAGCTTGATCAAAAGATTATAATAACTCGTTTCCAATTGCACTTACAAATCGCATATGGCTATGTGAGCTGATATTGAACTCCCTAAAGTGTGTGAGACTTAATGAGCAGCTCATCCACAGCCTCTTCGATTAGGTCTATCTCCGCATGAAATGAACTAGATTACTCTGAAAAGTCCAGGTTTAGGTTCGGAAAGAGCCACTGGAAAATGTTCTCCAAATCTCTTCGCAGAAACTCAATGGTTTCTGAATCCAAGCTAAAGTATATTTGCATAACTCTTAAAAGTAGAAGTACATTGTTAGAACTGGTTGTTCGAGCCAACATTGCTATCCACTACTATTGATTTAAAGAACGATTTACTTAAAGTTTTCCAACTGTGTTTGTACCAATAAAACATACTCACACAGATATAAAACACAATATCTACTGTATTTGCATATGTCAACATGTGCTGTTTTGCGGCGTTGGGATTTACCGGTGGCGCTGATTTCAGTCGCAGTTTTGGGGAGGAGGCAATTGAAGGGTGAAAATCGTTTGGTGCGCGCATAAATTTGACGCTTCATGAAAATGCAATTTTATATCCTAATACTGCCAAATAGGCGCACAAACTCTCATTCATACGAACATACTCGTATGGATATGTAGAATACAACCATATTAGGCAGATGCGTATCCATACATGAGTTCCACCACAATGCACACAAATCGCAATGCAATCGAAGCAACCAATCGGCAGTGAAATGATGCGATGATGCCACGTTTTATGAGCGCCAAACATTGCCTCAATATGTACAGTGGTATGATTGCAAATTAATATTTAACATTTTTTGTTCTATAAGGATCAAAATAATATTTAAGGAACTCCTTCGACATATTTATTTTTTAGAACATTTTTTTTATTGTATGGCGTTTGTAATTACTAATTTCGAAGTTTTTGGAATACTACATGTGTGACTTTCTTTGCTTTGGTGATTGTCCTGCTGAGGATTGCAACAAAGCTCTAGGCGAAGACATGGTAAATAAGAAAATCGTAACCCTAGAAGTACGCTACGTTGTATACGAGTATGTATGTACCTTCACATAAAAAAGTGCAATACTCAGCTTGGCCGCTAAATCGGCTGGCATAAAAATGGGGAGGTTGAAATATAGTTCGCTTTCGCTTAGCTTTTTGGAAATTCTATAAACTTGAAATATATCTATGTACACTTTTCGGAACAATATGAAAAAATTCACCTTCCGGTGCCACTGTACAATATCTGTATCTCCATTTTTTTTGTTGCCAAATATATCCTCTCCGAAACAAGAAATTCTTTCTCGATACAATCGCTTTGTTACCAAGGAGAGAAATTCATTTTTAAATAAGTACTTCGTCGAACTTCCTTATCTAACTTAGTGTGTTTCTGTGTTATTTTACCTTCGTAAAAGTTTGCTGTAGATTCCGAGACTACTTAGGCGAGACATATTGAATGTATTCATACTTCACGAAGAAGTACATACATATGTATGTAAAATTCTTGCTGTATGGAAACAATTCACATTAACTTTTTTTTTATTAACAGAAACCATAAACAGGGCCTAGGGCAGAGGCCGTTAAACAGCAGACTCTCTCATCTGCCTCATAGTTGCATATTTCATTGCAAAACAGTTTGCTGCATTTTGGTGTTCATTTAGTTCATAGTTCATAGCTAACAATTTACTTTTCAAGAGCTGAAATTTTGGCAAGAATAATACAGATATTTTCTAAAACTCGAATAACATGTATCCAACAATTTAAATCCCAAATGGGGTGTGAAAGAACACTTTTCCCAAGAACATTTCCGAGGATCTGATCTGTATTTACAAGTGACTCGAAAACGGGATGCGATCTGCATATATGCAAGAACCAATTGAGCAGGTCTTCACACAGTGGGACGACTTTTGACATCTTGGGGAGCCAGTAAAACTCTTCTAAAGTTGTCCTTTTTGCAGATATATAGTATTGCGAGCAATACGGTCTGGCAGTTAACAAATTTTGATGTCTAGTTTTGTGAGCATTACCCTAATTTTACTTACGAAATATCGGGCAAATGACGTACATATATACCTCCCTAACACTAAGAGGTAATCCATGATAACATGGCTTCGCTTGAATTGCTATGAGGCTGAAGTGGTTTTTAGTTCTCAGAGTTTAACTACGCAAATTGGAAAGTAAAAAAACTGACACAGTGTGCAAGAGACTGTGGCGGTCTTTCATTGGCAACAGTTCTTTAGCCATTACAAAAGTGACCTACCTACACTAATGCTGCGCGAATGAGATTTGGAATAAAACGCGTATTGCCGTGACTTCAAGAATCGGAAAAATTAGATTCTTAAATGAGATTCATAAAATCTTGTTTTTATAGACCACAGCTAGACCACGTGGACTTTAGCAATTTGATAGAGGTTTTAAACTCTTTCTTTCTTTTTCTCTCATTGCTGTTTAGCTCAGGTTCGACAGCGCTTTGAAGTGTTAATTGAGTGGTTTTTTATGCTCTTAACACCAACCACCCAATCACTGGGGGCTTTCAATTTGTTTTTTCTTTAAATTTTATAAGTAATCTTGATGTTATCAAAACTTTGAATAAACGTCATCACTGTGCAATCGCAGCTTACTCCCATACTTTGTTGCCATTGCTCCACTCATTGCCAAAACGATTGACGATTTCGAGGCAAACCAGATGCCTGCAATAGTAGTTCGAAAAAATTACCAAGCATTTACCATACTCAACAACTAACCTACCTCACCCTTACCCACCGCCACCCTATCGACCATGGCCTCGCCCCAAATAATGGGCAATCAATGACAGTCACTTGTCCGACTAAATTAGATTTACTCGATATTACAATTTCAAATTTTCGAATTTTTGCATTCAACGCAATTGCAGTCGGAGCGGAGCCATTGGGCAGCTATCAGGCATACGGTCATAATGTGTGGATGCCACACCGCATCACACCGCCCCGCACCACACCACATCACATCACATCACATCACAACGTAACGCAGCAAACTCTAAGCGTATAAGCCCAGAGTGGCGCAATGGTCGGCAATCATCCGGAAACGCATAGCAATGACTCCCATTGCTCTGTGCCAACAAAAACAACAATAACACTGGCAGTAATCACAAAAATGAAAATTCATATATGTACGTAGAAGGAAGTATGTCTGTTTGTGTTTGTGAATTGCATTGAAAGTGGATGGAAGCAATTGCTGCGAATTGAATTTTCAAATTTTCTCCGTATTTTACGTATAACAAATCCAAAAACGCAATTGCAAATGTATTGTACGTATGCGGATACATTTGCAGCTTGCATTGGTGATACACATGTTCGTTTGATGGGCAAAGGACTCAATTGGAGCAGCAGCAACCGGACGGCAGGCAGGCTGCAGGCAGGCAGACGGGCAACAAAGAATCAGATAGGGACTGATAATAATGCCTTCTCCAGTGAAATTGCATGCATTGGAAATGCTTAATAAACAGTTGTTGTGGTATTTATCTCTTAACAGTTATATTTCATACATGTAACTATTTATGTTGGGCTTAAATAAATTCACTAAAGATTTTTTTTAAAAAAGTCTGAGACTGTAGCTGATAAAGCTTCAAAAAGAGCTAAAGCCACAACCTTTATAAACACATGTAGGGTGAGTCCCGGAGGACCTAAGTGAAGTTGACTTTTAAATATTGTGATTATCAATAATGGGTAAATTTGTAAAACCGGTTTTCAAATTACTTGAAAAATGGCAATTTGAAAAAAAACCGGTTCCTAATTTTTAAAACAAGAAAAATCCGGGTAAACCGTTTCTTGTTCCAAGAATGAAAAAAAAACTACATCAAAGTGAATACATACATGTATACGTAATTAAATGCAATTATTTCTATGAAAGAAATTTTTGAAAATAGAATTTAGTTCAATGCCAGAATTCAGTAAGCAGTCTCAGTCTCTAATAGAGACAACAGTCACCATTTTAGACCATTTGGCATTAATTCGTCTCAAAATAAAGCCTGTAGACCCAAAATAAAGTCACAAAATATAAAAAAGAAAAAGCGAGAGAGTCTCAAATTTTGAGATTTTACCAAATTATAGAATACGGGCATTATTGTCAGTAAGGCGTTATACAATTTTTCAAGGATTTACAAGTTTAAAAATCAGACGTGCAAAAATTTAAAAAAAAGATTTACTATCATGAGTTCTTGTATCTCGTCGCATAAAATTTCTCATTTGTGAAAACTATTGTTGCACTGTGTAATCTGTATCTCTAATTTTCCTTGTTCATTCGTAAAAGAGAGATTGTTCATTACAAACGTCGGCAAGAAAAAATTATTATCTTGATATTGGAGTGGTTTTAACATGTACGAGTATATGTAGATGGTAAACGTTTTCTACTAAATTCTCTAAAGCCGCTTTGATAAAGGCAATAATGAAGGAGCAGGTAGGACAATTCTCTATTTTTAAATGTTTGGTACTGTTTAGAAGTATCCATATAGTAAACTGCAATCGTAAATTTACATTCTACAATTAACACGAACCCCTTAACATTGTTCTTATTTTGATAGATGAAACTCTATAGCAACCTTATTTATTTGATAACAAATTAAAAATTTCAATTGAATTTTTAAATATTTTTTTCATCTGCCCTCCTATGACTACCTATGAACACATAAGACGGCACCGCTAAATGTCCAGGAACTCAGGAAGCAGATAAAGTGAAGGGAAATAAATAGTCAAACAATGAATGAATGTAAAGAATAATTTAAATATGCACAACGTACACGCACAAGCAGACTAATTTAAGCAAATAGATTTGCATACTGGCATACATAATTACATGTGCATACGAGTATATACTCGTACATACATACATACACTATGGGAAAATCGAGCAAATAAAAAAATTCTAGGCAAATAATACGACTATTGCTAATTCAAAGGAAACTGAGAAAGCAAATGTTGTTTTTGCTTGAAAAGGTATATCAAAGCAATCGAAACGAAATGGGTAGCATTTCTAGGGATTCCTGGTAAAGACAAAAGTCGCTAGAAAATTTCGGAAGCAAGGCAATGTTAAAAATATTACCGTTTGTTTAAGGATTTAGAAAAAATCAGAATAAAAAAAAAATATAAAAGCAAAAACAGAAAATTTTAGAAAAGGTATAACCTTGAAAAGCGCCAAAACTCGTCGTCACGAAATTAAAAATATACATATGTACATACATACATGAATATAAGTTTAAAAAACATGTACTTTTAAAGTACAAAATCTTTATTCATAAAAATGTTGACTCCTGCTAAATGCAAATTATAGGCTTGTCGAGATTTAATAGTTTGTATTTAGAGCTGGTATTAAAATATTCAAAATTGAGATTTTTTTTTAATGCCAAAACTTCTATGTACGGAAATTTAATTTACATATATTTAGAGTTTTTTTATTGTTTTAAAAGCAATGTGTGACTATTTCGGTAAATTCTTATTCCCGATAAATGTATAAATATGTACATAAATTGGATTTTTAAGGCTTCAAAAATTGAAATTTTAGTCTTTATTTGATTTTTTTCATTAAACGTTTATTAAGGTAAATTTGAATGGAGAATTTTTTAAAGCGCGATTACGAAATTTTTAGTTTCCAAGTCTTTGGATTATTTTTAATCGCTAAAATTAAGTCTTGGGAAAATAGGTTCAAATGTCGAAATTCGCGAGTTGGTTAACGTGTTTTTTTAATCTTCCTTAAAATCTTAAAAAAAAACTCATAGTACTAAAAAGTTTCGAAATATAAAAACATTTTGGAAATCTCTATATTCTAATTTAAAATGCGACGGGACTTTCATCTATACGAAAAACGAATAAACCCGAAAAGTTTTGGAATCTCAATTTTTGCGTCAATTTAAGCATTTCTTAAAGTTTATATTAAAGATTTCGAACACCTTTTAAGGGCGAAACGTTTAGGAGCCTGGGAAGTCTTCAATCTACCCAAATACTATTTCGAAATATTGCCGAATTTTCAGCATTCATCAGATTTCAAGAAGCTCTTAATCCCGAAAAGTTTAGGGGTTTCTTAAATTTTCAGCATGCCGAAATTCTAATTACAAAAGTTACGAGAAGTTTTTTAAGCATAATATTATATACATATTTAAAAAAACCTAAAATTATGAAAAATTTTAGAAATTCGAAAATCTTTGAAATTTAAATTTCAAACTTTGCCGGATTTTTAGAATTTTTTGAGGCATACATACATATGTATGTATTAGTATGCAAGCAAAATTTCGGAATCCCTAAAATCTTCAACTTAACGCGAACTTTTTACTCGTATACATCCGATAAACATAAATTGGTGTATGCGCCTTTGCCCGAAAGATTAAAGATGCAGAAGAATGCACACAAAGGAATGCACAACAAAAAAAATTATTGCTCGCTACAATATCTTACTGTCATTGTTGGCGCTGTTTTGCAAATATCTGCAACTGAAAGCAAATCGCGCGAAGCCAAAGCACGCGCGTTTAGCGCATTTACAATGTAAAACACAAGCAAATGACGGCGCTACATATTTAACATGCTTCACCACAAACAAATACCATAAAAAAGCACCGAATCGCATCCTTGCTTACCTATCAAGAAAAAAAATTGAATTTGCGGTAAAACTCTTGAACTCATAATAAACCTAAATGGAATAAAGCGCGCTCAAACTTTATGATTGCTACGCTCGGCCTGGACAATTGCCACAGCAACTGTGCGTGCGTATTTGGTGCCCTTCCCTTGCCGCACTCGTCCTGCGATGCTTTTGATCCTGTGATTATTATATTCTAGCATTGCTTGGTTGCAGAATGCCAACCTATTTTTTGTGTGCATAATTCTTTTGCATTTCTTGTTTATTTTTTTATTTCAAAATATTCATTCGTACCGTTATTTATTTTCGATTGTGGTTGCTAGCAAATTTTCGTGTTGTTGTTGTTGCCGTTGCAATTGTTGATTTCCCCCATTATTATTCTAAATATTGTTGCAATACACTTTGTTGCAGTATAACTGCTTGTTGTAGTTATTGCATCTGGTATTTCCGTAATTGTTTTGTATGCGTTTTATATTCTTTGACTTGCACTTTTTAACCAGAAAATTATGCCTGCGGCATTTTTCTAGCTGCTGCACCTGCAACATACACACACCGAATTTAGTTATTCAATTGCATTCGTTTCACTTTTTTGAATTCTTTTACTAATTCCATTACATTGAATATATTTGCACTTGCACACATACACTTGAGCACTTTTTATCTCTTCGGACACAACAATATATTTTAAGAAATGGTAGTAACGGAAGTTGCTTTCTTTATACATTTACAAACACTCACACACACGCAGACATTGTATTATTACTACTAAGCGAACTGAAAGAATAAATTATTATTTTGACTGTCTGTTGTGTTTTCAGAAAATGCCAGTCTCAATAATAACAATGCATAAGCGTAATTGTAACTCTTCGAATTCGGTTATAAGCTGCTGCTCGTACAACAGATGCCTGATAAGACATTGCAACATTGCTGCGGTGGAAAAATAATAAATTAAATGTTGCAAGTTGCTACTAAGTAAACATGTAAAGTTTTCAAACATCGCAAAAAACTACTATTAAAAACTTTTCGAATCTTTGTTAATTCATCTTTTAAAACATAAAACAATCGATTGAAAAAATATGATAAGAAAACCCGCAACTTCAATTGCTAATGGCTGCATATGATTGACAGCTAGAGAAGAAATGTAAGTGTTGGAATAATTGTTTTTCGGAACCGATTTATCGAACGGGTTAAGGAATGGAAATTGCTTCTCCTACATTTTAAACGAAGTATACGGTGATATTTGTATGCTCGCCACGTCAAATCAACTTGATGGTGGTATTCTTCACACGAGTATTACGAAATTAAATGCTTATAAAGCTGATTACGGTATTCCAAGCAAAGCCGGCACGTGTCGAAAATATAAACAGAGAGGGAGATGGAGAGAACGAAAGATAGTGACTGATATATGGACGATGGAGCATCGCTCAGGATGCGGCTGATATACACTTCTTGGCATTTCCTTTCTAATGTGTCTCATATGCAAATAGGAAGATAGGGAGTGGGTTAGCTAATGACGGTGGGTAGCCAAAATTGCGATTATCCTCTACGTGTTCTTCATTTTTCAACATTTTGCAAATAAAAACTGGCCTCAAGCTCAATAATAAATATTAGAGTTGCTACGCAGTATGAATGATAGTCCACTTTTAAATATCGGAATTACTTGGTTTTGTAAGGGTTGGTTCAAAATTTTCTTTGGTATGGTGTTATTGCTTGTACCAAGGACAGTTGTCAGTGAACCAATTAAAAAATGGGATTTCTATTTATACGCAGTTAGTCTCATCCGAAACGATTTGGTGAGTCAGTGTTAGGTCACGAACTTATCGACCGTCATTTGTTTATTACAAATTTGTAAGCATCACAATTTTCCAGGCATGCTCCCGGACGCTCCCACTCCATAAAAGAACAAAACAAAAATATTCCAAATCTCTGGAAAAAAGTCCATAATGCAGTTGTCCACAACGCTATCAATTCCTCACTCGCAGTCCATTTATAATTGTTGCCCTCAATTACTTGCCCGTCCACAGAAAGTCATTTCATATACGCGTGCTCGCTGAGAGATGTTTGCAATCGAAAAAATACGCCTGTCAGTTGCGAAACTTTTCTACATTTGTCAATGTGGCTCACCCACGTGAGATTCGATTTGATCAACTGCAATGTTGACGATCGAATGGAAATTTTGTGCTGACGCGGAGTGGTGGAGATCCTCAACGCACTCACTACCGACTGACCGACTGTTCTTTCGAGTATACACACACATCGATAAACACTTTAGCATGGATTATGTACATATGCGAATATATTGGCCGATGCATCGTGCAAAGTGCGAAATTGTTCGCAAATTGAATCGTTGCCGTTGCCTGACTGCTTGTCGTCGTACTGGTATAAACGTACGAGTATGTCAAGCGACATGAGTGATTGTCTCATTTGCTGTGAACTGTAATGTTGTACTCGTATAGTCGCATTTGGTGCGCTGTTAGCTTAGTGCTTTGTCACCGATCGCCGGATCGCCAGATCACCAGATCGTTTGGTATTGAAATGTGCTCTCATGGTCGATTTAAATGCATATATTAATGTCAAGTGGCACAGTGGTGTAGGATATCAATTTTCAAATTCAAATTCTTTATTGAGTAGAAACATTTTTTAAATTTTATTTTAGTATATTTAGGCCAATCGCTTTCTATTCTTCTAGAAGGATTACTAGTAAAGGTATGATCACTACATGTCAGTGGTATAAATTCCATACGCGTATATTGGTACCATATATTGGCAATTCTTAAACACTATTAAATGATCAGAACGCTCTGGTGATTCAGAAAGTGAATTGTTTCTTCGATCAATCGCTTGAGATTATATATTGGTACTGTTCAGTTCTCCGGCTTAGAAATCAGTTAGATATTGCTGATTTGTCGGTACACAGTACTGGAAAAAAATATAGGTACCCAATATTTCCATATCGGTACCCCTATATCGATTCGTTACATAAAAACTCGGCCATAAGATACATCTCAATCTTAAAAATAATGTTTCTCTTTGCTATTTTTATGGTATCGTCTAAAAATGCAGTACAAATAAGACGTGGTTTTCGTAAGAGACGAAAAATGTTCATTTTTGTAAAGCAGACATAATATGTACATATGTACATATGTATGTGCTTCGAACAAGTAACCACATCTCGACAATATTACCTTCACAAAAAACACTCTCATCGGCTTCTTATACATATCGCGACAGTTCTACCAACCGCTATTGTTCTTGTGGCAATTTTGTTAGACATGTTAAATTCATAATACGTGGTAACCTTACTTCTTCAAAGAATATTTACGGTTCAATATTACACATAAAAGTTGAAAATGACGTCGTATTTAAGTAATTATTTGTACAATATTTAGAAATTTCATACTACGAATTTTCAATCGTAGAAAACGAGGGTAAATAAAAAGCTTTTAGCTCGCCATTTAGATCCACTAAAACTGTGGAAAGAAAAAAGGTTGCTATGATTGGCAGAGGTTGCAAAAGAGGTTTTTGTTGTATTTTGACGACGTCAGTTCCAAGCGAAAGTGCACTTCAATAGCGGGGCAGACATTTACTGAGCGAAAAAACCGTTAAGATCCAAATAATGAGGAGAAATTTAATTTTCAAACAAAAATTTAGTTTTATCCATAGCAACGTTCACGATTTCCATGCGTGCCTTACAGTTCTTTGATACAACTTAAAATAACATCTTTAAATGATTAGTTTGCAGTTAAGTCTAATGAAAAAGAAACATACACATATACATAAATAAATAGAATTTTAAAAAACACATTGAATAAAAAATACATTGTATATGGATACATGAAATGTATATGTATTTATATAATACATCCGTTTCTATCTAAATTCTGGTTGGTAAATTTTTTGAACAATGAAAGTAAGGTTTAGGAAGACATTTCTACGAGTAAGAAGTTATATAAAAGCCCTTTTTCCTGCAAATTAAATCTACATTTATCACATTTGCTATTCAAAAGCTATTATTAACTACTGCATTCGGATTATAATACGTGATGTTCCCCAGTTCTGCTTTTACTCCATATTTTTGGCTGTTTTGCGTTCTTATTATAAATGTAAACATTTCGCTACCGAGTATCAAAAATATTGGATAATTTTTAAGTCGGTACCGAGTATTGATCAATACATAAAAGTATCGATTCAGCACATCACTAGCAGCAATCCTTGAGTTCGGCGGACTTGATGTCAGTGAAAGCATAAACAAAGAGTTCTTCACTACAAATCATCCCTACATTCTGCCCCGTCTTCAAAATAGGTATGGCCTACAACTGGAGGCAGAAGAGCTCCGTTCAGATTGCCCGTCGAATGTCAAGTGAAAGAAACGCGCGGCTCAGAATCTTAACTGCCTCAAGGTTGAGCGTTACACGGTGTAAAGGTGATTAACCCCCAAATTCAGTAAGCGGCCTCAGTTTCTAATAGAGACAAAAGTAAAAATTGTAGACCAGTTGGCATTCATTAGTTTCAAAATAAAGCCTATAGTCTCAAAATAAAGTCTCTAAATAGGGACCTGGTGGTGAGCAGGTCATAAAAACTTGAAATAAAAACAAATGAAAAAAACGTGAAAACGAGGAAAAGCAATAATCTCTAGCTCATTTTGAGACTTGAGATATGTAAGACTGAATTACTGAAGTAGGCAGGTGCCATATAAGATGCAGACTTATCATAAAGTGATCAATCAGAAATTTGTGCAAGTTGATGCAAGACTGTAACAAATGTAAAGCGTATCCTCAAATCAACTACCGACGAAATATTTTGCAGTACTGTGAAGACTAGAGATTGGTACTCTGATAGTTCGAAGGAGATACAGGTCTCTCATTGTCTATTTTGGGAGATTTATTTTTCGATGATTCCTTCTGGTACAAAAAAAAAACCAAAAATACGGAGAATCTTTTCAGGCTATTCAATGAATGCGACTTATAAAATTTTGGTTTTGTTCCCACATTAGCTTTTTAAATGTATAAAAATTGCATCCGTTCAAAAAATAATTTTCGATTTTTAATTAACTGCATTGCAAGCTCCACTGTATCAATTAGCGACTGTTGTACTTTATTTATATCACAACAGTTGATTTTATTTTTTAACATTGCACATTAAAATGTATTGACGATCATTGCAGCAGCTCTTAACACATACATACAAATGTACATACATACACCCGTTAGCAGGCATCGCCCGCCGCGCCAACACTCCCTTTCTCAACCAAAGTGCTGCTGCACTATGCGCCACTTGGTGGCTGTCTCGCAACTTGCACTAAGCGATATAGTGCCAGCCGCGCAGTCTTTGCGCTTCGGTTTGCCCACCCCTTCCGCTCCACAATCATTGCTGCCAGCGCATTGCCTTGACGACCAATGATTGATGTTTGCGTGTGGATTTGAGTGCGTCGCGCAAGTGCAGCGCAGCGTAGCGCTATGCAAATTGTGATCGAGACAAGTGCAGCGACAGACGAAGTGAATGAATGCGCGCGCAAAAAATCTATGCATTATAATCAATCAATAAATTTGTGTCGTCCAAGTGACATTTATGGATAGTCTTAGTGGCGCTAGTTGTGAGTGCGCGCCGTTTGAGCGACTGAGCGGCCTTAACGACAAATAGTCAAGCAAGCAGAACGTCAGTTTTGAAGTGGTGAGTGACACACACACACTCACACTCACAGAGCCATACAAGAAAGTGGTGTATAGAGTGCACTTTTTGCAGATAATTGAACTAAACAATAACAACTTAAGAGTGACTTAACTTTGGCGCCGCGCTCAGGTGCGCTCGCCAGGGCCAGAGCGCATTACAATAGTACAGTTTTGTTGTCTACAGTTCAGGTAATTTGTGTTTGCAGACGGTGTTAGTGTGCGCAACAACAACTGTAATGCATTTTCTTGCTTTAATTTCGTCGTTTTTTATTCTATGGAAAACGCAAGGGAACACACAAGTTTGAGTGCGCGTAATTTGAATTTCATGAAGTTAATTAATTAAAAAACACAATGTTCTAATTGAAATTGACAGCCGAGTCTTAATTAGCGCCTTCAAATGCTTATGCGCGTAATCGAGGCGAATAGTTAAATGTATGCCACATTCATTTGTTGTGGCAGCTACGCTCGTTTCCCATTTAACTAATCAATTCCAAATACAGCTATTGGCTTAAAGGGTGTCATTCGAGTAACGGAATGTGAGAAATTGTGTTATTGTGTTGTCGCACCCACGACCGTTTGGTACATTGCAGGTGGAAAGGGGTGCGGTTTAATGGAATACTATGTGTGTACTCGTACATGTACGAGTACATACATATCTGTAATTTATCTTCAGTTACGACATTTTGTTGCACTCAATTTCTTTCTTTTTTAAATTTTTAATTGATTTATAAATGTTGTTGCAGTAGCACTAGTTTAACTTTAAGTTTATCAAAAATTCGTTCAAAGTATTCAAGAAAGCTGCGCAGAAACTGGCATGAAAGAATGAAATGACATTTGTAGCATGAAAATGAGCAAGCTTGGGGATAAATATTTTTGAATATATAAGTACATACATACATACATAAGTTTGTTGAAAGAATAATCTAGAATTGCTGGTGTTTAGAAGCTGAGCACACGGATGGTTAACTGATATCTATCCCGCCACCTTTCTCTAGATCTAAATTCTCCAGCAATTTATTTATTTACTTATTTATTGCTGGGATATGTCCACAAATTAAGCGATCTACAATTATGAGCAGACTCAAAAGCTTCTTGCGAGAAGTGCTTGATAGAAATGCTTCGCTTAGTAAAATTCTCGAACATCCAGCGAAATGTATTTGAGAAATCTTTTTTCAAGTTTTATGTTACAAACGGATGCTACCGGTTTTAAATAAATTTAAAAAAATTTGTATATATCAGCTATGTTAAATATTATATTATTAGTATTTGGTGATCTTTGATATAGGAATTATTATGAAAGGGTTACCTACTATTTAAAATATAAATTTTTATATTAAAAATGTTATATTGTTACAATTTAAAAAATATTGATCATTATTTTATTATTATTATTTATTTTTAACAAAACATTTTTGTTACGAAAATAATTTAATCTTTTCGCTTAAAAATTATGGTAACTTCTTCAAAGTATTTGATCTAAACAAATGATTTTAATTTATTAACTCAACATTAATAGTTTTAGTTTAGAATTTCAAACTTTGCATTTCCATATTAAAAAATAATAATCAAAAAATAATCGCCACACCAACGTGAATAATTGAATTTTTGAATAATTGTCAGAAAGCTGATTTCTATTTTTAAGCGAAAAAATTATGAATGAGCAAAAAAAAAAATTAACACTTAATTTTTATTGGTAAATTTTGAAAATAAAAACCATTGTAGTATACTGCATGACACACAATTACAAATATGAGAGTTGAGTTTTTCCATTAAATTTTAAAATATATTTATTATTTTCCCTACCAGATTTCAAGTAAAGTGTGTATACGAAAAAAATTGGTCACAGCGAAATGTTTGTTGTCAAGCCAAAAGTTACTGTATCCGAAAAAATTTGCAATACCGTTAGCTTATTCTTTACTTTACGCTACTACATCATAAGTTTTTGGAAAGTTTTCTTAATTGTTAAAATGAGCCCAAACGAAAGCAGACACACACGAATTTATTGTGCCCAAAAAAGCAGAAAACCCGTAGTTTTCCTCAAGTGATATCCCGAAATCGTTAAATATTGCTAGATCAACTGTCATTTATGTGCTTAAAAAATTTAGTGAAGGTTTAAGTACGGAAAGAAAACCTGGAAGTGGCCGAAAAAAAAATTTTACTTCAGAAAAAAAGCCAACTTCTTTTGCTGAGTGTATTTAAGCAAAATCCGGGACTCTCCATTAGAGATGTGGCAAAAAAAGTTGGTATGTCGCATGGTTATGTACAAAAAGTTCGCTGGTATAAAGATAAAAAAGTCAACTTTGTACCAAAAGAAGCTAATCCTCCAAATTGCCCCGAATTAAGGCCAATTAAAAATTATTGGGCCATAATGAAAATAAAACTTTTAAAAACAAAAAAAATTGCCAAGGACTGGGAAGATTTGCGACGTAAAATGTATGGCATTCGAAGACTTTGATAGAGTTTCTCTTCAAATAACTACATCTCAAGCGACTATGGAAAAAGCCATCAAAATATGAATCGAAAATATATCACATATTATATTTAAACGGCCACCCACCGCTCTTTGGCGATTGTGAAAAATGCATAAGCAACAGATTTTAATGAAAGCTTAATTATGTTCGTTAAGAACATGTCCCAATAAGACCTTGAAGACCTTAAGTTCTTTGTAAATAAATAAAACTAAATAAATTTTCCAGAGTAGCAACGAAGAAATACATATTGTGAAGCAAAAATTATGGCACGTCTGGAGAAAAGGTTAAATTTTATCAAGTCCACACAGTAAAAACTAGAAATGTGTATAAGCAACGAGCGACTTCTTGACACTTTTTATTGATACTAAGTATGTATATATTAAGGAAATGGCATAAAATATATATACGAAAAAGGTCGATTCGATTGGATATTATTGTAAATTCCCATAAGGGAGTTCGTTTTGACGAAAATCAGATTATAACACTTAAATATAATCCCCAAATGAATCAGAAAGAGATATACCAACATTTTACAGGGCAGACAAAAAAAAATATTTACAGTTTTATAACTGAAAACCTGTCATTTTGATTGCGTCTGATAGTGGCGCTGTCACTTAAAGCAACAGTTGACAACTGACAACTGACAAATTTCTTAATTGAACTGTCTGTCAGTCAGCAGAGCGCATATGTGCATTTTTTTTTAAGTTGTCCACTGCCCACGTGTCTGATCAACTGCCTTGCAATTGTACCTTGAACGCGCATGCGTTGACTGCATTCCATCACCCAGCGAAGCAGAGTGAAGCCGAACGGAGTGAAGTGACACAGGACTCGACGGCTTAGAGTTGCGTGTCTGAATGTGAATACTTTGATTTCGGCTGACTGCCCAAGTTTTGACAAAACTTTTTGAATAAAGGAAACGCACAAAATCGGGGATAATAAAATAAGTAGAGAGAGAGGGTTTATATAAAATCTGTGCACGCAATTACTTGTATTTAAAGATATAGACAGTTACTAAAATGGCATGCCCTACGCGGAAGTTTTACATATTTAAAGGGAACTGTATAAAAAATGAAATCTTCATAATATAATATGCATTTTCCAAGAAAATATCGCCAACAGTCTAATTTCAAAGAAGCGTAAATGTCCATTAATCGCAAGTTTGCTGCACTTAGCAAGACGTAGCTTCACCCAAAATTTTTTAATTCGATTTTGTGCGGTTTACGTAAAATACCATGAGAATATCTTTGAAAGAATATAAGCTATCGTTGCATGAGTTACTCTTTAAAATATCTTTCAAATGCTAACTAGGTTTGTTAAAAAAGTTTGTAAACTTTTTAAGTCCCACTGACACCGTTCATAAGTTCGACTCTACTGTGAAAAAATTTCCAACTGGGTTGTAGTCTTACCTACATTTGTGCGTGTTGATAATTAAATAAATTACGGTCACATGGAAGGGAATAGTACTTATAAACACACATCTGCGCGCTTTGAAGCAGAGGGGGAATCACGACTCGTTGGCGCTTTAAACCGGCATATCGTTAAAGAGGTGAAGGTCCCTGGATTTCCGTGGCCGTCAACCTACTGCGCATCGCTTCGGAGTCAACTTGCCTGCTGCTACCTCGGTTAAGCGCATGCAACGCGCTATTCACACATTCGTTAAACTTTTGTTATCGACATATAAAATTGTAAATAAGAATTTAAGCTTGCAAAAATGAGCCGACGCCTTGAAAGCGCAAGCGCCCCATGCAGTAGCAATGCGCGCATCAATTAATGAACCTGTCGCCTGTCTGCGCGCGCCAACATCGCCTACAGATTGAATGGCATGCAGCAGGCGCACCGCAAAATTCAATGGTGAGAGTTGTGAATATGTAGAAGAAATAATAAAAAAAAGTAGCAGCACGGACCATTGGCATTTGTGAAGTGTAAATTTGTCGCCAACGCATTGCATTTAGCGCGTCTTTGATCAACTGCTGTTTGGCCGGCTTGCCTGTGACTGCGCATGCGCGTTGTACCATGCCAACCAGTCACAACATGCAACAACGGATTACACACTTGCGCAGTTGATGTTTTTAAGCATATACAACGACAACAAGTTACATAAATGGAAAGTTGGCAAATTTTCTCACGCGTTTGATCCGGTTTATTGTTGGATTCTATTTTTTCAGTTTGTTTTTAGTAAAGTGTATACTGCTTGCTGCGCACCGCTGGCTTCACACCAGACGCGCTGCGTCACCGCGTAAGCGCATTGCATTGACTGCTGACCATGCTTGTCAATCAATGTTGGCGTCACTGCTTGCGCTATTGCCCTCGCTACCTGTCATTGTCACCGTCATAGAGGCGCGTCATATGCAAAGTGGCATTGGGTAATGCATGTTCTTGCCTTGTGTGGCACAACTAATTGAGCACTAGCTGTTTTTTCTTCTTTCGATTTTGTTTGATTGGCTTTGCACCTGTCATAATCGATCACATTTGCGCGCAATGCCAATCAATTGCGATAAGACCTCAAATTATTGGAAATAACTGAATCGTATGCTCATCACTTAATTAAAATAAACATAAAATAAAGGGCATCCAATACAAAATGAAAAAAATACAGGGAATTAAAAAACATTTGAAGTAAAATAGTTACATATGATGAGGTAAGTTATCATAAAACTGTGGAATGATGCAGGTAACAAATTCTTCAGATCTTGTAGAGATTGCTATTTTCTCTCTATATAGAGAACCAGGCTTCATATCTTTTACGACAGTCTTGGACCTTTGCGGCAATACCTCATATTCGTCAGTTATATTTGTTTTGAAATATATTGAACCTGAAGGGTCATATGCTAACGCCCGCAGCATATTGACCTCTTCCTTAAATAAAATCAATTTCAGAAATGAAGCGTAATTTAGAAATCAAAAAATATGTTTGACCTGTTCGAATCGACTTGTATCACTTATGAATACTTTCCAAATCCAAGAAATAATCGTAATTCAACTTGTACGCTTGTAGAGGTGATGGAGTTTTTCGAGCATCCTTTATGTGTTGCAAAAATTGAGACGGCAAGTTGATTTCTTTTTTCTTGATTTTTCTCAATAAGGGAGTGGGTTGCATCGCATTCCATTTGCGTATGCCCACTTATCAAATACATCTGCTCAACCGTTAAATGCGTTTCATTGCAAAATGCCAATAAGGCATTGGACAAAATTACGTTTCGATTTTGGTGGAAACAGCCATCCGAGTAAATTATTATGTGATGAATTTCTGGAGTTCGAGCATGGAAATTGGTTAAGTGTTTAACAAAAACCGAAGCAACAAGATTTGCATCTGTTTCGTCCCAAACATTATTATGTGATTCATGAGTGACAACATTGTAGAATGTGAAATTATGAACTTGCAATTTCATTTTGTAGTATGCAGCATTAGCATTTAGTTGGGGGACTAATTTTACTGCTTGCATATCCATACGAAATACAGCACATAGTCCGGAATTGGCATTTTTTATATCATTGTTTTTTTCTTCTCGCATATTTTCTATTTCTTCTCTATGCTTTTCATAACTCTCACCGGGCTCAGTATCATTATTTCTATGTGCTACGCAAATATTGCATTCATCATTTTTAGGCTTAAAAATTTAATAATTAGTCTTCTTCATTATTTCTGCGAAAATTGGATAAGATAACTTCACGTTTCTATTTTCTTTGTTGTTCTTTGATTCACATTCATCGACATAAAGCTTATAAATTTCTTGATATGTAGAAAAGTTCACTTCGAAATAGTATTTTAGTATTTTTTCTACAATAATGAGACTCCATTTTCGGAATTTCAGCAAGACATTTTTGTAGAAAGGCGCGTCTTTGTTGGTTGTGCTGACCAGCTGCTGAACATCGATTTGCTTTGACGCGCAGATTTAAGGATTTGTCTGGACTGTGTTGCAAGAATGAGCAAGAATAGCTTTAATTTACTTGAATCATGTAAAACCGTTGAAAGATTATTAGTTTAGTTTTATTGTACCACTTGCGACACAAATCACATGCTCGTTCAGTTGCATTGTACACACAAGATGCAACGAATACACAAAATAGCAAAATCCCCAAATGAAATGACCTTTAGGGCCTTTTCTTTCAATAAATGTCTGTTATGAGTTAGGGGTTTTCTTAAATTGGCAATAACTTCGTTATTTTTTGAGATACGCCCTTTCCATACTCTACTAACGATATATAGATCACCACAAGACTATTAGGTTTTTTTATTCAGAAATTTACAGAATTTATCATCTACACATTATTCTTAATTACAATACTTTTGTGTATAGTTCTTGTTTCGGGCTTTCTTCGACGCTCAATCATGACATCCAGACGTTAGTAGAGGAGCTAATAACATCTCTGCGTTCGTCCTGTGTATGATTCCCTGTCGCTTGTCAAGAAAACTATAAATAGTTGTATTAAACACCTCGAAACTCCCTTTAAGAAAGAAAGCCATTATCCACTTCACAAAATTCTTTTCGACATCATATCATACATCTTGAATAAGCTGGGAATCTTAGGGTCAAGTATTGCAGGAACTGTCGGATGTATCGGGGAAGTCATGAAGAAAATTTATGAGGACCGGTGGCGCAGTACTGACTCCTGTAAAATGACCACGTATTTTCTGAAAAAACCAGACAGGTCGGTGGCAAACTTCCTTCTTAAACAGAGGAGAAGGGAGCTGCGGACTCTGACTGAGCTGATTACAGGACACAATTCATGGGGTGTTGCCCCCATTGGTCACCATTGGTATCATTGAGGATGCGATGAGCGGATCTTGTCTGGAGGAGGAGGGTGGAGCATTTTATCTGCGTCTGTCCGGCCTTCTCCAGGTTGAGATGGCGCATATTCGGGTCAGATGTATTGAGAGTGGGCACGTTACACTCTTTATCCCTGGACAAACTCCTAAGGTTCGTTAGAGAATCTGGTAAGTTTGCCGAGGAGTAAACTAACTCCCTCAACCCTCCCTTCCACCCCTTTCCCAAACCCTTCCTATCTCCTATGTTCAGGCCTTAAGCACAATGGGCAAACCTGCCTGAGTGCTGGGGTAACACCCGACCTGCCACAATTCCATTCCATTCTATTCAATTCAAGCTGGGAATGCCGGAACTCACGACTTCATCAACTCGACAAGGAGTTTAAAAATCTCGAGGGGCAACAAATTCTCTGCTTACCTTATAAACAGTAAATCTAGTTAGAGCTCTAATTCATAATATGAAACGAGTGCAAAAACAATCTCAATCCTTTCAGAGGAATTATTTCATAGTGTCCTGACCGCTACACGAATGCCAATGCAAGCTGCCTTGCTAAACGCACACCAGAGGGGCAGATCCAGAACGACACACCCCATTATTTAACCGCTTTTTTGCAACAATGTTTGGCTAATAACTCTTTCGCAATAGCGTCCTCTTAAATAACAGACCCAAATAATCTACCTGTTCAGTTGTCTGTATTGTACTTTCTAGTGAATAAGATCAGTTTCATCTTGCTGCTTCGAAAGGGTATCCAAGAGTCGACGCCTTGCCGTGCTAGAAATAAACAATACTAAAATATTTGGGCCGATAGACCTACTTTTTTATCATTGTGAATTTAACGGACTGATTTTAACGAGGGTATCAACTAAATAACCTTGAAGCAAGTTCAACTGATGTCACATCGCTCATAGGATTGCATCCTTGGCCGGAATATTTTGGGCTTTTAGAAGGTCGATTGAAAATATAATGAAAACTTTAATAATCCCTCTTAAGGTTCCCAAAACCGAGAACAGCTGCAACAATTTGAATATAATGATGAAAATAACTTTCCTCTCGTCTTCTTTCGTCAACTCAAACTTTCTCGAGCTTGTGTAACAGGCTTGATTGTTGTATGGGTATTTATTTTTTGTGCTTTACTTTGTGTATTTAAATTATGGGCACATTGTAAATATTGAACTCTCACACGCACTTAGAAGCTCACAAACATACCACACACACACACACACACCTGAAATCCACCCAGCCACAAATGACAGTTCTCAGTCTCTCCCTCATCACATGCGCTAATGACAAGAGTTTTATATTAATTTATTGCGGTTCATCCGACAGAGTATTACGAGCGCACAGACAATTTATGACTTTGTTTTCAAAACTAAATGAAATGACAAAAACAATAACAAAAGCACGCGTTTAAACGAACAAACAATACAAAAATAAAGAGAACTAAAATAAAGTAATAAAACAATAAGAATTATTACAGCAAACGATGAGCTAACGACATTGGGTGGCGGGTGGTGCGAGGCCGGAAAGTGACATATACAACAATCAAATATAAGAAATCATTTATGCAAATGACAAACACGAACGCTGCATATTTACAGCGTACACGGACCGCTGAGCGCTTAGCTCAAGATGTGAAGCGCCCGCTTCTTTGCTTTTGCAGCGCGCAACACTCACAAATTACAATTTTTTAAAGCGATTGTGTAGAGAGAAAAGCACATCGCTAACTGCGTCTGAATGAATTTATATAATTGTTCTGCGCGCGTTCTGAGCAGCGCTGCGTTGTAAAGGCCAAGCGGCGCGGTCAAGCAATCAACATCATTACTGCGCAGACGAGCACTCTCAGTTATGCTGTATTGGAAAATAGATCACCAGCCGCAAGCTGTATAGGCTGTGCACATTATGTAATTGCAAGTTGTTCATCTGCGCGCTGAGTGAAGTGATGAGCTGAGCGCTAAAGTTTGTCTAGATTGCCATGCGTTTGAAACTAAAAGCAAAGTAGCGCTGCCCGCACGCTATACTACATTGATACGATACGGTGTATACTATTGGCAGCTGCCGTATTGTTGTTGTCATTGCTCTTGCAGTTAGTGGTGGTACTGTTCGCACCGTCAAAATTTGATTTACCGTTTTAATTTTAAGTTAAAACCTGTCAAAAATAAATCATTCAATCGCTGCAACTTTTCTGCCTCCACTGTCGATGTCTCAGCGGCTGGTGCGCTGCTGCTGCTACTCATTTATTGCTGTTGCTATTCGTTGTGCTAGTTCGTCGTTGTTGCTGCTGTGCGCTCGAGTGTGTCGCATTTGGCACACATTGTATGTTGCAGTCAACGCGGCAATGTCGACATTGCGACATTTTTTTTTTCTATAGACTTTATTATAAACGCAAATAAACTTTTGCCTTTCAGCATCTTCTGCGAGTGTTTGAGCACGCTCCGTCCGTCCGTCCGTCCGTCCGTCCGTCCGTCCGTCCGTCCGTCCGTCCATCCGTTCGACTGTCTGTCTTTCTGTCATTGCTGTCATGCAGTGTTGTCACTCGTTTGCTGTTCATTTGCTCGCTTTGTTGCTTCATTTCGGTGAATGTTTTGTAATTGATGACACATTTGCGCCCGGCTGGCTGTCTCCTCGATTGGTGTTTTTACATACAAATATTTATATATACATATTTGCATGGATGTCGATATACAAACGTATGTGCTGCGTAAAAATATTGCAAAATATTGAAAAGTGCACATTCAAATTTTTGCATCAAACAGTGTTTGGGTTTGAGTTTAAGTAGAATATACGAGTAGTAGTTCCCAGCATTATATAATATTTAATAAATGATTAATAGAACTCTGATCTCATGAGACCTTCCACTAATATGTCGTACAATTGAGGTTAGATTAGTACTCTCTACAGTGCAGTTTCTGGCGGCCCTCTTCACAATGTGAACGCTTGGGATATGAAAAACCCAAGTTAGGAAGTTACGAATTACTTAATTTCCACCCCACGGATCCCTAAAGGCCAGGAGTTCCAGAAAATCACTTAAAAACACAAGATCCTGCTGGAAGAAACTTTCTCAAATAATGAAAAAACTATAACATTTTTATGGACGTTGGTTCTAGACTTAAGACTGACCTTCAGGGTCTTAAATTAAATGGAAGGAGTTAATGGAGTTACTTGAGTATGGAATATAATTCAAAAAGCCCTTTCCAATTAAAGGTTACTACTCTACAAATACGACTTTCCATAGTACAGCTTCAAGGCTATGCTCTTTTCTCGGCCTTTCGAGAAGTACATAAAGAAACAGCGAAAAAGCAACGATAAAAAGCTATGCCGCGAAAACAAAGGAATTATTGGAACACAAAAAGCGGCAATTAAAAAGAAGAAGGAAGCCAAAGAAATACTGACGTTGTTGTAGTGATATTTAATAAATAAAATTATAAAAAAGCTAATAATAAACAACCATGCATTTCAATTTCAGATTTATAGTGCGATTCATTTACTTCAATGGTTGATTACGTTCTTCAAGTGACATTTTTGATTACTTCTTTGCTAATTCAAAATCGAAATCGGACAAGAAGCACGAGCCAAGGATCTGTTGTCCTACTAATATTTTGAAACCGTATATAATTTTATTTGCAGTTGTTATCGGTAGGACGCAGGAAAGCAGTGTTAATCATAAATTTTAGTGATGGGTCCATATTTATAATAGCAAACGCTAATTGACAACTGTTTATCGCTTGAGCATACTAAAAACTAAGCAATCGCCAGACTGATTCCGATTGACATTTACTTAGGAAAAAGTAAAAATTAGTGAAGACATTTACATAAAACTTGAACACAATGATTTGAATATTAAGAATTTTTATGAAACTGACTAAAATAATAACTTATATTTAAATTGCTGGTGAAACCTGCGCACAGTACGACTTTTTAGTGTTTTAGGATGCCAAGATTAAAGTAAATTGAAATCTTCAAATATAACGCAAATGCATTCAAACCGTACCAACAACATAACAATATTTGTCCAGCGTTTATTTTTTTTTTCGGAAAAGTAGAACCACACAGGTTTTCCCACATTAATTGGGTTTAGTTCTAATCATTGGTTTGTAAGGACACTGAAAGTAATAAGAAAATAATACTAATTGATTACTGAAAATGCATAAATACATATATATGTAGGTATATGTAGGTCCATGATGTTCCTTAAGACTTTATTATTATTACATTACAACATCCATAGATTATATTGAATGTAAATTTAAAATGATTACATAATCAAACAATATTTAAACCTTAAAGCTAAAAAGTTTATAAATTATTACTAAATCCTACTACATTGACTCTAAAAACTAAGTAAAACTTTAAAATTAGAAATCAGAGATTAGAGGTTTAAATTTAGAGAATAAAAATTAGGGAAGGGGGTAAAAATTAACAATATTAAAAACATCTGACAAAGGTAAACGGTAATATGTTTTATATTCACTCGCTGTATAGTTTAAGTAATGTGCTCTTGAAGTGCGATGTAACACTGCTCCAGAATTTAGCAGGTTGCTTGTTCCAAAGGCGAACCGAGAAAGCGAAACATTTACTTTGAGATCTCATAGAGTTGTAATTTAAATGTTAGAGCTGATGTGATCGAGACGATCGAGTCGGTTGAAGGCGGCTTTTGAGAAATGTGTGTTCCTTTGTGACAATGATAGAGGATATCTTCAAGGACTATTTTTGATACTTAAAATTAAAAAATATTGTAGGTACTGAATTCAAAACAAATGAGCAGCGTTTGGACCACCCAGCCTCGTAAGCTAATCCTAAAAATGGCAATGCTGGTTATTAGAGTGCTTTTTGGTGAGGTGCAGCTGCAAGCAGGCTATAAGTTGTTATACTGCTGTCCCAACAATGCAATGCTCATGAGAGTTACCGCAACGGGCGCCATTCCACAAAAAAAAAACACGTACATATCAGTATCACATTATGCGTTCCGGACGCCGATGAGGAAAAATAATAAAAATAGGAAGAAAATGTGCAAAGGCTGAAAGGGCAAACGGAGAAGACTCTACGTTGATACATACATACTTAGTAATAAAACATTCCAACTATGTATGTGTGTAAGCGCACACAAACACACTTGCGTGCACAACCGTAAATTAGCTTAAATCAGACAAAATGAGGGTGTGCAACGATTGCCAGGACATTAGATAACACTAGAATTTATTGTCATTGATGTATTGTCGAATGGCGACGAATCACGATGGTACATACCTCGCTATAATTCTCGCTAGTTCTGTGTGTAGAAGCTAAGAGGACCTTTTCGTATAAGTTTGTATATTTGTATGGGTTTGCATGCATTTTTAAAACTTAAGTTTGTTAGTAAGCGTTATTTAATGCCACTTTATATATTGTGTGTATGTATGCTTTTACTACTGTACCTACATTTCACAGGCGCTGTCGTAAATGCCACAATTTACTTCTGTCAGGGCGAATGAGCCGAGATCGCTGTCTTTGTTAGCTTGCGCTGGCTCAGAGTATCAACATACACGTACAGGTTTTTCTTGCGGATCGCAACTACACACAAACAAAAACATTTCTTAAGAACCGTTATGGCACATCAGGGTCAATGTTGGGTGGTGGCGTGATGAACCGCCGGCGACAGTGTTCGTGAATCAAGTAAGCCAACTTACTAAAGGATTCGAGGTGACCGCGGCAAGTGTTGAAGGCAGCGCGCCAACTCCGAGTGGTGGCAGAACTATTATCAGCGGCGTCTAGTTGTACGCCAACTAAATTCTGCCTATATCGCTTGAGCTGTAGTCAGCACTAGATCTCAGCTTGCCCGCTCGTGGGCGCGCGCTGCCGGCCTGCGACTACCAGTCGGGTGCGGGTGCTGTGGACATATTTATGTCGCTATTGGGAACATTTCATCCTAATAAATATTCTTCATACTCTAACGAGCAGACACGTAAACACATGGTTGAAATAGCAACGCGTCCACTCCTCATTCCGTGCGTTAGTGCGCCGCAAAAGTGCTGAGCTTTGGCATTACTCAGTGCCCAATTCTCGTACATCCTTTTCTATGGGTTTTTTCTTTCTTCTTATTTATTTTTATTGTGGCTCTTCTATGTTTCTACTCGTTTAGTAAAATCAAATAAAATAACCCTGAATTATATCCATCAAGATACTTCAACCATAAGAAATTGGAAGGTTGTGCGAATGGGTTGGGTGTCTTGAGCTTGCTGCCCGCACGCGCCGCACACTTGGCTGAAACTCTGTCCCTGATGCTGCTGGCTATTGTATGTTTGAATGTTTTACTCCTTCGGTGATACCGCACCACCACCGCCATCACTACCAACTCAACCCATTTTGGCAGTAAATTGTCAAAGTGACAGCTTACAATCCGTTCCATCAGCTTGGTGCATACACAATCAAGCCGTAGTCGGCGGCAATGTCTGCGCTGCTGCAGCGCCAGCTCGCCTGCTATCTCGCTTTCGCCGCGTTTCACCTTTTCTTCGCTCCGACAGGCGCTGCGTCATTGCTTAAACTGGTTTTATGTGTATGTGTGTGCGCGCGCGGCGGCTTTCGCACTGGCTTGCCACTTCCTTCCTTGCCACTTACTTTGATTTAATGTTACGTGTGATTTATGGCCAGTCAGTAACGAGTATTTTGTTATTTCTTATATTAAGCAGACGCTTGCCAATTTCGATATATTTTTTTTTGGCTGTACTTGTTGTTGTAGTGGTGAAAATAGTGGTGGCTGTTGGTTGCGTTGTTATCGGCAGACGTTCGTCTTTGTCTAAAAACCCTTCAGTTGCTCTGTTGTTACGTGTTTGATATGTTTTGGGTTTCAACTTTTTTTCAGTGTTTTGCCTTGTTTTTGTATCCTGAAATTCACTTCGACTCCAACTTCGACTCCGACTCCGACGTCGAGGGGTCTTTCAACCACCTTTCGCCACCACCAGTTTTATTTGCGCACGCCACAACTGCTTGCTTGCTGCCTTGCCCGGCTGCCATGTTGAAGTTGCATGTCATTTCTGACACATTCAACATTAATGGCAACAACAACAACTACAACTACTACACTTGTGTATGGGTGAACGCCTCTTAGAGCAACATTTAAATTATCAGCAATACAATCAACGAAGAAAAAAAACAACATCAATGAAATTGTTTACACACACACACACGCTAACTCAGTAGCCACCACTGAAAACGTGTGTGTGGCTTGGGCACAACTTTGCGTGTCTTCGTCGATAACGCTGACATAGCTCATTCCGTTCGCTCTCCCCGAAACTTGTCGGCCTTCCTTCATTTGTGCATAGTACTTTTTGCAAACAGCTTCTACATAATTCGTCGGCAATAAATCACTCACTTTTCACTAACATTTCTTCAAGCGTCTCTGTTTGATTGTCTACATACAAACAATTCATCTACGCCCGTGTTTTGTTATCCCCCTCCAAACCGCCATCGCTGTTGGTTTCACATCGAGCGGCAAGTTACACGCCGCGTTCAAAAATATGTCATGAGGCGGTTGCTTGCGAGTCGATTTCGCTGCCTAATCATGGAGAAGTATGTACATAAGTATTTCTCCTAATTCCGAGGGTGAGGTACGCGAATTTTAGTTACATGTCCACTATAAGTTTTAAAGTTCACTACAACTTATCAGCTGTTAAAGTTTTAATTCCTATAGGTTATTGCTAAGTTCGGCTGAATAAATTTTCTGAACTCGTATATGTTACCAGAACCACGCGGAATTAAATAAATAGAGTTCCTTATAGTACTAGAGCTCTTTCGAGCACTATTGCGATCCGGTAGGAATAACAGGAATTAGTCTCCAAGTCATTGTTTTGCTTTATTCTCATTGGTGTAAAATCGTTTTTTTCCCCCTCTGAATCACCCTCGCAAGGTTCTTTCGAAATCAACCTCCACTTTATTTATTCGAGTTTTGCCTTCATATCCATCGGGGATTCGACTTGAGCCAAGAGGCGTTGGAGTGACTAAAAGCTTCGGCAATATGGCATTTGACTGCCTATATCGCTAAATTACTTGCCGTCAACTGACGTTGTTGTTCATCATTTGCCTTTGTTATTCACCAACTGATACTGTTTGCTGCTGTTTTTCTTTATTTATTTCTACTCTCCTTACATAACTTCCATCGAGCATCTTAAGATTTTGGCCCATCGAATTTCCTATCATCCCATTCCGTCCCCCGGCATTTGGGCTAAAGTGCGGATGTGCGGAAAATGAAATGGAAACGTCAATGAATGCGACAACGTCAACAGCAACGACAACGACATTTTCTTATCCGACCTACAATCAATAGGAGATGTCATCCCAGAGTGATTTACTGTCAATTTGGGGATGCAAAAAATGCCATACAGTCATTTGATATACGACAGAGTGGCAACGAATTAAATGCTATATAACAATTTTTTCGCCTCACTCAATACAATTTATTCGTCAGTGAGTATGGGTGTATGTATTTTAGTAATGTGAGAATGAAGTATGTTTAATCAACTTTAATGGTTTTTCGTTTTTTCAGCTGGGGTGATTAACTTGAAAAGATGATGAGACGAAGGATAGGGGTTTTGTTACTTAAAAAAAAATTTCTTTTGCGGTTCAATATATGTATGAGTATTGACTTTTTGTGTACCATATAAGATAAATATATTACGTCGCATTAATGTGAATAGAAAGTAAAAGCTTCTATTAGACGATTGTACATTATGTTTAAATCCAGAGGTTCAAAGGTAAAAAAATATGCTCTCTTAGCTCACAACCTTGCTATAATCAGAAAATGAGGAGGCAAATTGAAATGTTGTCAAAGAATCTGTTCTATTTCTAAGCGCCATTGGCGATGTTTTTTCGCAGAGTATAAAAAAAGATGCTGATTTCACCAAACCTTTTTGAATGACACTACTTGGTAACTGAACTAAGGGTGGCAATATTCAAAAGATCGCTTTACTCCAATCATTATACATTATATTATGTTCTCTATTCATATATACAATGTATATATTTTATTCTATTTTTTAATGTCTTATTTTCCTTTATATGTTATTCTATAAGTGTTCTAGTACATTTTTGTTCCGTTTCACTGTATGTATTCTGTTCCTTTCTAAATCCTATTGCATTTGAAAATCGATACTTAATTATCATATAATTTTCAATCTTTTGCATCTTATCCTACTCTGTCATTAAAATGTTTGTATAAATACGGTACAATAACCTTAACTTTTTATAAATCCATGCAGACAGCTGACAATGCCAGTTCTAAATCTATTTACTTGTTAAACTTTGCATATTTTTGATCTTTCCGCCACGCTGACGATGACATTGAACATCAATATCTTCATACAAACATACATATTTATGAAGAAATTTGTATGCGAATTGCATGAAAGAATGTAAAATGTAATCAAAAATATTGAAGTAACAAATTTGGAAAGGTTAAATATTATTTGGCATGCGATTATGTACAATAATATTAGGAATGTCCTCATTTCAAGTTTTGGAACAAAAATTAAACTTTCATAATAAATTATTTTCGAGGCCACTGGACAATATTTGTTGAACATTACATATATACATATTTACTAATACTTTGAATGTCCTGACTGGTCATTTTTTCACTAAATATTTGTTAACAAAGAAACCTTACATTCGAGTATGTATGAATTTATTAAAGCAAGTGGCGATGATTGAAGTGACTGGTTGATCGACTTGGATTTTTAACAGAAGGTTTGTCAGTTAACTAAAAATAAAAATTATACAAACAAAATTTCTGAAAAATTTAAGCCATGTATATGAAATTTCTGTAAAATTTAATGGAAGAGCTTAAATCGGGTTTTTACTTATTTTATATTAAACTCTTAGTGAAATGGTTTTTACACTGATATCAAGCAAATGACGAGCTTATGAATAATCAAATTTTTTTAAACTCAACATAAAAGCTGCTTATTTCAAATAAGTTCACAGATTTGTTTCAAGATATTTTTAAAATAATTATTTCTAAGCTGGCAGTCGCTTTAAATTTTTGTTCAATTAAAGAACATTTATATCTCAAACAAAAACTACATATACATATAAGCTCAAGCTTCATACTTTATATAAAATTTACAATTACTTTT